>JAUMHF010000001.1:15274927-15311259 GCA_032359275.1 Microctenopoma steveboyesi
TCTAATGTTTATCAGTACATTACAGAAAATAATGAACTTTATCACAATATGCTAATTTTTTGAGAAGGACCTGTAGTATGAAATACAAAGTCTGCTTGTCTGCTTTAGGTTTTGTTTCTTGTTGCCACTCTTTTTTACCGTGTGTATATTTACTATTGAGCAGATGATAGCTCAGGGGGTAGACCAGGTGTCTTCCTACCCAAGGGTCTGCGACTCAATCTTAGTCTACCTGAAGCTGCATGTTGTCGGTGTCCTTGGACCAGACAAGACAACCAAACAAGTATCCATTATTATCATTATTCCACTACTTGTTGGACAAGTTCTCCAGATCTTGTTTGCAGGATAAATTAAGTTTATTAGAATGATACAATGGACAATATATCCGCTAATAGTCATTTAATAAAATAACTTTTTGCCTTAAGTACATTTTACTTCAAGACTATTTAAACCTGGTCCTTATGTGCCATAGTTTGATATTTGTATTCGTGTACCAATTTCGGTTGTGGTGCCACACACACACACACACACGCACACTATCTTGTCTTTCCGTCTATAATTTATATGTAATTTGCCTATACTTTACTGTTTCTTACAATCTGTAGCTGTTTGTAACCTATTTTCCGTTATTGTCAATGTCCACTAGCTTTTCCACCCACTGTAGCAGATGACCAAATAAAACACAGCTCAGCTGAAAAAACACAAACCACCAAGAGTGAGACATCTCATTATTTAGTCAACAGAGTACTGGAGTTCTTCTGTTGCACACAGTTTATTTAACAATATGGTATATAAGTAAGAAATGAGTCTTTTACCAGTTTATACAGTGATTTCTTTCTCTCTTCCTTATATTTATAGTATTTTGTTTAATAACTTGATTTACAATAGGAGAAAAAGTAAATCCCCCCCCAATTCAAGTTTTCATGAGAGAGGAATGAGGGTTGATATAACAATTAGTTTTCCTCAGGGTGAATCTCAAATGTGCCCTTCATCCCTAGATAGCACACGACTTAGTGTAACATTTAGAGGATGGGGCGTCATCCGAGATGTGGCCTACAAACAACCGATGATCATTCCACCTCAGCTTAGGGGGCTGGTCTCTTTCTCACTCTTTTTACAATTTACAACATTTGTATAACAAAAACATATGACAAATTCTTTTTAATGTCAACGCAACAATTTGCTACACCTGCAAGACAGAGTTTTCCAAATTCCTCTTCCGTGAGATGTAGTTGCAGTCCTTGTTGTGTGTTGGTGAAACTGGTCAGAGCTGTGTTTCTTAGTGACTGTGAGGGTTTGTGTCAGTGTCTTCATGTGCGCCTGCATACGTGCCTGTGTATACACAACCTGCCACAGTTCATTTCCTATTTCAATACAACTGAGTGCTCTTCATACACACAAAAAGGGAGGGAGCGGTCTATGTCCCTGAACACATCGTCTTGGAGTGATGGTACAACACTAGATTACAACGGCTAGGAATGAACAGCTTGAGAAAAGAACAAAAACCTGGCCCAGTTACCAGACAAATTATTTTACACTTTCAACACAAAAAGGCTTTAAGATATTTTTTCCAAAGGTACAAAATAAAAAGATATGAATAATATAATGCAATTGTACATTTTCTTAAAAAAAAGAAAGGAAACAAGAAAGGCATGAAACCATACCAAAACAAAACAAAACCAAAAATAAATTGAGTATTGAACACATTTGGTCTGAACCAAAAAATATATTCTTTGCAATTTAAATTTTATTTAAGAAGCATCTTGCAAATTCCTCAACATCTTAAGGAAGAAGTACCCATTCACTAGGGTTTGGGAAACAATTACATTCCCTAGAAGTATTGACTTTTTAGTTTTTTTCCTCAACCAATTTTTTTTTTTTTACAACATTTGAAACTTTTTACATGTCAGTACAAAAAAACGTTAGAGGGCTTTGTTTGTTCTTTCTAACAGGATAAAGAGTCTGAGGGGACAAACAAGAACGCGGGACTCTGGGAGCAAGAATGATTTCTTCAGTTCCCAGCAGAAATGCTACAAACCCTCCACAAACTTCTCCAGGGTGTCCCCTGTAGCATCTCCCACCAGCCCCAAGTCACTGTTCAACCCCCCTCTGTTGGGCGTGTTAAGCTGCGGTAGCATGGCGCTCTGTTCTGGCGTCCCCAAGTGTCCCTGTTCCATGGACTGCAACGGACCTCCAAGTCCTGGGTGAGGTGAGCCAGAGTGTTGTGGAGGCGGGTGCTGCGGCGAGGGCTGAGGTTGATTCTGGACCTGTGGTGACGGACTGGAATGTGGTGGCTGCGAGGATGAACAGGGCGACTGGACTGGCGCAGGAGAACGGACCTGGTTGCTGAGAGCGTTGGCTAATGTGGGCTGACCAGGTAGATGTGTTCCACCCTGTGCCTGGCAGGTCAGCATGTGGGTCTGTGGACTCATAGGACTCGCTTGAGCAGGGGAGCCCATCTGCTGCTTGAGGACAGCCTGCTGCTGCTGAGGGTGTTGTTGCTGCTGCTGCTGGAGCATTCGTTGATGCAGCAAACTCTGGGTGGAATCCATACCAATACCAGACTGGGTCATCTGAGCCATTGGAGGGAGCTGACCCATACCTCCCCCAGCTGCCCCTGCACCTGCCTGCATGGCTATCTGCTGCTGCTGCTGCTGCTGCATGCGAAGCTGGGAGTACGTTGCTGTGTGTCCCTGTGCCTGAGCAGGGAACTGACCAGGATGGCCCTGAGCCATGACTCCTTGCTGTTGCTGCTGCTGTTGCTGTTGCTGCTGCTGCTGCTGCTGCTGCTGCTGCTGCTGCCTTAAAAGCTGCCGACGGTAAAGCTCCTGGATCTGGGGGTTGTTGTGTGCCGCATTCATTAGTGGCCCTTGAGCACCTAATGCTGCCATGCCCTGGGCAGGGGGCTGCTGTGGCTGCTGAGGGGGCATCCCCGGCCTCTGCACTGCTCCTGGCATCGTCATAGCTGGCATTCCAGGCTGTTGTTGTTGACCTGGTTGCTGTTGTGGCTGGTTGGCGTGATACTTGGCTGTTCGCTGTTTGATGAAAGCAGCCATGAGCTGAGGGTTTGATTTGAGGATGTTGAGAACCTGCTGCTGCTGCTGGGGTGAGCTGGGAGATTTGAGTGTGCGGAGAAGGTCCTGTAGGGCGTTGGGAGCTATAGCACCAGTTCTCTGGGGTGTTTGTGGCCGGGCACCAGGCTGCTGTGGTATGAGCATTCTCTGACCCTGCTGAGGTTGCTGCCCTGCAGGCATCATAGCTCGCTGCATGGACAAGGCCTGCTGTGGCGTCTGACCTGGAACAAGGCCCGGCTGTTGGGTTTGAGCTGCCTGCATGGCCCCCGCGGCTCCGGGCCACTGGCCGGTGGCCATGTTGGGAGGCATGACCTGTGGTCCCCGAGGTCCTGGCACCATCTGCATGGGTGGCTGCATTGGTCCGGTCATGCGCTGCTGTGGCTGCTGCGGGTTCATGGGTAAGCCATTTATATTGACCCGGTAGTTCTGTTGGTTCTGCTGGGCCTGTGCCATCATCTCGATGTGCCGTGCCATCTTGACTGCAGCAAGTGGAGGCTGCTGCTGTAGCTGCTGAGGAGGCTGGGTCAGCTGGGGAAGAGGGGACTGCTGCTGGTGTAGAGGGGAGGCCTGGGGCCCGGGCTTGCCCTGGGACACTGGTGCTTGAAGTTGACCATTGCGGGGTGCGTTGGGGAAAGAAGGCGACATGACACCCGCTGAGGTGGGGGTCTGCGGTTGGTTGGAGAGTGGCTGTTGGGGTGTCTGGGGAGTGTTGGGTTGGGTATGGGAAGTGGGAGTGTTGGGGGCAGCTGAGGCCGGTGGGGATGGTAGTGGCATGGTTCTACCTTGCATTGTGGCCATTCTTCTCCTCATCAGCTGGGCTTGCTGGAGCCGGTGTTGCAGCTGCTGCTGGCGAAGCTTGTGCTTGATGTTCAGGCAGAAGGGGACAGGGCACTTGTTCTCCTGACAGTGCTTTGCATGGTAACAGCACAAAGCAATAAGCTGCTTACATACAGGGCAGCCACCATTGGTTTTGCGTTTGCAACCCTTGGTGTGCTGAACCACGCGCTTCATCTTCTGACAGGACGGCAGAGAGCAGTTGGCATTACGACACTGACAAGCATGGACCAGGGACTGGATGCAGCGTTGGATACTTAGGCGCCGGCTCTCCTGTGGGCTCTTGGAGGCTTCTCCACTCTGGCTGTTGCTGTCGTCATCCAGGCCAAGACCCCACTTCACCATCTGGTGCTCATGGCCCTTAGAGTTATAGCAATTGATGCAAAGATCAAAGTCCTGAGCAAAAAGGAGGGAGAGATCACAGTAATTAAGAGTAGTTTGACCACAAAATTTACAGAGTTAGCAATAGTTAAATGTCTCTTTAATCTAGCTCATCCAAATCAGTGCACATTCCTCTATGTCTATGACTTCCATTTATGTTTTCAGATCATCCTGCATCAGACACTGACAAACAAGAAGTTCCCATATTAAACCACGACTACAGCAGAAACTCACCTCGCACACAGTACAGTGCCAGCGTGTCTCCACGTGGTGTTTGCACTCGTTGCAAGTGTAGACAAAACGGTCCTGTCCTTGGTTGTGGAGCTCGACCAGCATGCACATGGTGCTCCACTTGCATCTCCTGAGAGAGCTGAATTCCCAGTGCTTGTCCCTGGCCAGAGTCAGGAAAGCGTCGCGGCCATCCATGAGGTCACAGGAGAGCAAGGGGTCGGGGTCAACAATGGGCGGCAGGGTGTTGACCATGGGTGCAGAGTGGAGGTGGATCACAAAGAACACCTTCAGTGTACAAGACAAAGAGAGAAATCAGTCAGAGAAGCGCAAGTTAAAGTGAAACAGGTATTTGAAGATTTCCACTGCTTTGCTTTTATTATCACTTGGAAATCATATAAAAGTCTGACCTCTTTGTGCTTCTCCATTGTGGCGTAGAGCTTCTGGGACAAATCATTGGCTACATTCGGCATCCCAGGCTTCTTCTTATTGGCTCGGCTCACACTGCTCTTGTTTTTATTGGTCTTCTTGTTGTTCTTCTTCTTGGCATTTTTGCTGTCGCTTGGCGTACCCTGAGGTAGACACACAACGACGTGTATTTCAAAAAATGCTTAAACATTTTATCAGTGTCACCAAGTTTGTTTTTAAAATTCTCCTCATCGTACAAGATATAACTCATTACGTTGAGGATTTTGGTTATGATCACTATGTTAGTGTTTGCAGTCACGCTAGCATCATTACAACTCAACACATTTTTTGTTTAAATACTCCAAGGTTTTAGAAGGAATATCATATAAAAGCATAATAATTCATGAGTCATTGCTCCAACCTCAGGAGTTTCAGAGGCAGCAGTGTTCTCCTCCTTCTTCCTCTCCTCCTCCTCCTGCTCCAGCTCCTTGATGCTCTCCTCCAGCACGTTAGGCCAGAAATCACCTTCAAAGTATGGGAGCTCATTGGAACTGGTCAGTCGATCTTCTGTGGCCTGTTTGAAGATGTCCTGAGAGAACGACAAAGTAGTATTTACTTGTTGAGCATTTTGACCATCTGTCTCCACATAATCAGAATTAGGCCTATTGTCGTTTTAGTCTATTTGAAAGACAATTTCTCTTCCTCACTTTGTAGTCGTGTAGGATCCTCTCTGCAAAGGCTTTGTCCAGCATCTTCCTGTACCACTCCTGTAGCCGTTTAGGCTTTGGGATCTTCTGATCAGGTGGATGGCAGTGGAAGATGTAGTCATCTCCTTCACTTGGGGGACATGCCCAGATGTGGCCTTGGGCGTACCTGAGGACACGCAAAGACCCAAAATCTGACTGGACGGACAGCGTAGAGGTTGGGATGTACATCAAGAAGTAAATTCCATCACAAACATCTTTCACACGGTTCTTCTCCATGTTGTTTTAAGAGGTTGACGCCACATAGTGAGTGAAACTTACCCAAGTTTCTTGACATATTCTAGATAGCCAATGAGGATCTCATGGTAGACTGCTGTTCGCAGAATTCGAGGTCTGAAGAAGTGAATACTGTCAAGGTATGATATGTAGACCCGTCTTCAGAGGAAGAGAGAAAAAAACATTCAATTTCACTTAAATGTAGCACATGGCAGTGAAGGAATCTTTAACAATCTGATGCACATACCTAGTGTTAGGGAGTGAGCATTCAGAGCCGTACTCCTGCACGTGCATGCCGAAGAAGCAAACATCTACACCATCAATCTCCTCAAAGGCAAAAAGTGCTTTGGTTCTGTAGGGGAAGGTCTCGGGCATTTCCCCAGTGTCCACAAACCTGTTGTAAGGAAGTAAAGAATTTAAAAAGGACACCTCTCGTTAGATGAAGCAGCTGGAACATCTTGTGATATTTGGGTTATTGTTGGCTGAATTATGTCTGGACTGTGTTCAGATTTTCTATGGTGGTTTCTTACTTTATTTGGGTATGAAAGTATGTCATCACACATTGTTTCATACATATTCAAACCAAATTTAAGATCGTATTCCAAAGTTCAGTGTGTATAATGCTGTACATAAAATACTCAACAGTGAAAACCTTTTTTTTTAATATGTCTTTACAGGCCTTTAAAAAAAAGACGCCACAAACTGCTCCATTTCCTGCGTCACTTTTAAATGACACAGACTATTTGAGTCAAGTGTCCTTGAGTCAATAAAAAGCGACCTGAAGATAACACGTTCTTAGTTTCCTCCTCCCTGTAAGGACAGGATGAGCATGAGCACAGACTTTGCTCCTGTGTGAGGTAGCCTGCTAGTGTGTGCTAAACAAGTAGGTTCCACAATCACAGCGAGTGGATATAAAACCTTTATAGCGGGCATTTAGCTTTGTACGAAGACAATAAATATAAACTCTGAAAAAAACAAGCTCTGTCAGTGTAAATGATTTACATTATACAGTATGTATGTATTTTGAGACTGATGGGGTCCATTAAACTATGGATCCAAATCTCTTTGAGTATCACGTCAGTCTTCATTTGGTCCTGTTGACAGGGTTGCTCTTACCTGGCTTTCATGCCTGGTTTAACCTCCACCGTTTTCTCCGAGCTCGCCACCACTCGCACAAACACCTCTCCGGCCTCTGGGTGGTTCTGTCTCTTCAAGTATTTATTCACACGGTCCTCTATGTATGTTCCCAGTCGCGTGGATTGAAGCCCTTCGATGCACAGTGGAGAAATATTTTAAAAATGTATTCCAACTTTCTAGAATGTGTTCAGGTAGCTCTAAAACAACCTGCGTTAACATGCTATCCTAGAAATCAAGAGAAGCACTTGAAATGATGTTACAAAGCTAGTAATGGTTCACGTGAGACTATGAAAGCAGGAATGAGTTAGTGCCATATGCCATAAAGGTCAGATATTTTCTCCAGGAATACCAGTGAAACCACAACACTAACAACAAAAGAACAAGGCTGTCACAGCAGGGAAGCCACTGAGTGGCAGATGTAGACCATTTGGAGGTGATTATATTATCTTTTTTCTGCAGTGCTTTTAAAACTAAATTCACTATGGCCAGATTCAAGGACTTTCACTTGAAACACACAAAGAAGAGCACTAACGTTTAGCTGAGAACTTGTTTTCCTTCCTCGCTTTTCCACTCTTCTTCATGCAGTTGTCGCATATGAATCTGGAGACAGAATGGGAGGCAAGTCAAACTTATTGACAATGAATAATACCAAAAATATGTGCCCGTTCAGGAGAAGTTGAGTTTGACATCTCACCCAGACGGCCAAATGACCTCGTAGTGCAAGACGCAAATCTGGTGCATCTTTCGTCCACAATCTTTACATTCAACAAACCTGGGGAAAAGCAAACAGATGAAACCTTTAAAGGGTTGTATGAATGGTGATATCTTAACTGCTCTCGCAGCAAGACAGACAAGTTTCTCCATTCAACATAATGTTCCTCCAGTCGTTACACACTTGCAAGCCGGCCAATACAAGAGTGCCTTTGTTGGCGGTTTGACATTTTTTTTATGAAGTAACTCAACGTGAAAGACAATGTAAACTCAAGTATTTAGGATATGTGATCTCTGATGGAAAACTCATTGGAAACACACATATTTTGAGTATCACTCAGCAGGTGGCACTGCTGAGATGTCTCCAGGCTCTACTGAAACAAATGTAATTGATCAGAGAGCACCAGAGCAAAAATATGCAGACCACGCAGCAAACATAAGAAAACAAAACCAGATGTGGGTGACAAAAAGTAAAATCGAGTAAAGTAACTTCTGGGAAAAAGAACACTTGTAAGAAAACGCTTGCCGTCAGTATTAGTCCCCGTCACTGAAAACATGGGGGTGGTTACGGGGTATGTCCACTTACGGTTCAGGGTCGAGTACGTCATTCTTCTTTCTTTCGAATTGGTCCTTTGATATCATCCTGATGTGTTACAGGAACAAACAGTTTTTTAGTGCATGGCCTCCGTAAAAACTTTAACAGTTCTACATTAAATGTCCTTCAACGTCAATGCGAGGGCATCGTGTTTCTTCATTAATGCATCTCTGATAAGCATCTAAAACACACTGCTTATTTAGCTGTAGATCTATAATTAAATGCAAGTAGTTTTTTAATGAGATAAGGAATTTAACTGACACATTATAAAACTGGCTGCTGCTTTACAGCTGACCTGGTACAGTTCAGCAAGTTTCCTTTCTGATTCAAAATTATTCAGAAAAGTCCCAGAAATAATAAAATTGACAGTGGTTTCCCATCAACATATGTGGGTTTACTCACGTCTGTGGCTGTGCAGGATCGTCTCCTAACGTCACACTCTCCCCCTGGATCTCATTGAAGCACTTCTCACAGAAATGATACCTGCAAAAACAAGCATTCATCATTATAGATGTAGCTAAAAAAGTTACGTGCAGTTTGTCTGGTTCTTGAGCAAAAACATATCACGCTGCATTTACACTTATGTAAATTTAATTTTATCTTAAATTTTTTTAGGTTTAATAACAAAGAGCAGGGAATCCCTGAGCTCCCAATGAGAGTGTAAATGGACTGCACTGCAGGAATCTCACACAGACTGTGAGGCTCTGCTGTATCACTACTGCTGCTGCTGCGCTGCTCTCAGTGCCCAGTTTGTGGGAGTAAAAAAAAAGGTGCAGTTACACAGTTCAAACAGCAGGTAGTGCAAGAAAACTTGGTCTAAAGGAGATCTGCTGGTTTTCAAACAGAGGAAAAGGCAATTATGGGCAATTCTGTTTGTGGTCTTCACCTAAGTGTTATATTTTCATCTGTCACACAACAGAGGAGGCGGCAACAATAAAAAAAATACCCAGTCCCTCAACAGATGCCGACATAAAAACAACCACCACAGTGCTTTGCTCCTTTCATTGTCTGATGCTCTTTGTGCGCAATCTTGGAAACTGGCTATTACTAAACATTACTGAGTAATTTTGTTGCGTCTTGCCATGCCAGAACGTGAGCCAGAGTCATTAAACCTGTCATTAAGACAGTACTGCCTGGATCAGTGGTCCTTTGAGATATAGAAGAAACAGATCCCAGAGCTGCAGGGAACGGGCAACACAGTTCAAATAACTGCATTTACTGCCCACTAAAACTACTAAACAGTACATGCAAATGTAGGCCATGTATGAGATTATCCATTAGAGGTACAGACAATGTAATACTGTCACCTTTACTGCAAAGATGTACGCAATACATATATATTTTTTTATTTCTCTTTGGCCGTTTCGTTCTTTCATATCTCATGCGAGAATGACAAAAGGTAAAGCATCCTTTAATCCACACAGGCATTCAGCTACACACCCCCACCCACAAACACACTTACCTGTTCTGGTAACTGTAGTATGTGCCTCCAGTAGGTATGGTGCAGAGCTGCTTGCCATAGCAACAGAGAGTTTGAGGGGAGAACTCGTACTGCAGACACAAGTGAGATGACAAAGGTATTGTTTTTAAAGCTTGGCTTCTTTTTTTCTTTAACCACAACATTTTTTTTAAAAAAGTGCTTTCCTTTTCCAATTCCCCAACATTCTTGTAGACCCCTCCCGCCATCTCACCTTTCTCCCGCAGCAGTAGCCCAGGCCCTGCATGACGGGGTCGATCTCAGACTCGAACACCTCGGCCAGCTTGGAGCAATACTTGTAGACGCGGGACGTCTTGCGGTTGTAGAGCCAGGCATTGTTAAACATCAGCCAAACATCATCAACATACTGCCATGGCTCTTGGTATTGACCCGTGTCGAGTTTGCGCTTTATTGTGGACAGATCTATCGGGTTCTTAACAATGTCAAAGTAATCCTAGAGAGAGGGTGACAGACAAAGAAAAGCTCCTAAATCATATTCAACTGTAAAAAAGCAATTTAATAAACTTCTTGTGACCAAAACTTGTCATGGTATCTTTCAGCTTTTATTCTCAAGTTAAAATGTTAGGTGGCCAATGCATGTGTGCTACATACCGGAATACCCAGGAGCATGGGGTCTACTGGCTGCCTGAAGGGCAGTGACTCAGGATCCTGTCTGTAGAGAGACTCTAAGGTTGGCATTAGAGCCTGGCGCAACTCCTCAGGCTTGAAGACTTAAAAACATAAAAACAAAGTAGGTGTTACACAAAAAGAAAGGAAGCAACATTTAAAATGAGAGGAAGGCTACTGCTGGAGAACCTCTGCATGCATCTTACCAAAACCCAAGACTATGGTGCAATGAAAAGTGCCCCCCCCTCTGCACAGAACTTCCACTACAGGGTATATACAAACATCCTAAGGTTGAGTTTAATACCTTTTTAATACCTTTTTCCAATCCTCCTGAATATTTTTTAAAACCAACACGACATTGAGCTGCAACTGTTTTAATCGAGTACTTTTCTACTGATTTTCAGATTCATACACTCTGGTGCAGTTAAATGGTAAATGGTCTGCACTTATATATCGCTTTTCTACCTAGGCTGGTACTCAAAGCGCTTTACACTGCTTCTCATTCGCCCATTCACACACACACAATAATAAAAGTGTATTTCTCGTGTTTCAAATGTTTTCTCTAGCATTTTATTAGGAAATTAATGGTATTTAATTTCATTACCTAAACAGCACCAGATCACATCAGAAGTAAGGTTTCATTTAAGGCAGGTCTATATCGTGTTCCTCTACTAAACTAAACAGCCTCATGTTAACTATCTAATGTCATTTCTGTCTTTTTTCAGTCACCAACAATATTCTCTGTAAAGTACGCTGATCTGTGTCACGAACGTCCTGCTGTGAGTGACACCTGCGCCTGCCTCTAAACGCACAAACTGTTTGAGACTACGTGCAGCATTAGCATCACAGACCTATCCGCCTAATTAAAATCAACGAGTCTCTTCTCATGTTAAAAAAAGCTACACAAAAAAAACACCTTTTGATACTTTTTAATGGCCGTATTTTTTTTTACTTCTTAAAAACCTGCAGACCCCCTGTGCTAGAGTTTGGATTATTATAACGGGTACACAGCCACAATAATTATCTGTGTAAAGAAAGATCAAAGCAGGCTGGGCATTACTTGGACAGAGTCAGTGTTGAACTCATAATACTGAAATAACAGTTTGGTGTTCGAACAAACTCTTCTTTCTGAGTCAAACCTCCATCAGTCTCTTCACCAGTTTCTTTGAGCCTTTGGCTTCTTACTCACTTTTCCTCCGTGACTGAGATGGGGACGAGGAGGTTGTGTTGTTGGCTCCATCCTCTTCCTCTTCTTTGGGTTCCGTTTTGATTTCAGGCTTCTTCTCTTCTACTTCCATTGGCTCAGGCTTTTCCTCTGGCTCATCTTTCTTTACCAACGTTAAGCCAGAGTCATCCTCAGTCTACAGACAAACAGGCAAATGGCTCATTGTACCACAGTCAAACACAATGAACGACGCCGATGGCATTCACCCCCCATGTATTCATTAATTTAACGATGACGAGATTATCTTTTTTTAGTTGCCGTAATTTCCGGACCATAAGCTTCTACTTTTTTCACTTGCTTTGGACCCTGCGGCTTCTTCAGCGTGACGACTTAGTTTTAACGGTCACCAGGAAGAGCGAGACAGACAGTTTGCGCCAGGTAACGAGAGGGGGAAGAGCCCAAATGCAGAACAAGAAGGAGAGAGAGACAGTTTGCGCCAAGGAAGTGTCCATGCACACACCCTGATTATGGAAAACAAACGGAGAGGTACACATGATGCTGCTTTTAGGTTAAAGCTGGACTGCCACATGTTGATGAAGAGGATGGCGCAACGAAGCCGTTAGGCAGTTTGAGTCCGACACTGACGAAGAGGACTTCGTTGGTTTATTACGCATGATGAAGACGAAGACACGAGAATTAATGACCGACTTTCTGGTAAAGTAGGCTGTTTTTTTTGATACAGTAAACGGCCACATTGCTGCACCTTTACTGCTGTGTTGGCACTTTTCAGAGAAGACGCTGGATATTTTGTTAAGCACCGTGTTACTGCACCCTAACTGTCAGACAAGCACTTTTAAAAACAAATTGAATTAAGCCATTTAACGTTATTGCCTCATCAGGAGCTGTGGGACGCTTTGCGTTCCCAACAGTCATCTCCGTCTGTCCCGACAATCCCTTCCTTGCAGGACCTTGGCAGCTTATAGTAGGGTGTGGCTTTTTATATGGTATATATGTAGTTTCCTCCAAATTTAACTGGTGCGACTTATAGTCCGGAAATTCTGGTAGTTCAAATATCTGGTCCCTACAAAAGTTGCATGAAGTGGGTCTTCCTGTGAGATTGATGGACAGACATTCACATTCTGTTTTGATATTCAATAAGAACTTGTACAGAAGTCTAGTGGTGCTTGTTAAGTTAGTGATGCAACTAAATGTGTCGCTCCAACCAACCTCCATCTTGGGCTCAGTTTTGCCACCAGCAGCCTCAAACGCCTGTTGGTCATGGTGCGTCTCCGATTTGATGTCCTGAGCAGGTAGGTCTGCTCCAACATGCTGCGAGTGCAGGTCGGCGCTGGTGGCTGAGACTGGAGTGGGAACCCGGTTATCAAGACTGGCTCCTGGTTGGGACAACTGAAACACAGAAGGAGGGAACCACAGAGGCAAAGAAGAGAAATATGAGGTATTTGCAGGAGGTTTTTTGCTATTTTGCATGCAGTGCTGAAACCTCCCATATGCATTTCACTGCTGCCTCAAGCAGAAATGTGTAAACATTCCCACTTTGATGGATGCTACAAACAGTGATTAAAGATGCAGTTATAAAAACGAAAGGTGGATGTAGATGGGGCAGGTTGGTACATGGCAGTGGAAGGGAAGGGATTTTGCAAGGGAGGAGCGGTGGTTCATACTGCATGCAGAGGGTCTCAGGCTCACCGGCGTGGTTGGGGGCTGAGGCAGGGACTGCATCTGTGCTGCTGTGGTGAGCTCCACTTGGGGTTGGGGCTGGGTGGGGCAGGGTGGGGTGGCACCCTGGGCTGGGGCAGGGCCGGGGAGTGTGGGGGTGGAGCTGCGGCTGGAGGGCTGGGTGTGCGGCAGGTTAGTGGCCCCCCCAGCCGTGGAGCCGGAGGAGGCAGCAGGCGGAGGCGTGGAGTGCAAGGGGGTTTGGGAAGAGGCTAGCTGGGGGCCCAGTGAGGGGCCAAGTGCATTCATGGGGAGGTTAGCACTCTGCTGCTGCTGCTGCTGGGAGGACACACAGACCCACACAGACAGGGCAGGCAGACACACAGACACACACACACGCGCACACACAGGAGAAGCAGACAAACACACAATAATAAGTACAAACACCAGACACAATCTAGGGTTTAGAGAGCACCTTGTGATTCATACGAGAATAAGTTAAGAGCAATTAGTGCACGGTATGATATGACAGCTTGAGTTTAGTCTCCCAGCATCTAGCTGGAATAGCAGCTCTAAAACAAACAAATACAAACCAGTTACTTATCAATTTAAGTTTAAAAACAGCCCCATACCCTTAATCTCTCTTCCAATCTCACCTGAGTGACGGCAGCCTGTGCTTGTGCCTGTGGCTGACCCATGCCAGGGCCCACGGTAACATTCATTGCACCCGTTGCAGTGACCGCAGCAGATCCTGGAGGGAACTGAGTCTGAGCCAGAAACTGGCCCTGGTTAGCCGTCTGGCCCACCATGTTGCCACCGCCGTGTCCGGCCATCATGCCCTGGGCCTGGGGCATCCTGGAAGGAGACATGCCCATCTACAAAGCAGAGGAAAAAACGTTACTCTGAGAAATTCTTTCCACTGACCAAAAAGAATCACAAACATCAATCACACTCTACCTGCATAATTAAGCAGTTAGGCTGTAATGAGTGAATATATATTGGAGAATTAATAGGACAATGCTTTTTAGAAATTACCCATGTTGTGAATTCCTGCTGCAGCCAGATAATGCAGCGGCATGCACAGTTCAATTTAAACAAAATTATTTCGTCAAGGGGTTAAAACAAGCCCAGTTGCCACTGAATAAATATTTTTGGAAGTAACCCTTCTTCCAACGCTCATGTGATATTTAGGAGGCGTCATTACACAACCTGCCCATCAGGGAGCATGGACTTCTTTTTCAGCTGTACAGTGTCCCAGTATCTTGGTCACAACACTTGAATAACTAAATCCAATGGATTCCAGCTAATTGTTACTTATATATATCAATATCACATGCAGCTGGCTGCAGGGGACAGTCTCAGCCAGAAGTGTTCTCGCTTAAGGAAAATGGTCTGTTTTCAGAGAGGGCTGGTTACAGCGTGACACACAATGTACACTGTGGAAGTTAACTGTGTTGTTTTTACAGTGCTTTAAAGTAGACGTCACATGATTTTAAACTACACATCGTGTCTCTAACTTTGGTTTCCTCAAGGTGAAACATTATAGAACAAGGAAGCATGTAAAATGTTTATTCTGTTGTGCATAGCTGATTGACTGAAAGGGAACGCCCGATCGTACTCGGTGAGTGCTACGACAATTACCTGCTGCATTTACACAAAATTTCACATGAACATTACATTGTACTGGGGGCTTATAGAATAAAGTTCAGCTAAACTCCAAGCTGACTTAACACAGGTGTTTTTACATGGAGCTCACCTAAGTAAGGAGTAGAGTTCAGGGTTCTATTGTATGTGTGAAAGAATCTTTACAGTCTCTCAAATATGATACAAATTCACAAATTTAACAGTATTATCTGTATTTTTTACTGAAATTCACAAATATGACCATGGTGCACACTTTATATTCACCACACTCCTGTTCTTTTTAAAGACATGTAATAATGGAAAATAATTTGGTAATGAAAGGTGAGTGCGTCCATCTCACAACTGGCTTCTGACAGCAGGTCTTTTGCTTTTTTGTTACCTCTCCGTTTGATGCAAAAGGGATCTGGGCAGTTCAGTGTATTTGTAATTGGTCCGAGGAACCTTGTGCAGACTAGAACTGTATGAATGTATCAGCTCCTGAGTGTTTGATCATTACTTGTGTATGCCACTGTGTGTGTATGCGTGTGCCCTTCGGCTCTCTGCCCTTCTCACCGCTGGAACGGAGCTCATATTCATTTGCTGCGGATGGCTCATGGGTGAGGCAGCTCGAGGTCCCATGGGTGTCTGGGGCATCTGAGTGTTGGGTAAAGCCATATGGTTGAACTGGTTCATTCCTGGAAAACAAATCAGACTTTTCAGCAACAGACGTATAAAGTTGGAACCGAATTAGAGAGTTCATGGTTATGTTGATGTGTATGTAGATTGGCATTTTATATCCTTGCTAGGACGTTAGAACATTTCTCTCTTCTCTAAAATGGTTTGAGTTTAGATTTTAAGCTGAGTACATGCAGTGACACATTGTTGTATTCACAGCTTCCCTTTCATCTCATTTCTCTTCCTCTTTATTGGTTCATCATCCACATACTTATCTCTGGGCTACGTTACGTTTTTCTCATAGTAAAAAGCATTTTTATGATGTTTCCTACTGTGTAGTCTGCAGGTGTTATCTGAACCTAAAATGACAACACGTAACGTGCATCCAAAATCTAAGGCATACCTTGGGAAACCAAGGACCCACGATTCAATATCTGATTTGGCATATTGGGCAGAGAAACAGGTCCATCTATAAATCAAGAAGGACACACACATCAATTAAAATATATCAACTATGACTAAATGAAAAACCCAAAATCAAAAACCTCTACTGATGCTGTAGTTTTCTATTTCAGCTATACCTATAATATTTTCATATTTCTAATGCTACATCTAATAATTAATATTTTAATAAATGCATTTTCATTTTCTTTATTTTGGAAAATGATTTTATTCACTGAGCAGCTTTCCATTTGTCAGATCTAATATCTTCGTATTTTTAAAGTCCTGATTCTTTCACTTATATCTTATTTTAAATTTTGCCTGGTAACTTCATTTTGCTGAATTCTCTGTAAACCACCATGATGAACTCCTGTTCTAACATATACTCTGTAAATAAATGTAAATTAAAGAAGGATTTATGTCAGATAAATAGCTAACAGCTATTTGCTGCAGCTTCCACCTTAAAATGGAGGACTTTAAATTTAAATAACCTGAGTTTTCCTGAATTTCTGTTCTGGTTTATACTCACTCTGTGGCCTTGGCCCCAAAGCATTGGGCTGGGAGAGACCAGGCTGCTGGGTTCCCTGGGTGGTCATGGGTCCCTGATTGATTATCTGCTTTTGCAGCCTTGAGCGCCTTTTCTCCTCCAGTTCCTTTTGGATCTTGTATATTTTTTCAGCCAGGAAATGATAGTACTCATCCTGCAAAGAAGATGACGTCAAGTTATTTTGCAACTCTCCAAAATGTATGTGTGTGCACTCTTGGTAATGTTAGCAACTAGAGTGGTGTGCTGGTTGAACCCATTTTAGAAAACCCACCCGGCTGTTGGCTGACTCGTACATGTCCCCCTCCACCTTTCTGGCGTAGGCCACCAGGTTCTCCATTCGTCTGTCCTTCAAAGCTGCCGGATCTGGGGTAGGGAATATGGCTTGTACTCTGCCAGAAGAAACAGAAATTACAGCAATAAACATCTCTGGCCTTTTCTGCAAGGGCACCTTCAATTACATAACTAAAATAATAGTGTTGACACAGTTCAGCTGGGGTATTCGCTTACAGTTTATGTACGAGGTGATTACGCAGGTCCTGAGTGACATGCTCATGCCAGGCTTTCCTGGTGCCTGTGGCAGAGATGGGTGCTGCTGTGGGTAGGTTGCCCATTGATCCCACAGTTGACCCATCTGGCAGCAGCTGACTGAAGACAGAACAGGAGGAACAAAAACAGTGAGATGGTGGACACAGTTTACTTCTCCATTGTGGTAATGCAATGTATCATTTCTAAATCACTAAAGGCAAAAACATTTCTTGGCAGTGACTGACTTGTTAGTGTTTAGTGTGTTGGGAAGGGAGTCTGTGTGTAGGTTTGACTGTTCTGAAGAGGCCACGCCCATTGTCGCACCTCCAAGAGCCATCTGGTTACCTGCGAACACAGAAAGCTGTGAGCAAACAGCGACGCCTTGATTCAAAATAAAGTTTAGTACATACGACTTTAAATTGTTCCTTAACTCTGTAAGTAAACTCTGTGCAGCTTGACTCCAAGTATTTCACATAAAAGCTTTACGTGTGAGATTTGTCCAGTACTTAACAGATTATTACAATTCTGACTCATTTCAATCCCCTGTTGTTAGGTATGCTGTGCGTTACAAGTCAATGGGTTCACACTCAAAAAAGCAATTTAAACAAATGGTACAAAGCTGGAAAGTGTTTTGGAAAATTTAGGATTAAAATTCCCTATCTGGCTTTACCAAGTGCATTGATGGGTCTCATCTGCTGCGAAAGCTGTTGTTGCTGGGCCTGTGCATTCTGTGCCCCTCCTGGCTGTCCTGGGCCAGCAGCCTGACTGCTGTAGGGTAACCCAAGTGCGGCATAGGCTCTCTGCATGGAGCTGGGATCTATCGGGGCTGAGGTATTGATGGTGGGCGCACTGGTCTGACCCACACCAACTGAAGACATGGGGTTCTGGAGGCCCGCATTGGGAGAGTTTAACATCGCTGGAGAGAGAGCGAACAGTCAGTCCAAAAGACTCACATACAATCAAGTGTTTACCATGGTAATCATTCTATAAATGCAATAGCTTGGTTGCACAAAAAAATGAAAATATTGATGAATAATACACACAGCACACACAGAATACTATATATAAAATACACTTTCATTTTAATACCCTGATAGAAGCGAGACACGAGACACGCTATACAGTGAGAACATTAATGTACAGCTAAACGCTTTCAAAAGCAGTGAACTGAATAAATGCATGAATCCCTTCAGGGCACAGTTATTACCATATTTATTCTGGGCTCAACCTTCGGTTGAGTTAAAAAAAAAAAAAAATGTCCAGTTTATGCAAAGTGAAAAATCAGAGGACATAGAGAACAAAGAAATACTGCGCTTTGTTTGCACTGGCAGGACAGACACAAGCATTGGCATGTTGTTTTTCAACATGGAAGCCAAAAAGAGACAGACCAACACTGGAAAGCTTGAAGTGATGAAAAATGCTGAGCAGAGTTATGAGGCAAAGATAAAAAAGACAGAAGGAACAAAAACGTCAGAGAAATCTTAAGTAACTCAGAAATAATCCAGTAGCTACAGTACATAATCAGGGGTAGTATCAAAACAACAGGACATGTTAAAATAGACTGACGCCATGACAACAGGACAGAATGAAAAGCAAAACAGAAAGAAAAACAGTTTCAGTATGAAGAAGCCAGAGTGTAAAACTCAGCTTGGTACTAGTGAGTGTAGCAGTAAACAGCCAACAGCTCAGCAGGACTCCTCTAGCACACATTGTCCGTTTTTCCCTCTCCCACTCTATCCAACTTCAATCCCTTCTGTGTGTCAGATTACAAGCCCAGTGGGACTACACTCTTCCTCACCGAGTGCTTTTAGTTATCGTGAAGGGATACAAACCAGTTTAAACATCAAAACTACTCAACCAACACAAACATACTGGCTGGTTTGGGGAAAGCATCAAACAAGTTGGAATAATTCAAACTATGGCTTTTGAGAGCCCACTGCACCAACGTAGAATATCAAGTCCTTTTAGTGCCTTGATAGCAACAGTGGGCCAGAGCTGGCTACTCATACTCACGCTGCTGGGTGCGCTTATCGCTGGCGTTCTTCAGCGGCAGGCAGACAGGGCAATCATGTCGTGTGCAATTTTTCCAGTGGGAGATGATCTGTCTGGACGACGCACAGTGAGGCACTGCAGAGAAGAACAGATTTTGGTCACCACCAAGCTCTCAACGGGAGGGATGTGTAATATCACCTGAAAAAAAATGCTATGGTTATAGCGGTAATTTCCCAAAAGGTTTTATAGTGTTCTATGATGTACTGTATCTGTAATGACCGGAGCATTTTTTCACGTAGACAAGACTTTTCCATAATAATCTAGGATTTAAAAACAGAGGATAAGCAGGCAAGTTGTTACTAAGTTTTTATTAATTGTCCAGTCTAGCTTAGTGTATTCTTCTAAAAACATGTTAGTCATGAGTTCCCTGGGAAAATGCATCGCAAAAATCTGGTTAAATCAAAATATTCCACAATACTCCGGATAGAGGGCCTTTGAGAAAAGAAATCAGGCTAAAAGCACGTTAAGCAGAAAATGAGGTAACTGTTTTCTGAGAAAAGAAAATTGGCCTGCACCAAACTCAAAGATCTCAGTCAGTTGTATGCATTTATCTCCACCCTTCAGACGTGTGGAAAGAAAACCTCAATCATATTTCCTGGTGCATGACTGAAAAAACACAGGCAATTCATTACAACTGTGACCAGACTAATGTCCTAGCAGCCAATCTGGCAAGAAATCACAAGCATGCTAAAATCAGCCTTGTTTGCCGTTAGGCACCTCCAAGTGTTACTCCATATATAATTACTTGATGGCATCAAGCTTCAAGGGTTATGCACAAATAAAACACTTTTATTGCCTTTGTAGAAATGCCAATACTACTGGCAAAGACTCAAACATAGCAGTATTGTGATGAAGTATACAGCAGCAAACAAAGCAAAGGTTTGAGATTCTGGTCCAAAGCCAATCTACTAGTCATACCGCAGAGACTGAAGTCCCTCAGGTGAGAATAAAATAAACCAACAGACATCTGACAAATCAAAAATATTACAGATGATAAGTTTTGGGGAACATGAGTATTTCAGTGGAAGTGAGAAGCAGAGACCCTGAGCAAGAGGAAATGAGCTGGCATGCACGTAGCAGACACACGGGCTGCTTCAGACTTTGCACACCTCAGCATCTGAATATGTCTGGCATGAAATTTAACTTAAGTATTCAGGGCCCAGAGCACAGCAATGTACTGGAGGCACATTTAAATGAGAGTAGCTTGTGGGAAGTTCTTTATAGCAGCAATGCTGGTGTTGAGATGAAGGGGGGAGCAGGGGAACCTAGAGCAGGCAGAAAGAGATGCTGGAAATCTAGAATATTCAGGTGGTGAGAGGAGCAGTAGACCAAGCCACAAGAGCTAGCAGCAAATAAGAGGTGGTGCTTAAAAAATTCCCTAGTGTGGGGAATCCATAACATAATCTAGTTATAGTTATTATTTTGGAAATTAGGGAGGTCATGCAACATCAAAATGAAACGTGTAATATGTAATACTTTGTAGATCAAAATGTGCATCACAGCTCTGTAGTGGTTGTTGCCCGAGCATCAACGCCTGGCAAGTGACTTATTTTAAACTTTCAATCAGTAACCATGGAGAAAGCCAAAGAAAGAACAGTTTCTGATGAACAAATAATATAATTTGCTCTCACTGCTGGCAAAGTATTAATTTGTCTCCAGCGAACTCAGCCGCTTGTGACAAACCAATACAAGTGATATTTACCACATAGCGCTGTTGTGCACATATGTGTTCTGCTGGTCACTAGGAAAATACCACTTAAAAGGCAAACAGGGAGGTAGGACATCTGTGAGGCTGTGTGAAACTGAGCTGACACCACCCACTTGGGGTGAGTGGCTACAGACGGGGCACAGAGAATGACATGAGCACAGAGGGGGTTAATTGAAATAAAATGACTGTTGTCCTCTGCTTGTAGTTCCTTTATTTAATAAATGTAACAAATGACAAATGTCTCAACAACTAAACTGCATTAAAAAAATACATTTCTACACATTTCATACATTATCTTATGTTTACAATCAGCCTTAATGAAAAGTCGCAAATAAGTTGCTACTGAACATAGGAGTGAAAAGTATTTTCGCCCCCCAAACTGTGCCGTCTACAACATGTTACTGTAATGAAACTATATATGTGCAGGCTTGTCTCCTAAAAGTTATGTTATGTAACTAAACAGCAATCCCAATTACATTTTGGTAGAACGTAATTATAATGTTGTACATTTATTTTCGTAAATAAATTACGCGCTACACTACTGAGGCGTATCGATTGCAAACATGTAGTTGAGGTGGAAGGAGGGTGTTCTAGGTTTGCAGCTTAATTGTATACAAACGTAAAAGACAGAGCTGATAAGGCACTGTTTTTATTTTAGGGAGCAGCTGGTTTTAAACAGGCCAACTTGCTCTTTTAATGCAGAAGGTGCATTATATATCATGTAACAGTAAACACATTTGACTTGTATAAAGACATGTTCTTCTAACTGTCAAATTATCAGTTCGTTTCATTCATTCAAACTCACCTTGGCAGGATTTGCCGGCCTGGCAGTGGGTCATGTGGTTAAGGACGTTCTTCATCGTGCGGCAATGAGGCAAGGCGCAGGCCCTCACCTCCCCGTTGGCCTGCTCCCGTCGCTGGCACTTGTGTGCATGAAGCAGCAGGACCAGCTGCTGCTGGATCAGTTTGCGTTTCTCTGGGTCGGCTGTGGGGCTTGCTGAAGGCACTGCCACTCCTCCGCTGCTGGCCAGTGGGATCATTGCTGCCTGCTGCTGAGGCTGTTGTTGGAGCTGCAACGTTTTGACAAAAAAAGCAGACGTGTCAAAGTTGCAATGGGATGAAATGATGATGCCAGTCATCTCCTTTTGCTTGGAGCACTGTTAATACCACAGCAGAAGAGAGACTCGTTTAGTATTTAGTTTACTGCTAATAAAACAATAAGCACACTCACAAAATAAAATATTTATTCATATTAACATCCCATAACATCTCAGCTTCTGACCTGATTGGATACGCATTCTGTTTATTCCAAGGCTGCTACATTGTGAACAACACCAGAAGTTTGCTTTTATCAGAAAATGTGGACAAACTAATTTTCCTCGCAGGAAGTCAGAGTAACGAGGGTAAGCTTAAGCTTTTAGTCTGATTATGATTTATTAGGTTTATTATAATGGAAATATATCATTTTTACTATGCTGCCGGGATAACTATGCCAACTACGCTAACAAACTAATTTTATTATTTATTACAGCTCGTTTTGTTCCAAACCTCCCTTCCCCTGGACCAAAGCTCCAGATATTTCCTGGATAACGGAGCCAAAGCTCCAGACCCCAGAAATGGTATTTGGGATAGCCCCAGTCTTAAGTGGTAAACAAAACCTAACCTACGTTTCCAGTGGCAAAGCGGCCTCTATATTTGTACAGTGGCCTCTATTACTATATAAGATTCAGATTCAGATTTTATTTGTCACGTGCACAATCGTACACAGTACAATATGCAGTGAAATGCTTGTAATGAGAATGATAATGATATAACCAGAAGCTTATTTAAAGTGCCCAACCATTTTGGGGGTACATCTAAACAAGCAAATCAATCATCCAGGTATGGTCTGCCAACTAGAACTCAGCACAAATCCATGCACATCAATTGATGATAAAGTGCATAAAAAACTTCTGGTACCACATAAAAAAACAAGACATATGTGATAAGTTATCGATCAATATGTATGTATAAGTATAAGTTATTATCTATCAAAATGCTGTTAAGGCTGTAGTCAAAGTTACCTGTATGTTAATATTTGCTAAAGTGTAACAAACACTAACCACGTTTGAAACGCTAGTGACAGCAGCTCCTTTCAGCTCACTGGGGAAGGATGGCAAGCTGTTGGCGAGAGCAGCCTTGTTCTGCAGCTGCTGCTGAGGGTTCAGCTGTTGGCCTGGCCCCGCCGCACTCTGACCGTAGGGCTGAGCTCCAAACGGACTCCCATTGCTGCTCAAACCCATCTGGAATTTTTTTTTTAAATGATAACATAATAAGATTCTACAATGAACCTGCATTAGTTTCACAAGCTGACAATAGGGTACTTCAAAGGCCAGAACTCATGAAAGGCTAAATACAGCGCGTGTGAAAGGTTTATTACCGAGTTAAATTGATGAAGAGCATTAGCATCGTAAATCCTTTACCCTCTACAGAGATTGTTGGCTCAATGGGCTAAAAGGTCGGTTTTGTCACCTTTACATTCATGATTCTCATGGCTTCATTCAGACATAAACACAAACGTGATGAAGAGGCAAAAATATTGTGCACAGGATTGGAGTATACATAAAAACATCATACAGAAAGCCGTCCTCATTTAGACACCATCAGATTAATAGAAACGTTAGGTTTTTACAGCCCATTATGTAGCCAGCGGCTCACATCTGTTTAAAAACGATGTGGCGCCATTAAACCAGCTGTTTCCATAAACAAAGACTCAGCACTGTTACTCAACAGCATACGAAGTTTTAAGTCCAGTTATGACGTATCACTATTTACTTTCTGATTCAGCCGCATTTGTCAAAAACTGCATCTCTGTGCCAACAAAGGTTCTGCATCCATTTCACTTCCAATTTGTTACTACAAGACCCCCCCTGCCAAAGCAGACACCGTCACAGCAGTGCCAGGATGACTATGCCTGGGTTAGTGTAAACCAGCACACTGGTGCTCTGGCACCGGGACAGCTCAGCACGACACCAGCTATTGGCAGGAGTTGACTACAGAAACATTTCTAACCTTTTCTCCTCCTCTTGAGGTCTACAGTTGGTAGTGGGGGTTTAAACATAGTTAAAACATTACTTACACTGCAGTAAAGAATTCAGGAAGCCACAAAATAAATGTTAAGTTCTATTTTAAGGCATTTCTTCAGTTGACGGGTAACTAGCTGCAACTTGTCAAACCAGCGGTTTGTAAATAAAGTCCAAAAATTAACTTCCCTCCCTAATGTCAGACAAAAGTATATGGCGAGGACTGTATTTATATATTGCCTAATAAACTGACAACCCAGTTTATATCTTTATCCTAGTATGAATATACCACAGTAAGGAGTTTAATTTAAAACCATGACTGTGTACATTACAGTGTGAGGCACAACCAGGAACCAAACCCCTGTTAGGCAAATGCTTTACACAATGATCAACATGATGTTGCTGGCTCGGCTACGGAGCTGCTGGGAGACCAGACCAGACTCCGTCATGCCAAGCCAGGCTGTGTCCCCTTGGGTTGTTGACACTGCTCCAACAGACCAGATAAAAAAGACCCAGCTGAGACGATCAGACACTGGCAGCTTTTCAACACAGCTGAGCCGGCCGACACACACAACTGTGCGCACAGACGCGCGCACACACCCCCAGCTTCCCTATTCTCATTCAGTCCCCCCTCTCACTGACACACTCCACAAATCGGCAGGCAGGACTGTTGCCAACTATCATCTCACTGCTTTGCTGCCAGGCCAGACTATTCAGCGTCCTCCCGCCTTCTTACCCGTTGCACTAACCCTCTGTCACTCTAACTAATTAAGTGGTTTACAGGAGAGTTCATGCATATACAATAACAAAAGAGCATAGGGCAAGAAGGAGCGACAGCAGCCGCTCACTAATACACATGCTCAGAAAGTGATTTACAACCCTCAATTAATGCACAATAGAGGAGGCCACATACAAAGACTGGGTCTAGTGGTTTTCTCTCTAAAGCTGTACGTGACATGATATTCACAGCAGACCAACTGAGCTTACAACACACACACACACACCCCAAGGCCTCCCCTGATGAATGCTTACAGTTCTCACAGATACTTCCACACCACATTTTAAACTTTCTTGTGGTTAAAGCATGTGTGCCTACCATATTAGAAAAAAAAATCTCATTCACTATCTCTCCAAGTCTCTTCTCAGTCACTCGCAGCATCGGCCTTTCTGTATCTTGTGGTTAAGGTTTTATCGTCTTGGCTCTGACTTACTGCCATTGAAATAGATAGCTTCCCACTTATTTCCTGTGTAACCACAACATTGGTGGCACGCTTACGTATAAGCAATGACATTGCGAACTCTCTCACACAAGACTAATAGTAAAGTCTAAGCAGTTGACAGCAGTGTCAACATTGGCTCCCTGCCAAGAGTGAGAACAGAACTGTTAGATGCGAAGTGTAAATCTCATTTCAGAGCACTAAAATGAGTGAGGAGGGAGAAAGACTGTGCAGATAAATTAACAGGGCAACTAGCAGGATGTACATATCCAAATGCATACGCTACAAAATATGAACACTCGTCATCCCACAAGTGTTGTAAACAACAAATAGGTTTGTTAGAAATGACCACCATGGTTTTGGTCTGTTGCGGTGTTGAATGAATCAAGTGAAAGAGTGGTGTAATGATCAGCGAGGAAACAACCAGCTACTACGTAAATGTAAATAATCATTATATAATCACAGTCTATTCACAAATGAATTTCAAAGTAAATAACTGTACAAAGACTTGATGTAGCTCTTTCTATCATTTGGTGAGGTGTTTATTAAGCACTGACTAGCCAAATCTCAGCACACTATGATTAGCTGTACTTCAGTCAGTTGGACTGATGGAGCCATTGTTATTGTTAGTTTGAGTCAGAGTAAAACCTGTTATAATTTTGCTATAGGAATGCTGTTTGCTATAATAATCCATACATCCATTACAGTGTTTCCCTTAGCTGTGCTGTGTTGAGGGAGGGGCTCAACGATACAGATCGGTGGTTAGGGTTAGGGTTAGGGTTAGGGGGAAGGGGTGCGCACCTTGAATAATGGCAGGGGAAACACTGCATTATATTCTGCTAATCCAAGATCTGCCTTCTCCAGGATGGACATGACCAGAACATCTCCCCAGAGAGGCATCAAGGGGGCATCCTGACCTGATGCCCAAACCACCCTAATATGAATGAGCAGCAACTCCTCTGAGACACAAAGTCTGCCCCAGATGACAGAACTCCTCGCCCTATCCCCAAGCAAACATCCAGTCAGCCAAATTCAGCTTTTATCCACAATCTTGGTCATGGTCTTCTTCTAGTGCGGGTTAGAAGCAGAAGGTTGTGTCAGACCGGGCATCCAGCATAAATATCACTGCCAAACTAATATGCAGTAATGATCGGCTGTGGATACCCCTGAAAAAACGTAAGCAATCAAAAAGATCATTATTATAGTGTAACTGATGTTATGTCATATACACGTAGCTGTATACATTTTATTAAACAAAACACATGAAATTTGTTGGACCAAAATTCATTTAAAAGGCATTTAATATTGTTGCTGAGAAAAATAAGCAGTGAATCTGGTGAAACATTTACTGCAGCTCAAATATGTCATCTAGTAAAGTGCTGCAAACAAAGTAAATGA
This sequence comes from Microctenopoma steveboyesi, assembly GCA_032359275.1. NCBI lineage: Eukaryota > Metazoa > Chordata > Actinopteri > Anabantiformes > Anabantidae > Microctenopoma > Microctenopoma steveboyesi. The sequence continues at coordinate 15,301,464 of JAUMHF010000001.1, forward strand.
ATTCATGATTGAAATACTAAGCATTCAACTGTGTTCAACATTTGCCAAATGACAATAAACAACATAGATTTTTGGCTAATGTGTTAGTTTCAATCATCCCAGACAGAACAGCAAGCAGGCAACACATGTTGGCCCAGAATGCCAACATGATACACACTGAAATGCATAAAGCTGATAAAGTTTATAACTGTCAGGAGTCTGCCCAAATCCAGATGGATCAAATTAACTTGTGCTAATGTTAAAATAGTTTTCATCTACATTACAATTCTAGGAATGACAATTAATGATAAAATTCATTTTGATAATTGGTTTTAAAAAAGCCCTAAATAGTGAAGAACAAATTCTCTAAACAACCGTGGAGGAAATGGGATTGTGACTCACCTTGTTCATGTTGCCTGCTTGCTGGGCTGCACTGAGGGAGGCGTGAGCTCCCATCTGTTGTCCTCCCTGGGTGAGTGTCTCCGCCAACGCACTTCCTGTTCCTCCTGGTCCTGGTGCTCCTTGCATTGCTGATCCCTGGTACTGCATGCCTGCCACTCCTGCTCCCCGTCCCCGCCCAGCTCCAGGTCCCATACCCCCATTCATCACCTGCCCAGTTTGGGGCTGCCCCCCAAGAGCCTGGAGTGCAGCATGGCCCTGACTATTGTTAATCATGGCTTGGTTGAAGCCCATTGTTGCAGCATTACTGTTGTTTTGTCCTCCTACTCCGGTTGGTGTTCCTGCTTTTTGGGCTTGGGGTGATGGGTGGTTGTTGGGAGAGCCCTGGCCAAGCGGGCTCTTCCCCATGGGTGTCCCCATATTGCCAGGCTGAGGGCTAGCACCTGTAATACTGGAGGTGCTGCCTCGAAGGAGCTCTGAGAGTTGTTTGTGCTTGGCAGCTGCATCAGGGACAACACCACTGCCACCACTGCCAAGGCCTGTTGTGTTGCCAACTGAGCCAGCAGCTCCAGTTGCTGCTCCACCGTTAGAAGGCATCGAACCCATCATCCCCAGATCCCCTCCATTAGGGATCAACTCATCTGGAAGATCATTCTCCAAATCATCCCAGGGCAGTGATCCCAGATCTATAATAGGAGAGAGAGAACATTTTTCAGTTTTAATAGGATTTTCAATTTTAGATTTAGATTCACACATTATTGCACCATAAAGAGTTGCATAAAGGCATTTTAAAAATCTGACACATACGTTCATCGAATGATCCTTCATCTCATGAATATTCACAAACTTTCAGTCACGGGACAGTAATGAGTTAACTGGTGATGCACGGTAAACCAGACTGAGACGAGGGTCACATCTGTCTTACAAACAGTTTGAAACTATATAGCAGCACTTTGCATTTCAGTGAGGTGGTGGAGAAATATTGGAGACACCAAACGTGTAGAGAAAGCAGTACGCTCAGTTAACAGAGCCGTGGTTGAGGACTAAACATAAGACACCAGTCACACTTCCATCTGCTGCTGCTGGACGTCTTCATTGAGATTCAGTTTGGATCCTGCCTTTAATGAGGGCACTTGGCCTCCGCACTTCCCTGAGTAAACACAGCCCTACAGATTTGCCATGCTAACCCGCTGTCTGTTCCTGGCATCAGGCAAGCAGGTGCTCCATGTGGAGGAAGCTTGTTGAAGGCTGAAGGGAACATCCGTCTTTTCCCTCACACGCTCCTTTCAGCCCCCTCCTCTCCAACGAGCAAACACACGGAGGCTTTCAGAGGAGCAGCATTCACTCCGAGCACATGTACTCAGTCCTGAGCTCTGTATTCATTTCTCAATGGGGACACACTCACATTGTGCGACCTTGCCCCCAGGCTCCTTGGCTTGAGACCAAAAATGCAAAGCAATGTTTTGGTTAGGTAGTGCCACATGTGGTCAGGGAAGCCCCAGCCATGGGAGGATGGAGATGAAAACAGTACTCTTTTTCCTCCTAACCTCCTTTCATTTGTTTCTTCTTACCATTTCTTTCTTGCATTCTCTTATACAAATATTCATGTTTCTTGTGAGTAATTGGATAAATGACTGTCACCATGTTTTCAGTTTTTTCCCAGCTGTGGTCACATTTTGGGACTTGGTGACTATAAAAAACTGTAATAGCAGGCCCAGCTGTGGTCCAGACAGGGACTGTCTGTCATCCTGCCTGAAGGCTAAATGTCTGGCCTTAGAGGGACAGATGCTGGGTGGTTGCTGGCAAACTTTCACCTGCTGTTTGGTAACATGGCACACAGAGCATGAAAGCCACTTAGCACAGAGATAGGGAAATTCATCCCCTTTTTTTGGATACTTGAATGAATGACTTTATGCAAAGCTATAGCTGTATGGAATATATTTATACTGAATTATAGCAAACTTAAAAATGAATCAATGCTACTTGCATAATAGGTTTTCCACACACTAATCAGTTTACAGTGACTTGCCCTATGCAATCCAGAAGCAGTTAGCAAGCCTATGCCATATTAAAATAATAAAACACACAATATTGATGACATTTTAAAGTAGCACCTCAATTATAAATCAGACGCCTGGTGTGATACTGACACAGTGACTCGTAGGACACATGGATTTTTGAGAAATCAATGCAATACTGTTTAAAAAACAAAACATTTTTGCACTGGTATAATTTTCATGTTTCAAGTTTCGAGTGGAAATCCGCTGGAAAATGCAACAAGTGGAGGACGACTGAAGCAGATTCATCTATTTTTACCCTAGACATTGCTGAACACTGCAATCATTTCACTCACAAATGTGAGTAAAGGTGTGAGTGTGTGAATGTAAAAAAAAAATACATTGGCACTTAGAATACAGCAGTGAATGGCATTAGCAGGAACCAAAATATGGTGATGGTGTTCATTTAATTTCCTCCTCTGTGTGAACTGAGGGCGAGGCTCAGCAGACAGCAAAATGGATAAACAGCGTTCAGATGAGGCGAGACCTTAAAGGCTGATTCTATAGTCATCTCTGTATGTTACAATAAAGTATCCACATGGAAAAAGCCAATGAAGTAACGTGTTAAACAAGCATCAATTGTCAGAATAACTTAATCACTCTGCCCGCGGTCTCCCTTCCACTCTCGCTATGTGTTCACCAAAGAAAGCTTGTTGGATAATTATCCAAACCTCTTGGGGCATGGGCTGCCAAAGGTAGATCTCCAGATGTTTCTGTCCTGGGCAATTCTTTTTATTTGACTCATCTTTGTGCTGTCTGCCCCTAGGTAGCAGAACCTCTTGGGGTTCCATCTGAGGCCCTGCCTGCGTAGGGTCAGTCCTATCCAGCCTCATCTTCTCTTCCAGATTTCAGCTTCGGCAGGAAATTGGCATGTCCTTTCCCATAGATTGTTGTGGTGCTGGGCAGTATACCAGTTTCTTATTTTTGTTATGACATGAATTTTTCCTATACCATAATACCAGTTGATACAGCCCTAACAAAGTTTGTAGCAAAGTGATTGTTTAACTGCTAAACACACATGTAACGGAGCACCAGGATAGTGAAAGGCGTTGAGCGGTGAAAATAAACAGCTATAGCAGATGATGAAGTTTAACATAACACAGTAGGACTTTTGCTTGTCTGTTGTCTGAATACTCTGGATTTATAAGCTTGGATGTGGAACAACCAACTACTTAGTGCTGATGAGTGTATGTTGGCACCGCACTCTTCTCTCAAACTGTGGAAAATATGATTATGTGAATATTTATAAGTCTACATTCTGCAACAGTTCAGGCCAATATGCTAAATCTCTTAAAGATCAGCAGATTCTGGTGAACTCTGACTACCTCAACCAGGAGAAGCCTCGCTGGAGTTAAGCCCAGCAGGATTACAATCACACCTGCAGTAGATAAGTGATAGATTAGTAAGTAGTTATTATTATTATTAGTAGTAGTAGTAGTAGTAGTATAACAACAATAATATAAAAGTAACAGCAAAACTGCTAACTTCAGAAAGATTAATTCCTAAATTACATTGAGATTACATGATACAATTTTGAGGCAGAGTATACAATGTCAGTTCATTGACACAAATAAGAAACAGGTGGCAAAAGAAACAGAACTATGCAAAAGTCTTGAATTTTTAAATGTGTTAAAATCAACTGTACCAAGGGGTGAATACTACAAGTTTACAACCTTGCATAAACATTTATGCTAAACATCAGCATAAACAGAGGAAGTATGGGTTCTGGGGGCTGCAGCATTTCAGTCCATCCGTCATGTGAGCCGACAGCTTATTTTGCTAGTTTGTGCTATGCGCCTAAAATGAGTTACTACTGTATTAATAATTTTACCACAGACATGTTATGCAACACCGTCAGAACTGGGGGTGGGGTGGCCACCACTTGCAAACACTTGGTAATCTAAATGGTTTATCACCTCAACCACAAAGCATCTAGCAGTCAACCTAGAGGTCTGAGCTGAAGCTATAAACGAGTCTGTGGTCTGTCGCATTTTTTTATTCAGTCACTTATTTGCAAAAATAGATTTTAATTGAAATACTGTAAAATACTTCCACAGCAAGAACTAAACTACACAATTATTAACAATAAATCGCGTGACATCAAATATTTTAATTGTTTGACAACCTAATCTTTACCATTCGTTAAATTGATTTGACAGATAATATCTGTCAACGATTCCTCGAATTATTTAAATAACTTGAAATTATAAAAAATCATAAGCTTTGTTTACCTCATAACTCGCATTAAACAGCAATTTTCATCTGTGATTTGTACGGACTGTTATAAGTGACGCGCATTCAATGATGGTTAAGGTGGACAACATGGTTATTACATTGTAAAACTGAGCTGACGCAACCGAAAATACATACAGACTTGGCAACATTACTTATGTCTATGTGGAAACATCCGCACGTTAACCAAGCGGAGCCTCTTTAAGGTAGCGAACATTACACAAAAAGCCACAAACACACACCTCCTCATATTTAAACTGTACAGCTGATATTAAGCAAATGAAACCATCTAATTCTATGTTTTTAGTGCATTTTACTTGTTCTGTTTCTAGCATTAAACAACATATTTCTACCGTCAGGAGAATTCTGCATGCAGAATTGTTTGTGCATTTGGAAACATCCCGTAAACAGAATCCACGTGAAAATTTACCCAGCGAGAGGTTTCATGCATTTCTGCAGTCGGGCGCTATTTTATTAATTATTTATTAATTTAATCTTTGTGCCCGACACAGATTCACAATCGCTCAGAGTGACAGTAAGTTATTATGACGCTTTCACGTGCTTTGCCTTGCTCAGTGACAGAAATCTAGTCAGGTCTTGGGCCTGAAAGAGTACTATGAAATAAGGCTGAATGTCAGCCTGCAAGTGGTTCTGCGAAAGACAGCTGACAGGTGATCATCAAGAGACTATATGCATCTGGATTTGTTCAAATTCATCACTGACAATGGGTCTATATTCATGTGTGAATAAACAAAGAACTATCTTCTGATGCACCTCTTTGATGGGATGGTCAGGTTCTCGTATTTCTCCGCATGATGAGCCTGTAGTGTTGACTCAAATTGTGAGTAAACTCTTTGAGCACACAGTAAAAGTATTTAAGTTTGATTCCCTGTTTTTCATTGACCATAGAGGACAGGTCAGGACCATGACAGAACCTGTCATCTAGTATTAGAATCAGCAGAACTAATTATCTCACCCTTCTCTAGATCCAACACTGCAGACTGAACATTTTGCTACAAACTGTAACAAATAAAATAATCAGTCAGTGAAACATCTTTACATAAACACTATTACCTGCTATATCTTGCTCTCCCATTGCGGGTGCTGGAACACAATCTGGTTATTCACAAATCTGTATGATTATAACCGTTTCTGACTCTGCTTTAAACAACATAACTTCTGTAATGAGGAGTTCTATCTTAGTCTGCATCCCAAGATGTAATATTCCTTCTAATGATATATTTAGGTACAGATTTCTGCTTGAAGAGTTTTTCTTGCACTAGGGAGGCTCTCTAACAAATCAAATAAACAAGTATTATTATCATGTATCATTATACAAAACAACATACACTTTACCATGCAGATGCTTATGATTGTGTTTAGTCTTACAAAAATAAGATTACAATTTTCTTGACTAGTTTCTCTTTTAATGGCGAGACCTGATGATTCCAATTTTGTCTGATTCTGATTAGTTAGATGTGACAGCTTACACTTCTTACTATTAATAAATATGTTTTACATTCTCCATCTTTCTCTCACTCTCAAACACATCCTAAAATTAAAGTGCTCCAAGTGACTAGAAAAACCTTGAAGTAAAGTACTGAGGTGCAGTATTTGTACTTCCCAGTTGTAAACAGCTACAAGACATAATAGAAACAGAATACAACACACCACATGGTTGTCGCTCCACGCCCTGCTTTGGCCTTGTAACTGTACCGATCTGTGTGTGGCCGTAATGTTTCTGTCTATGTCTGCCGCTTGTTTTTTTTTTAAAGGAGAGAGTGTTACACCGCGTTCTGCTTCAATGTACAACTGCCATCAAGAGCCTGAAGCATGGCTAAGCCCAACACAGAATGATGGGGCTTTGAGCAGGTGAGTGAAGCAGGCAAACAGCTTTAAGCCTTTTAATGTGAACAGTTCAGTCTTTGGAACTCTCCGTCTCACAGACCTCTACAGCTTTAGACATCACATTAGACAGTAGACAAAGAATCATAAATGATCGGTCTTAATCCCTACTCCCACCTTTAAGCAATATACACACAGACATTGTTATAACATGGCCTTTTATGTTAAAGACAACACAGGAGTCTGCATTGATTCATATTTCACGAAAACAATGCAATAGTTGAAGTCTCTCACAAAGACTCAAAGTCTGCGTTTAAAAAGCGTCAAATTTGATGTAATACAGCACAGTAGTTAGTAAAACTCACAGAAAGAATGTTATTACTCTCAACAATTTTGAGGTAAACGGTATAAGGCTCACTGGTATAGCATCTGTCTTAAGTCTGCAAGCCTCAGGGTGAGTGGTACAATTTTTGGTCCTGGCTACATGTCGGGCTGTCCTCCCTCCTTGATCCTGAAACCTTGTAGTGGTATTACTACTACTACTTTTTCAAAATAGGCCTGTTTGTGGAACAAATACGTAATATTTTAATTGTTATTTGTAATTGTTATTAAAATAGTGGTCAAAGAAACTGCAACAACACCCAAATCTTGTATAAAAGACACAACATGTTCTCTCTGGCATAAATAGCAGAGTGTGGTAGCTACATCACAGATGAGAGAGGTCTGACGCCGTTGTCTAGGATTGTCTTGGCCTGGGCCCAGCCAGCTGGCCTGCTTGAGGATACTAGAGGAACAAATCACCAAACCCTACAAGACTCACAGCATATTATGTATACCAAGATAAACCCCACGTAGTCTAACAAAACAGCTAAACTACAAATTTTCCCTTTATGAAGATGAAATTCTTTATTATAACGCTTCACTTTGAAACCACAAATCACACTTCTTAGACCTGGGCTCCATAAATATCATTAGCAAACCTCGACCACAAGGCCTTAAGTGAATGACCCTGCACCTATGACGGCGCACAATGTTGTATGAATAAAGTTCAGTGGCATGGCCTTATTGTGAAAAAATGTAATTTGCTTCTGGAGGTTAACATTAAAAATAATAATAAGACACCTCAGCATGTAGCTTTGTAGAGAGAGAGAAGCAAACAGGTGACCCTTACGTTGGAAGACGACTGTTCCACTCACTGAGCTATCATACTGCCCCAATATGAAGCTTTATTTGTTTTCATTTGTTTAAGTGACCTAACTTGTTCTAAACTGGTTAATATCATAATTATTTGTAATGTTTTCTGTGACAGGTTTCAGAAAAAAATATTAATTAATAAAAGACGAATTGGTAAGGCATAAGAAAGAAAATTACTCCTCCTGATAAACTCCTGACCACACCCATCATTAGCTCAGAGGCCCACATTGCCCTTTACATCTTCTGCCACATATCCTTTAGATTTTTACTCAGCAGTCTGAACTATGTACTACCATATAAACATATTGAAAAAACTAATTTAATCTTCCCAGTATGCACTTCCTCACTTGTCTATTCACCTAATTTACCTGTTTATGTACAAAGAGAAAGTGATTATTTAACTTCAAATTTGTTACGAAAACAAGAGCTTGTAAATGATGCAAAGATGTCTTGCCAAATGCACATACAAGAGATTTTATGATTATGCATTAGCATTTAATATTCTTCATACCAACATGTGCACAAACATAATGCTGATTTTTTTAGGTTTCTACAAATAAATACTTTTAAACTCATTTTCACTTTGAGAATGCATGTATCTGCTTTACACACATATATAGGCCAGTGGAACCAGAAAGAAATAGCAACTTCAGCTAAAAGACAGTTTTATTTGTAAGATGAGCAAAAAGTGACAAGAAATATTAAAAAATACTAACTGGCTAATGCTGAAAACCAAACCACCTAAAATTGAACACATTGTCATTCAGACTTTAAATAGGTGGTGGCACCGCACCCAACACTCCCTACATTTGTGGTGGCTTTGATCAAGATAAATACCATAATACTGGACTCAAAAACTACCAATACACAAAATCTCTGAAGAGAAAGAAGACTTGACAAGAACCACTGACCCAACACAAAATAAGTCAATGCAATGTCAAGGCATCCTAATAAGACCTATGTCAAATCTATATGCACACCCCTTACAGCTTTGTCCACAAAGCCAATAGATCCCGCTGCGTGACAGATGGCCTGGACAGACAGATGGGGGCACGCGTTCACAACAATAAAAAATAAATCTTTGTAAACTTGCAAAACTTGACTGCATAAAAACATCACGAGTATACTTACACTGTATATAAGCTTCATCGCTCTCATTAATGTGCAAAATCCAAACATTCCCCACCAACATGTTCTACATCACACAACAAAACTGGACACGCAACACAAACAAGCCTCTACTACAAATGGCAAAGGCCAAATGTCAGGGCTAAGGGCTGCAGCTCACAAAGCTCCAGGCATCATATGCTTCAAAGAGGGAAAGCCAACTCTTTATCTGCTGTAATTTACGGCTGACGATGCGTTTCCCAGTCCTGTCCCACTGGGTCCATTATGTCTCAATTGTAACTGGCAAAAACTATAAGGAGGCGGCACATTGATTGATGACAGCACACATGTGGTGCCTCTGCCATTGGTGATGGCCAAAATTCATTGGGTTGCAAGGCTGTCAAAGCTATTAGTCTGGCAGACTAGACAAAGTTGAACTGACGAATGATAATGTGTCATTTGATAAAATTTTTAAAATAACTTACCAAATACCTTTCATACAAGACTGCTGTTGACAATGTGCAGCTGGGGCTCTTACGTCACACTCCAGGAATGGATACATGATTCCAAAACATGCCATAATTTGGTAAACTTTTTTAGAAAATCCACATATGAAAAGTAGACTACTCATTAAGATACAACAGACCGAGTAAGTGCCTGTGCATTTATCAGAGTTCCATTCAAGATAAATGAAACTCATTTTGACAAAAGAGAATGTTCAAACAAAGTTGACGAATAAAAAGCTATTACATACAATTTTATTGGCTTTTAATTTTTTTCCACCAGTTTATGAGTCTGAAAATCACTGATGTGTAAATTTATATCTACTATATAAATTTATATCTATATACAGGTCCTTCTCAAATAATTAGCGTATTGTGATAAAGTTCATTATTTTCTGTAATTTACTGATAAACATTAGACTGTCATATATTTTAGATTAATTACACACAACTGAAGTAGTTCAGGGCCTTTCATTGTTT
>JAUMHF010000001.1:15311371-15335110 GCA_032359275.1 Microctenopoma steveboyesi
AATGTTTATAAATAAATTACAGAAAATAATGAACTTTATCACAATATGCTAATTTTTTGAGAAGGACCTGTATATATCATATATAGTGCTTTTGCTTAGGATGTTTTGTGAATGGCTGACTACAGTTACAGAGGAGACCAGCTCATACTCCATCATACAGTAGACAGAAAAAAATTAAACGATGGGTTATAAAAAGTTAAAAGTGAAGTCTGAGATGTGCAATTTTATTTAATTTTATCATAAAAAACACTTATGCACATTTCACAGATGCTTATATTATAAGTTGTAAATGCCTTTATTCAGTAGGGTTAAGTATGTCTGCCCTTGTAAATTGTCTTAGAGTCCTAGTTTAGCCTACAGGAGTTGTCTTCTGGATCATGTTGAACAGTACATGTAGAAGACCTTCTACATATTATGAACACATACCTAGATCACTTTAATACATTTATGCTGAAATTCTTTTTAATATAATCAAAAATGAACGTGTCCACGAAGAGAAAGGTCTCATGAAAACCTTTCAAAAAAGTGAAACGCCTGTAATAACTTTGAGCAAATACATTTTTTACAGAGCAAAAGTGTTCAAGTGGCAGCTAAATTGGCTGGCAGCACATGCCTGTTTCTGGTCTTGGCTGCTAATGGGGCGATGAAGATTTTGTCTCAGCCAATTCACATTTTTAAACTCGTTTCCAGAATAGAAGGCCAGAATCAAACACAGTTTCCTAAGAACACTTATAGGTTCAACGTTACACAGCTCTGATCACTGAATGCAACAAATACTATATAGCTAACATTCACGTGAATGAAATCACTTTATGGGGTCTAGGGCTGGATTTTTTAGTACTTCATTAGACAAGACTGTCTGATGAAGTGGATGCTATAACTTGAATTGGCATCTGATTTTACTTGGATATGATTTTGTTGTTAACTTTGCAGAGTACATCAGACAATCAAGGCTATAGGACATCACTGTTTCCATTCCGTTTCACGCCACCATTGCCTTCTGTTGTGCATCCCAGCATACCATGAAGGACACGAGTCATGCCATGCTAGATCTGAACGGGAGTTACGTTTGACATTACAACTTCTTACACAGGGCGGATTTCATCAGCAATCACATGTTAGAAATGCTCCTTGCCAACACATACTCAGTTGCCAGCGGGGAATGGCTTCTTCAAACTTAAACTAACCAGTTCAATGCAACAAGGTTGCAAGAAATCCAACTTTCAACACAGCAGTGAGGTTTAATATTCAGAGAGGGGCTGCGGTTGCTGGGTGGTCATTTGTAGTGCTGCTGAACTGCGCGTACTCTTCACATGGTGGTGGAAATAGTTGCAGGACTGTCACTGTGACTGCATTAACACAAGGACCTGCAGCTTTTAGCTACCTCTGAATGTGCACGATCGGTGTCTGCGCCAGTGAAATCAAACACGATGAATGAACAGTTAAGACTACCAACACCCAATGACTAACTTCACACTAGCCCTGATCAAGAGATTCAGAGAAGGAGATGTTAAGTGTGAATCTAAATTACAGTGGTGTTTACGTGTGCAGAAAGAGTTGAGGCCTTTACCTTGTCCATCAGACGCCGACAGGGCAGGTGAATTCATCTTCGGCCGCTTGGAGCTGGGAGGCCCGACGTCCAGCAGGTTTTCAGCCATAGTTGTTATCTTGTCCAGCTGGTTACTTAAGTTTACTTTAGTAAGTCTGATTACTTAATGACTGGGAAGTTGTTCTATCAACCCGAACCTTCCCGGTTAGCACATTAGCAAGCTGGCAGCCTGCTAACGTGAGCTAACTAGCCAATAGCTAGCTAATTGCCTGCTACCAGCTAAGTTAACTGTTAGCGTTAGCTACTCCTTGCTGTGAGTCAGTGTCTTTTAAAAGAGATGCAATAGCGCCCCGCTTCGCCACCGACATTCACCCCATGATAATCCAACACCCCACACCCACATTATTATCGTTAAATATCCCAAATTAAAATATTACCCATGTAAAAATCGAACTTCAAAATTACAGTCCTATAACATCAGGTGGATTTCTGCATTCCGGGAGAAAAGTCGTAATTTCTACATGGGCAAAGTACCCATTTTGCGTGACGTCAAATTTCTTCATGCAAAAATCGCGCGAAGCTCCACAAAAACGCACAATTGCACAAAAATGCGGTATATTTGTAAATCACTTCGAAAGTCGCGGTCTGCTCTCCGCTTGCCCACGGTAAACAATGCTGCTCCCGAACGGCGACAGGGGCTGAATCGCCGCACTCTGAAGGGGAAATCAGATATACGGAGCTTTTCTGTCCGACGACCACCGATCCAATTCCCGTTTTTTCGCACAAAATGTCTCCGAGGCGATGTTAAGATTTCGTTTTCGGGGGAAGGACGCTGTCATAGCGCGGTAAGGATGCTCGATTTGTGTGTAAAAACCTGTGTTGGACCGAAATCCTAATTCCGAGCCACAACAAGATGGCGGCTGTTGATTCCTTCGATACAAAAAAGTTTTTTTTTTCTTTTCCAGATCGGCGGTGAAGGGGGGAGGGGCCGCGCAATCACGCCCTACGTGAAAACACTACTACTGTCCACCACTGAGGGCGCTACAGCACCACCGTACGCAATTCTTTATAAATAAGTTTTACAAATTCATTATTCAATGTGCATTACAAGTAAATTACACATACACATAATAACATGGCAACATAAATACATACAAAATGTTAAATTAAACATGGAAATATAAATCTGCATGCAGCAGATGGTTAAATGTATTTAATACTTTTTGAATAGTTGATTGTTTAATAATTCATTTTAAATTAAAAGCTGGTAAGGCTCATGTTCTAACACGGTAAGTAATGTAAAATTAACAACAAAATATTCCTGAATATCTATTATTTTATGTTATTTTTAAGTGTCTACATTTATGCCATGTTACTTTACTGGTAGAAGTGAATAACTACAAATACTTTACCTGGCAAACCCTAAATCTTGGATACTGGTAAGCCTACCTAAGATTATGCCCATTTCCAGACTTGTATACTGCTGCTCACATTTGATTTTCAACTTTATCTTTATATTCCACAGTGAATTCAACTTTTTTCTTCTTTGAGATTTATTTCTCTCATACTGGAAAAAAAGAGTAATAACATCATATCACTCACACTTACTCAAATAGACACACATTGAATCAATTTGATGTGTCTCTTTTCATTGTTTCCAGCAAAATCCGACACATGCACATGTATTAAAAAAAATCATATGTGACATAAAATAACTGGATATGTACAAACATTGAGTGCTTTGTGCAATTGTGTACAGATTATGATCATGTGTTGATAAATGATACATGGGTAATGTGCACAAAACATACATAATACGTCTCATTCATGAGCATAAAACAAATACACAAGATTTTAAATCAAACAACTCTTATTTCTGTCCCAGTGTAGTTAAAAACACATATGGGTTGAATTTACTAAAACATTTGTAATGAAAAAATGTGGAGCTGTCACCATTTAAATGAGTGATTAGGCTATGCTAATTTGCCCTGATGATTTTAACAAGTGCTTATAAGACAATGTTCCTTTGTGCCTTTCCTTTTTTTTCCTGTCACAGAGCAGAATCACATTGCTCTCTGCACTCAGGATTTCTAGGGGCAATTCTTTCCCTCTGCTAAAATAAAACACATTGTCATCCACATCATCTATCAATACACTGTCAGCAAAGGACAAAACCTAAATACCTTTAACTGAGCAAAGCTTAGTGATTTGAGGAATCCTGCAGGTTGTTCAACACAAGTGTAAAGACAATGAAACTGAAATTAAATAATAAGATTATGCAGAATACAACAAAAAATGTGTTTCTTGCAAAAACAGAAAAAAAAAATCAAAAATTTTCACATGCAAACAAGACCACACACACACACACACACACACACACACACACACCTCTACCCCAACGTATCACAGATCACAAAGCCACCAGGGTTCACTTGAATATTTTATTTTTACGTGTGTACAGATGTGCACTATTAGAGAGGTGGTGTCCACCAAATCGTCTATGGGTGGTTTCTGTCCTTGCAAGGGCTACAGCAACATGGCCTGAAAATCAGCATACGGCAGGAGTGTAATCTGGAAAATGTGAGGAAGGGAAAATCTGAACTTTCCTTACCCACTGACACCTGATATTCTCATGTTTCCACACCTTTGAGTGCTACGGTTTATTAGGTTTGGCAATCATGTGCCCACTAGAAAGTATTTTAAGAGCAATGTTAATGTCAGCTACTTTTGTGTGATTATAGAGCAGTAGCTTCTTTCGAATCCACGTTTTTTATCAAAACAATGCTACTGCTAGTCTTATTATGATTTTTTGATACAGTCACTGCTCATATAACACTATAAGACTTGCTCCTAATTCAAAGGCACTGCTTATTCTTTTTTGTTTGGAGTGCACAATGGCGGAGGTAAATAAAGAATGTTTTTTAATGCTACAGATGTAAACCGCTACATAGAGATGCAAGATAAACCTCTCCAATGTCATCTTTGTATCTATGTGTGTAGACACAGTTTCTCAAAACACATTTTGTTGGCAAATAATAATCTAAAGAATGTGGCAAATTCTGTATACGCATTTCAAATGTCATGGATTTACTTTTCTCCTTTTCAAAGAATGCAGCTTTTTGCATGCAATTCTACAGATGACGCAGCGACAGCACGTCAGTCAAACAGTTGCCAATGTAGGTGACCGATTTCCCTCCGCACCGTAGGACAGCGATCTGCTCTGCTCTATTAAGTTTGAGTATAACTTAAATTACACACATACACACGGTCACACAGAAGGGGGAACCAAGTGCTTTCAAAGACAAAGCATGAAGTGAGTGAAGAGCAAAGGGAACTAGAGAGGTGCCAGTTGTTCGGTGGTAGACTGACACACTATTCTATGTGACCAGTTAATGAAGGAAGAAAAAGAAAAAAATTTAGATGGAATTTGTTGAAAGAATAAAGCAGCAAAACCTGCACAAGTGTAATTTCCTCAAACATACAGTCACAATCTATCCTCACTATGACAACAGCATGATAAAAAAAGAACTGAAAAGCAAAATACTCATCAAATACAGTCATACTTTTAGGCACCACAAAACAATCAGCTAGTTTAGGTTGCACTGCACCTATAGATCACTCAATTTAAGTGGCACAATCTAAGTATATTGGTACAGTAGAGGCTTCCCTCAGTGAAGCGGCTGTGACAGGATCACAGTTAAAACTCTGAACCCTTCAACAGCAAATCACACCGCTAAAGGCAGACAATACTTAATTACTGAATAAAGGATGGACTCACTGTTTTGTATTCTGGCTAGAAAGGTTGCTGAATGTGAATTTGAGGTTTTACACACAGTGCTGTCGTAACTGTAGCTGATCTGTGCTTTGACATTACACCCAAATGGACTTATCTCCTCTTAAGAACTACACAGAGATTGTCCCTCACAGTCCCACCTACAGGGATACTCAATCCAAAATCTTTTGAGTATGAAAACTCGCCACCTTTTGCTTTAAAGCAGATACATATAAGTCTACTGGTATTCTGTATTCTTTGTATTGTGCGTATAATCCCTTGTAAAGACCATGAAATAATTCTACTGTCTGCGTTGTTGTTGAATTAAAACACGTAATGAGCTTGACTGTCACATTGGCTGACATGTTCCTTCATTACGATGAACTCTGGCAATGTAGTTTACTTTGAGTTAGTCCCATCAGCTGAAACATCACGCATAGCAGGAAAACCGTCGTTTTCAGTCCTACCCCCTAAAGGTGGTGTGAGAAAAGCTTTGCTTTTTTATGTAGCACCAGTGGAGTAGTACTGACCCAATGAAAAGCCAAACTGGGTCATGCAAGACACAGCGGATTGCGGTAGAAATTTTTGAGAGGTTTCCATGGAATCCAATTTTAAAAAAACACCCATTTGAGGCGATCACATTCTGCATATGCACATCTAGGCAAAAACTTTTACTGCCACTTGTTTGGGTCTACAGCGGATGTTTGTTTCATACTCAAAAGACAAATACTTTGTAGAGTATATTTAAAGTGCCTTTCTGCTTTTGTGATCATCTAATTTCTTAAAAACTACCCTTTGTTCCAAGCCTATAGTCCCTTATCTGATCTGATTTTGTGCTTTTGCTTGTACTTTGTTGTGAAAGACAAGACCTCTGTTTAAACTCTAAAGAGCTTTCTCACGGTAATCATTACCAAATACAAGTGGTTGAGAAAACACTGTGCAAAACCTGTGCTTTAATGGCCATTGAGCTGCTACATGAAATAAAACGTGTTCAGCCTCCTTTGTAGCATGTCCCATTTTACTGAGGCTCTAGCACAAATGAATACTGTATTAAGCTCTCATGTCAAAGCAGAATACATAAATTAACACTGTGTCATGTCGTTCCCTCATTCTTTCCGTATTTCCCTGCTCAGCCCATGATGCTACACTGGCACTTATATATATATATATATATATATATTCTAAAATTATTTTCCCATAAGAACGGTCAAATCTTTGATCAAGTTGACACAAATGATATGGCACAACAATAATGATTTTAAGAAATACTTGAATGAAAATAAAAGCATGAAGTAAGAAACCACAGCAAGTTCTGTAGTCTAAGATTGTTAAAACTTTGTTCAGTATTCATATTTCTTCGTTCACTGTTCTAGTCCTGAAGGCACTTAATACCAAAAATGAATAAGAAAAAACATCAACAACAATACTAACAACTCGTCCTTCCCTTCTTAAACACATAAGCTGCTGTGTTCAACACAGGTCTAACCCACCCCACAACTCAGGCATCATTCCTGTGAAATACACCTTTATAGCAAATGCTTGTGTTGGAGTGAAACTCCCTTTTCTTCATCCATGACACTTGCCTATAGGAAGAGACATCCAGTCCACACCTGCAGTCAGTACTATAAGGGCAGGGGACACAAGATAAGTGAGGGTGGGGTGGGGGATCAGAGACGAGCATAAAACTCCTCGTTGAGTTTTGTTTGCTCACTGGCCTCCTCCTCTTCGTCCTCCTCTTCTTCAAGTGCGAGTGGAGCAGGCTGCACCTGGGAAGGTGCCTGTGCAGCACTAGGTTGTCGGTCTAGTTCAGAGCCCAGAGGAGTATTAATGTCTGAGGCAGGGGGCTGCCCATGAAGGAGTGAAGCGTCCCTATATCCTTCCTCCTTCACCTCTGTAGACTTAGCGGGGACAGGCTCACACCCTGCACGACTTTGCAGTTGAAGAGGGGGTGTGGAAAGACAGGAGGAAGGAGGAGTGGAGGAAGAGGAGGAAGGAAGAGCTGCTGCCTGTGCAACAGATAGTGATATTTTATTAGCCGTTGCCACAACGACCTGCTCCTTGTGATCTTGACATATACTTTCCCCACTTTTGGGGTAGAGAAAGGTCCTCATTTGACCTTTGCCCTTTACATTCACGGTACCTCTATAGTCAAACTCTAAACCCATGGCACTCAGTGCAGTGTGGCTCTCCTCGCTCACCTGCACCCGACACTCCACACCGGTGGAGTCCATGCGACTAGCAATGTTTACCGTGTCTCCCCAGATGTCATAGAGCAGCTTTGTGGTGCCGATCACGCCTGCAGTCAGCGGCCCATGGTTAAATCCAATACGAAGCTTGAATCCAAAACCCAGCATGTTCTTGTTGAAGTCGTCCAACACACCCAGCATCTCCAGGGCAAAGTTGAAAAGTGCCCGCAGGTGTGCGTGTGGAGAGTCATCATCATTCTCAGCCAATTGCTGGACATTCAGTCCAGACGCTGCCATATAGGTGGCGCCTATTGTCTTGATTTTTTCCACACTTTTGAATTCAGCTTTCCGAAGGAGATCGTCAAAGTCTCCAATTAGCTCATTAAGAACACGGTAGCACTCTTTTCCACCCTCATAGCTTTCTTCATAGAACTCGCTGAAGTTTACAATACTGGCAAAGATCACACCCACACTGTCGTGGTTCTTTGAGTAGCTCTGGGTGACCTGAGGAAACAATAACACAAACATGAGCTCGGAAAGAAATGGATTCTAAATTCTGAACACTTAAATGTTTAACTTACTAATAAGTACTCATTAAACATCTATTCTCATAAAAACATTGCTATTTTTCTAATAACCTTTAAAATCATAATAGTTTTTGAAAATAAAAACCTTGAGCTGATCAGTAACGTGGATTGGGATGATATTGTCCAGTAACCACTCAGCCTGGTCTCGCATTGTCTGGATCTTGGAGCGATGTTTGTCAGCCTCCACGTTGCCATGATAATGCAGACGGTAGCTGACCTCAAACTCACGGTTGAGGAACCAGACCAGAAGGAGAAGCAAGAAGAAGGCCAAGACAGCCTCCTGGACCAAATGGTCAAGGGGTTGAAGGGAAGGGTCAGGGTCCAATTCTGTGGTGATGTTTAGTCTGAGGGAGAAAAAGGGGAGAAAGGACACAAATTGGGGAAATCAGCAAGATTAAATGAAAGAACATTGAATATGAATAGAAGGAAAGCGATGAGGGAAGATGCGGATAAAATAATAATCCATCCAGAAATACAGGGTAGTAATCCATTCTTTTGCCATTTAAAGCAAAAGCACGATTCCTGAGGGGATCCATTTTCCTTTACAAGAATACCATGAGCATATATATATAGTGGTTGGCACAGATAAATACATAAGATAAAGTGATGAGAAGATGTGTTTTATATGCAGCAGTACGAATAAAAAAACAGGCTGGAATTTACAGAAAGTGAATATATATATTTAAGCATACTGAATGTAGGAGCTAGTTAGAGGAGTTATTTGTCCTTAAAGGCCTCAGCCCATAACGTGTTGTCAACTAATAAATACAACAAAATACCAGAATTTCATTTGGCAAGTACAGTTTCTTGTCATAGTAACACGGCTGCACTCTCTAAGGTATCAGGGAAAGATATTTTCAGGATCCTCTCTTCTCAGTAGTGTGGTTAGTTAACTTGTGGCTCTGGTACTAAATTCAAGTCAACACAGGCTGTATGAGTCATTTCGGCCACTAGTGACATTTAGCAGCCATTACTACTGGTGCACTCAGGGAGAGACAGAAGAAGAGAGAGAGAGAGAGAGAGAGGGATAAAGGGCAGAAAAGCAAGAGAACGACTAAAAGACGCAGAGAGCTGTGGATATGAAAAACATGAGTAAGAGGTGTCGCCTCAAATGTCATTCATCCATCAAACCCCCCTGTTTCCGGGAGGACACTCACCCATGAACTGGAAAGCTGTTATTACCGGAGCTGAAAGAGACAAAGGTGTTGTCACTCAAGAGAGAGGGCCAGCGAGGCACTCACACACAAATACACACACAACTGCACATAAGACACGTCGGATTAAACACTGTTAAGTGGCCGAGATACATATGTATGATGAATTCATATTTGGAGCACAAATTGCAGTAAAGCTATCTGAGTCAGTATACAGTTAAACAATTATGTAGAAATTATAAGTGAAAACAAGTGTAAACATTTCACTTAAATGCTGCCTTAAATTTACTACACTAATTCTTTGGATACTAGAGTGTTTAGTTTTACTGCACAATGAGCACATTTTACTAGTGTGGTCATATTTCCATTTGTTTGTAAGTTAGTAAAGCTCACAGTGTCCTGAGCTGAATGAAAAGTCAGCCGAGTACATACTGTGTGTGTGATTGTATAAATAAACACCCGTGCAGTTGTTGACTTACATGTGTCTAGAGTATATTTGCATTTGGGATTTGTGTGCATATTCAGATAACAAGTGCTCCCCTGTACCTGTGTAATGGGCTGTACAGCAGCAGCAGTAGAGCGACCCCCGTAGCCGTGGCCAGGACTGAGCGCATCCAAAAACTCAGTTGACAGAAGTTACAATACTGGATGATGGCCAGGATGGTGGCACAGCACAGTAAGATGGTCCCCTACAGGAAATAATCAATCACTTTTTGATTAATATGACCAATCCTGGTATCTGCAGCAAAGTCTACCTAATAAATAACAAGTGTAGCATCAAGTTGTCTGACTAAAGTAATACTTTCAGATACACTGTTGTGAATCAGCATGTTATGGCTAAAGCAATCACTGGTTATAATGCGGTGCCAATAAATCCATAAATCAATTCCATGCCAAAGTAAACCAAGACTTCTGTCCTGCATTTTTCTCTGCTTGAGTTGTAACTTCTGGCAGCCATTGTCAGTACAAGGCAATCTGTAGACTTATGTTTAGTCCTTTGTACAGAACACACGCTTTTACTGTTTTGCATTTATGAAGTGATACGTGTAATTATGGCATTTTAGGAGTAGAGGAAGACGAGGATAGTTGGCTTAAAACTACAATATGCAACTTAAGTAGGCACTAACATAGGACTCAACCCACTGTGCTTTGCCCAGCCCATGAATGAATGCTCCTAACATTTCTAATTAGGCTGAAATAATAATAATTCTGTGATTAGTTAAGAGGGTGCATCTCATTCACATTTTGGAGACGATTTCTAGCATAAAATATTCAAGAAACATTTAAAAATTTTTATATTTAGTTAAAATAGTGTTGAAGACTAATATTAAATCAGGCAGATATAACTAAACAGAGCAGCAGAAAGTATTTGTTAGTGAATTAATTACAATCTGGGAATTCCTAAGTGTTTTCCTGCCAGATGGAAAGAAATCATTGAACTTCTGTGCTGTCGTAGGGGACTTTTATGGTCTACATCTTATAACTCAACTATAGCTTCATATAATTTAGTAATTCTATTATTTCAATCTTTAGTTTTCTTTTATTTTTGTAAAAATTGAAAGAAGAAAATAAGATAAATATATATACACACTACATTTGGTTAATCAGGAATTAGAATTATATTTTCACTGCCATTTCTCACATTCACATTAAGCTGGAATCCAATCAAAATCTAAATGTCAAATGCAATACAAACCAGGCGTAAAACCCAGAGCATACTGGTACTGAGAGAACTAACCTTCATAACTCAAATGCATGAAAAGATAATCCGCTGTCATAAAAGGGGATTGGAAGTTAATTTACTGATTCGCCACACGCATGGATATCTTCATGTTAATGCACATGAACACAGCAGTGGTCCTTTGGGAACATTCACAGGTTGTCCATGGCTTCCCTGACAGGATAACATCTCCCCCTCCCCCATCCCTACACATGTCCTCCCTGTCTCCCAGTCATGCCCCCCTTTATCACTGTTAGTGGGCCTTAAAAGCTTTAAAGGCATTACAGTCCAGAAACTGCATGTCTAATTAACAACTCTCCTTGAGACTCTTGCTTTGATCTGTAAGTCCCCAAGAGATTGAGGGGAGGCAGAGCAATGAGGGAGAAATGGGGTGTTCAAAATCCTTGAATAATAAGATATGAAAACACCACACATCTTGCAAGCAGTCATTGGCTCAGAGCGGGACGAAAGGAGTCAAACCTATACAGAGTTGGATATGGCCTTGACTCAAAACAGCACAAATACACTGCAAAGTACGGCTGCTATCAATCTTCTCGCATACAGGACTCGAAGAAGAAGAAATGTCAATATTCCTGGTGCCAAGGTCCACAGGCAAAGCTCCCTGAAACCTCCAAACTGTTTTCTTTCAACAGCTCATATCAGTGCTAATGCCAGCTCAAGACTCTGTTGGTCTCAGAGAGGCCCTGGCTTCAGGCTGCCCTGGGCTACAGACTCCTCTCTACTTACTTTGGCTTAGAGATATCCGTGAGGGCAAACAATTATGTTGTAAATAACTTAGCAATAGTCTTCAGCAGATGTAGCATAGTTGTATAAAACAGCAGGTGAATAAATTACAGTACTAGTACATAAGACACCAAAGCAAACAACACAATCAACCGCGCTACAAATGAAACGTATTCTCTAGAGCAAGATTATGTGATGTACGCATTGGACACCACCCAATGCATATATTTACCTGGAGGGGCAGGTGGGTGCAGCAAGTTAGGTGGGACAAGACGGAGATGGCAGGAAGGGAGACTAAGACGGCCCCAATCACATGACGGGGGATCCAGCCAGAGACCACAAGGAGTACGGAGTGAGTACAGTTCATCACCTCCTCCAGATAGAAGGTCATACTGCAGAAAAAAGCCGGGAGAAGAGACGATGGATTTCCAGCAGAGCAATTTGAAAACAATAATAGTTCTATTTATTCTTTCACTTGTCTGAATCAGAAAGAAATGTGAATTATACACATTTGGAAGAAATACATTGCTCTCCACTTGTTATTTTCCGACTCAGTCAGGAAAAAAGTGCAGCACGCTCATCCCTTAATTAAGACAACACCACAACGAATGCTGTCAAATCCTCAGAAGATGAAGATTTCTTACAGATTTACACATATCAACAATTGTAAAATAATTTACATTAAAATACTGCATACGCAGCAATGAAAATGCACCAACATAAACAAAACATTTCTTAAGCACCAAAGTATTGGAAACTCCAAGTAGAAAGGCTTTTTTGTTCAATTTGGAATTCTACCTGGTACCAGTTTGTCATTGTGTCAGTTTCGCAAAAACCTGGACAGGAACCAGTTGAATCTGTGCAGGCAAGTTAATCCAGTGTGGTCTAGGAGCCAACCAACACATGAAATGATCTGTTTTGGTTTCAGTGGAGAGTTGTAGTGCTATGCAATGTTCTATCAGTGGTTTTCAAGCCTGTGCCACTGAGACCTAAAGAGATACAGGCTTTGAATCCAACCAAACGTGGCAGATTATAAAAAATAAACACTTGCATATTGTTATTCTAATGGCACTGCACTGACAACATGTAAACAACCTAAATGAAAAGAGATTTAATTTTCGTCCTTCCAAGTACCAAATAGTTTGTTACAAAACGTGGGTCTCCTCTCACCGTATGGACAGCACCAGAGAGGCCAGCTCCAGCAGACCAGCCAAGGGAGCCACTGCCAGGGCAGCCGGAGCTGGAAGGCCCATGGTGACCACCATAGGCTGAAGGAAGCAGGCCAGAGTCAGGGCCAGAAAGACAAAACAGCTGAGGAGAACGTCCAGGAAGGAGCTGAAGGTGGAGCTTGCAAATGTTTGCACCTGAACTTTCTTTTTTATCTGAAGAAGACAATAGATATGAAATGGAGACAAAGTAGTGTTTGAGAAATCATGCTTACACCTTACACTGCACTGTAGTGTTTCCTTTTGCATTTGACTAACTTCCTTTAAATGTTTATTTCTTGTCTTACAGTCTGTGTCCTATAGAGATAAATCTGCTTTGAGCAATGACACCCAGCATATGGTGTTAAACATGGTCCCACACTGAAACCATCTCGTCTGTCTGTTTCAAATTGCAAGCACTAGTGAGATTTTACATGAAGTGAACAGAGATGTCGAAAGTGTGGGTGTTTTTATCTGTAATAGCAATGGTGTAACAGCAGGGGGCTGTGAGGCTGTGAGGTCAATGCAGGCCAACTGGAACAGGTCCTGGGTGTGTGTGTGTGTGGCACTAATGTGGCATAAAGTGTAAGGGGGTGGGAGTAAGTAACAAGTTACAGAAATCTTTCCCCCTTTATAGACTGAATGGCAGTAATGTACGTTAGAAATATAGTGACAGGTACATTACAGTGTGCGTTTGTGTGTGTACCTCTTCCGTGTAGCTGCTGCGATAAGCCTTTTCCAGAGATCTCTCGAGGAAATTGAGGCTGATCTTGTTGATGGGTGGCTTGAAAAAGTAGTCCTTCATCAGACTGAATGAGGGAATGAAAGCGTAACATAAGGTAAAATATACATTTTAAAAATTACAATTAAAAAAAATATATAAACCAAGGTATGTGATGCACTTTTCAATCAACAGGTCTGTGAGTAGAACAATGTAGAGTAGGAACAATGTATTTAAGATGTGGACACTGTAATCATACGATGGGCTTTTAAGTAATGCACTTTGGTTTGCCTGAATTTCCTTCTGTAAAGAAAAACCAAACCAAACCAAGGAGTAAACACGCATCAAGTTCACAAAATCTGTTATAAAGTAATAACAAGAAAATGACAGTGGAAGACTTTTGCTGTTTTTATGAGCCATTCTGGGTGGAGTTTGCATGTTTGGTCGAGGTTCATGCGTTTTCTGACAATTTCAAAAGACAGGAAGGGTTCAGAAGGGAATACTTGGGGGGTAGATACACAGCTTTATCTGTAAGGTTTATAATCTGTCATTGGTGCTTACTGATTCCCATCACCAGTCACTCTTGAGTGGCATTATCAAGTCATAAATTCCACCTTTGCTCACCTGTCTTCTCTGATAACATCCACAAAGTGGGCATCGCTCTTTTGTCTGAAGTTCTTGGCACGCAGCTGGATTAGGGCAGAGTGATCCATTCCCTTACCCGCTGCTCCTGTTCCTCCAGCCATCCCGAGGCTAGTTCCAGTCCCTGTGCTAGTGCTAGTTTTCTTCTCTTTCTCCTGGAGGATATCACACAGGGAGCTCTGGCTGGCCCGCACTGGGTCATCCAGTGGGGGACTCAGAAGACCATTGGCTGCCCTGGAGTTTTGACCAGGGACAAACTGGGTGAGGAGAGGGAGAGAAAGATAAAGAAGAAAGGGAGTCAAAACATAGTGGAGAAGCAGTACAAAAGCAAAAGAACAGGCACAAAGTGTTAGGACACAGTGCATAACTGTTGAGTAGCTTGAGTGACAAACACTTGCTTGACAAATGCACATGCACATTGCATGTCGTACCTTGGCACTGCCAGTCTTATGCTCTTCCTGGCAGCCGTTCAGAACAGCCACGTCATCTCCTTGCTCTACTCCAGGAGACAAGCCCACACTGTGAGAAACATAGGGAGGCTAGCAGGAGAAACGGAGAGCAGGAGGAAACAAATGACGAATTATACAAAACAGTTTGAAATATAACATCATCATTTTTTTATGACTGATAGTTTAGTGAGCCTCTGTCAAAGGGTGTTATCGCTTATGTCGTAACTCTGTTCATAATTAGGACATTTAGGAGCAATGGAAAAGACGACATGCAAACCTTAAATTTAAAAATAATAATGAGCTGAAACAGCAACAGCTCGCTTCATGGTGCAGGGAGTGCAACAGCTACGACCAAGATTTACTAACGTTTCAAAAGCCACAGTCATAGGAAGCACAAACATGCTAGCTACACAGAAATTGTGAACTACTGGGAAAAACATCAGGGCTTTTTTTTTAACCTTAACTCTTACCCCAATCCTTTCTGCTGGTTTGTGGGGCAATAGGGGCTCAGCAGCCTGTGCTCCTCCTGGGATGAGGTCTGGTGTGTGGGTCTGAGGACAGGAGAACAAGCTGACCCCAACAAAATTCCCACTTGGTAGTGCCATCTGAGAACAGCCAAACTGCTCATCGTGCTCCAACCTTCTCCCTGAGATCAGGTACGTCTTAAGCCCTAAGAGAAAAACCAAACATCAACAAAATATCCCTCTGTTTAGAGTGACTGCATGGTGCATTTATCCATCGCAGACATGGCTTATATATGATTTATAGTTTCAATTTGACATGAAAAGAACAGAACTGTAGCATTCAAAAGAGAGCCCAGACAATTCAAGATGTATTATTATGCTTAATTGTTACATTGAGAATGCGACATCATAAGAGGCTGGACACCACAAAGTAATGAGCTATTTGTTTATGACATCCACTGGGCAACAAATCCTCTAATTTGATGATTGCTGCATGTTCTGCTATCAACATATTCCAATATAGAGCTGAAACAGTTCTCTAAATATAGAAGCAATCATTCTACAGGACAGATAGCAAAAGTGATAATACTTATAATAAAGAGTCACTTTTCTAGTATGTTGTATTAGAATCCGCTTGTGTTTTTATGTGTGTGTTTATCATACCTTAAAGACTATAAATCCCACAATAATATTTCGGGCAACCACAACATCTGGATGATGAGCACTCACAGTTTTTGACATTTTGTGAAAACAATTTTTACTCGGGAAAGGGGGGCTAAATGCTGACATAGCACAATCTACCAATTATCAGCTACTCTCTCGTGCACACACTGACAATTAGTGCAATATCGGGTGCTTCACCAACTATGTTTGCACATCAGCTCCGAGCGCTGGCCATGTTCATACTTGTGTAGGGCCAACAAGACAATACACAAACAGTAGATTAGATGGGTGGCCCAAAGCCCATATCAGCCTGTCCAAACACACATTAACCTGGCTAGTTGGCCTTTTTGTTCAAATAGCTAAATATGCTAAACTGGTGGTTGTGATGGTGATGACTGAATGAGCATCTGTAAGCCATAAAGGGGCACCTAAGGGTCTATATAGGGTCCTTGTTTCAAATTAATCACCAATGTAAAGCCTCCATTGATAAACACTTCAATAGCACAACCCTTCCAAATTTAAATATTGCATAATGCACATTTTCCTTATATTTAAAATGTACATAAAGGCTACACAATTATTGTGGAATATTAGAGAGCAAATATGTGAACCTCTAGGATTATTTAGGCATTTGCTGTATTTATTCTTCACTATCAATGTCTGAACTAGTAGAAGAGCATAAAGAGGCATTATAACATGTAATTGCACTTTTTGAATTTGAAAATCATATAATCTTGCATCAATGGAGTCCTGTAATAAAATATAAACCCAGACTTTAATCGAAGCTCTGCAGAAAGTGGATCATACAGGAAGATAACACTAGTGGATGTACCAAAGAATGATTAAAGCACAACAAATGGTTGAATGTGTTTTGTAAATTAAGATGTTTGTAAAGCGTCTGAATATGTGTAATTCTCATCTAATCAAAATTCACATCACTGGTAGAACTAAAGTAAATTCCTACCATTTGGTGTATGATTGTTTTACTGAGTTAGTTCATAAAACAATAAACCAGATGCTAATTTGGCCTCTGTGGAACATTGACCGAGCTACACGTCAGCCTTTTAATCGTGCTTCATTGTCAAGTATTAAAACAGTTATATGTGTAAAATATTTTTTGTTTGGAGGCACTGTGTGACTTGTTTATAGCCCTGGGACACTGCAGAGTTTCTTGCAGCTGTATCTGCTAAAAAATTTAACTTAAACACATGAACACACAAGATCTTCAGCTAAAAACCACCACAACAACTCTTAAGGTTCCGTTAGTAACTGCTTTAACAGACACTCTAACGTGTGATGGGAGGAAAAATGCTGACAAGTTAGCAACACAAAGAGGAGATGGCGAAAGCAGAGCGACAAGCGCTGAGGGACGGCAGGGAGGAGAAAGAGAGGCCGAGAGCACTCTGAAGGTCACCGAGTTTAGCATGCCTTGCATAACCCACATTCCTTGTTGACTTCCATTTCAGCTTTCTAACTTTATCAACAACCTGACCTAAACTCTGAAACAGACCTTGAATTGTGGGGGCAAGCTTTGACATAACATAACATAACACAACAGACATTGTTGCTTTCCAACAGTCAAATACATCGTAGGTTAATGTGTGTGCGCTTGAGTGCAAAGGTATGAGTGTTACCGGCCTAGATAAACCATAAACCATGTATATTTTGTGCGTTTATCCAAGGTTCTGTGGCATAATAAAGTTAATCCTCTACTTTTAGTCATTCTTGTGTAGGTGTGTTTCTGTATGTTTGTGTATTGATCTTCTGCTGGCTCCGTAAAGGCAGAACTCTGGGTGAATAAACTGACACCAGCACTCTGAAGTCTCAATGCAGCTTAGTGTTTTTTATTGATTTGTTCAGGGCGGCTAGCTGAAGCAGAGGGGGTTTAGCTGAGGAAAGCTACTACTACTAAGACTACGAGGGAGCAGAAATATTGTATATACATTATCTAGAGTAAACTCAATGCTACACCTAATAACATACGTAACACATGAGCTGTGGCCTCATCATCCTATAGTTTGTATTAGATATGCTTGACATTTCATATAATGTTATTCCAGAGTTAGACAGCAACAGTGATTTTCAATAAGGGCTTTTTATATATTTACCCTCATTACATGCTTTGCTGTCAAAAGAGACCCAAACCAATAGTTCTCCTTTAAAGCTAATGCTAATAAGATATTGGATGCCTGGAGAACACTGGCATCCAATACTGTGTTTGACTTTGGTTCTGTGCTGTTGGTGATGGTATATTTGAAGTCTTTGCCATTTAACCTAGTTAATGGCAAAATATTCTTCTAGCTCGTCTTCTTAGTAGCACTTTTAGAGCCTTTTGTTGTCTCTTTCTGACATGTTGTTGCGATTAATTTCAAAATATCTTATTCTTATTTTAAACATTGAACATGTTTTCTATGTTCTTTGTGATTAAACTATGGATTTGTGTGATTTGGAAATCATTGTATTGTTTTCATGTGGATTTTACACATCATCCATTCTCCCTTTTTGGGAATTGGGATTGTGTGAGGTAAGAGCCAGTAAACCTTAATAAAATGTTTTTTCAGCTGGTTCACAACCAGATAATGTTTCTTTAAGCTTATACAGCTCAGATCAAGATGTTTTTAAAGTTAGGAACTTCCACTAAAACTTCCACTGCACATTTAATAAACACACAAAGAAACAAGCAATGCACAAAGACCAGTAACACCTGTAAGTACACACATGCACGCACAAACACACAGATTTATAGCAGATTTATATAGCACATGCTGTCACACAAAATAGGTATGGGTACAGACACCAGTTACGTACCCTGAATTCAGGGTGCACTTTGATGTATCTTCTTCTATCCAATCTGCTGATGGTACAACAGGTATAATAAACACTTTACTTTACTTTGCTTTTATCCAAAGCGACTTACAAGGAGCTAGCGCTGGGTGTCTGGCTCAAGGACACACCTGGTAGGGATAGATTAGGTGTCACACGGGGTTAGAACCTGCGACCTTCTACATCCCAGTCTGACGCTTAACCCATTGAGCTACCAGGCCGCTGGTAAACAGTGGGCTCTGTCCAGTAAAGCAGCAATAATCCACCATACATGAATATGCATATGGTTACATTTTAGCCCTCGTATATTTCAATTCATATACAACCTATTTACAACGGACACACCATGGGACATTCAAATCAATCATATTAGAAATCCCTAGTTCCCTCAGGCACACGCTCAGACACACACACACACACACACACACACACACACACACACACACACACACACACACAGCAACTTTCTGAGTAGTGTGAAGCGCTTACACTTATGAATGAAAGAATGAATGAATGAATGAATGAAGACGGATGAATGGAGAGGTAGCACAGCCGTGTCATAAAAGCACTGTGAAATTGTGATGGTTTGTTTTTACTAACTGGTGACATCATATTGTAGGATGAAGATAAATAGTCTTACCAACAGAATAGCTCGCTCTGTCTCATATTGAGGTGCTTAGCATATGTACAGTACCTACACATAATGACGCTCCTACTATCTGGAAATATTTCCATCAAAACACTTGCACAACAGTTCAGACTTGAATTAACACACATTCACAGTATACACACACACACACACACACACACACACACACACTCAGGCCATGTTTTTAGTCGTCCTTGGAGATTGTCTGGACAAACGTTTTATAATAAAGCTGACATTTCAGACAATTCCCACAGGGCCAGTCCAATCCGGAGTCTGCACTTCCTGACAAATAACCTTTAACCTTATGGTGGCTTCCAACCACATGATCAAAACCATTCCCAGTGACCCGAAGGTCACTGGCTCCCCTCTGGTCCCACACACAGAAAAGTGAATAAGTGTGTGAATATGAAAGACAGAGGGAGATGAGGAGACGTTTACCCAAACCATTAAAAGAAATCGAAGCAGCCTAACCACAAATTCAAAAAGACAACATACACTTTGAGCTTCAAACTTCGTCCAGCCTTTTCTCTCATTCTTCACTTCCATCCTGCTTCATGGAACAGTCAGAAAATAAACAGCTCTAGCACTAAAAATAGACTTCGTTTTCCTTTATTGCCGTCTTGTGCATCCAACTATTAAGCTTTCCTTAACTATAACTCTAATCTTTACATGAAACTTTTTCTCTTTTGTCTTGCCAAACCTTACATCACTCACCACCTCTAACCACCTATCTTTTGATCCTGCTATTCTGCCCAGCTGTCTCAATCTCATTTTTTAGCCATCTTCCTTTCACACGCTCTCTGTTTTTTGTCCGTCCCCCCTCCCTCTCCTACCCTCCGGTTTTCTCCGTGGTCGGTGGCGGGTCTTGAGAACAGGCCTCATGCAATAGCAGATGCCTCCATATTTGGACACGCTGATGGAACTGAGGATGCAGCTCTCACACAATCCTCCTTCGAATACCCTCCCATTCCTCCCTCCCATCCATCAATTCCTCCTTCCCTCCCTCTTTTGTGCCATCAGCTTAGTCCAGGGAGTTCCTCACTCTCTCATTATGCCTCTGCAGTTTCCTTCTCCCCACCTCCTTCATCTCTTCTTTAAAATGACACTCCAGGGATTTAATAAAGCATCTATGGGCAGCTTGGTGGATCACTGAACATGTGCTGTGTAGCCATGACTTTTTGGGTTTAGGTCAAACACAAGATTGTTGTCACATCATCCCAAGGGTAGGGTATTGAGAACTGGTTCAAACTGGAAACAGCTCAAAAGACCTAAGAGTCTAGAACACAATAACAAACAATACAGTTGACTTTTTCATAGCTCTTTTTCTGCATTTCATACATTTGCATTTGGTTTATGAATAAGAGAATCTTATTCATTGAATTGAAATTGAAATGAATTAAATCAAATTGATACCCAAATCCCTCTCTTCCCTTCTCTTCTCCAGATGTTTCCCACTAACATTATATTAATACTTATCATTCACCATCTCTTTACGAGTAGCTCTTCCCACTTTGTAGATGTGTATATGTATGACGTGTAGCGCAGTGGGTTGAGAAGAACAGTGACGCACTCCAGCTGTCACTGCGTCATTCAGATAAACACACACACAGCTGTTAACAGGCATTTTTGCGTCTCACTTCACTGATGCTCCAAGGGAGGCTATTGCTTAATAGTAGTGGTCAGTCCTTGAGCTGGAAATGATCAACCTTGGTCGTGCTGCAAAATGCACAACGGCATGCTATGTTGTTTCATGCATCTTTGTGCGCTGACAGGTTTATGGTATTAAAATACGCACATGCAGCAGAATAACAGATGTTTATTGTCCTTATAAGGTCTTATCTTCATATGCAACATTTTTATGTGAACACAAATGTACTTGAATTGCATGGTCTCACATGAGTCACATTTGTAGCATGTAATGATATATTCTGCTGTATACCAGGGATTCATGATGCCCCTAATCAACCACACACACCTCCCTCGTTGCCCTAAGCTAGACTGTGGGAAATCCTTGGGAAAGGGTCGCGACCCAAAAATATGCTTCTTCTTCTCTCCCGCCCTCCCACTTCTCTTCTTCTCTGTACTGTTACACAACTCAGACTTTGGACATGCCTGGCCTACATGCTAGGTACTACAGTTTAAAATACAGTACATTACAATGCAGTTACACTTCACTTATACAGCACATTCTCATAAAGTGCTCCTATTTTATGGTTTTTAGTGGTATGTATTTAAACTAAGATTAATTGAAGACAAAAATTGAAACATATAAACTCTAAAAGCAGTTAAATAAGTAGAAGTAGGAAATTACCTACTGCAAGGAGTAATGTAATTAAGGTGTGTAATTCTCACTTTGCTGTATTTGGACAAACTAAATGATCAAAGTTAATCAGTCCAATTAAAAATAAAATAAAATGCTAATGACACTTGAATGACAACTGCAACTATAATAAATGGATGTTGATTATCATAAAGGTATAACTTATCCAGCTGGCTGACTAGTTTAAAATCACTATTAGCACCATCAGCAATCACAGTTAGAGGCATTGGTACTAAGCTTTAGTGTCTTTTTGAGGGAAAGAAATGTAAGAACACAATCTTCAGATCAAAGGTCGTGTTGGGAAAAATAAGAAAATGATCACTATGTGGCTAAATCATGACTAAATAAGTTAGGTAACGGGAAAGTTGGTTATATTACCACCCTCCACCAAAGGAAAAGTTCCGCTATCAGTATATGTTGAAAAAAGTATGCAACATTTTTTTGTATACTTAAATAAAAAAGTGAGAAGGAGAAGCTTAGAAAGTTTAAAAAACATAAACTGATGTTGTCCTCAAAAATTAAACAAGCATATAAAAGAAATCCTGACTTACTTGAAATCCAGACTGTAACTGTGATGACATCAAACTTGGATCTCATAGTCCAATGATGTTAAACAACATCTGACAACTAAGCGAAAAATTTAAGCCAAGTTCATGTCAAAGTGACTGTGAAAGTTGTCTTCCTCTCTTCGCCTGTCTCATTACATACCTGGTTTCTAATTGCCCAGATCCCATCCATACTTTTCCCCACACAGGGTTTAAACTATCATTCTCGCTTCTGTAAGCACTTCAGCTATATAAACCAGTGCAATCATAGTTTTTTAACAGGGCTTTCTATTATTTCTATTATTCAGAACAACCGTTTAACACATTACCACTCCAGCGTACACACACAACCAGCTCCTGTTGCCACAATGACACAGACAGCTGTCACAGAAAAGGAATTTTAAACAGCTGCCATAACGCAAACACACACATGAAGCTAGGAGATAGATGAAATATATTAATGTCCTGTAGAAATACACGTGGCCAAGTGTCGAAACCCAAACAGAGTTTCCAGAAATCCTTAACCGAAAAACTTATCCCACCACCACCCTCCCCTACACATTGAATTCTTGACCTCTGATATTGTTAGAGTCTCACATACTGTGTGTGCTGGTCAATTAGTGACAGTATTACAGGCATGTCAGGTACGCCTTTGTACCCAGGAAGTAAATAATCAAGACTATTTAGCATCCGATGACCAGAGAAGTGCGTGGTTACAAGAAATTTAACATTTTCCCAAAATAACAGCATTGCTAAATATAAAAAAAGCTACTTATGGTGAGCCAGCAGTCTAAGCAGCTACTCACCACACAACCGTAGTATATGAGGTTTGAATTCAACCACAGATGTTGATAAATGTCCCCCCCTTTTTTTTGCCTCTGGACACTTTGAAATCAACAGGAATATTGTTCAAAATGGCTCACACTGATATCAGCACTGTATTCTTATTTTACCTTTGATTCTAACTCACAAGCATTTAAGTTTGTGCAGCCTAGATTTTTTAAATAGCTAATTATTTTTGCTATGTTAAGATATCACCAAGGCCTAAATTACTTCAGGGTGACACCTGAGAAGAAAATGCAAGTCACCATGTAAAATTATGAATCTGAAAATTTCACTAGTTAGTGAGTGAGCCCGCCCATCACAAGACAGATTGCAGTAAATCATTAAATGGCATCATGTGGCGACAATAAAGGCCATGAGATCATACTTTAGAGTAAAGTAATGTAACCTGACATGATTATGTAATGCTTCATTGAAAGACTGACAACTAACATAACAAACATACACACACACATACATACACACAGGAAAGTCTGAAAAGACCTGTAAGAAAGACTAAATGCAATAGGGGCAAGTGATTTATCTGTTTGGGATTCAGTTAATTAGAGAAATTGCTAAGACTTATCCCAAAAATAGCCCAGAGTCTCACATAAACTGCAAACGGCCTGGAAAGACTAGTTACAGATTAATTGTGTGTGTGTGTGTGTGTGTGTGTGTGTGTGTGTGTGTGTGTGTGTGTGTGTGTGTGTGTGTGTGTGTGTGT
>JAUMHF010000001.1:15337427-15381089 GCA_032359275.1 Microctenopoma steveboyesi
GCGCGCGCACTAAACATCTGCAGTCAGGCTAGGACAGGGCTGGGCACGTTTATAAACCCTGAACAACCACACACACACACACACACACACACACACACACACACACACACACACACAACTCAACACATTCTTGAGCAATAGGAATGACAAACGTCTAGTGAAAAATGTGGGGTCGATGAATAGAAGTTGATGATGATGATATTACTGTGAGTGAAAGCAAGTAAAGAAGAGCAGCTGTAGAAAGCTCCTGCTATCAGAGCTACTTTCCTTTTATCCTGTTCGTTCTTATTCTAATGGTTGTCAGCGTTAAATCATGATTAAGGGTCAGATCTACGCTATCCTTGTCCTCTCCGGAACAAAAACAACACACACACTGACACACATTGACTGCATTAGCGATAATAAAGTTAGGATATGCCTATAATTATGTTGTGGACGAACATCATCCCCTTTACTCTGTATATACTTTGTTGGCATATTAAAAAAAATCAAACAAAATACTCCTATTTACAAAAGACCCTTAATCCAGTAAGCTTTGTGGCATTGTTGTGTTTTGAATATAAATTTGACTACATGAATCTTTCTCTCAATCTGACCAGTCTCTCCGTGCCTTTGCATGATGCTCCCACCACCATGCCTCACTGTAGCAACAGTATTAGCAGGTAATGAGCAGAGCCTGGTATTCATAAGACATAACGACTCATAATTTAATAGAATCGTTGTCCTCTGGGTCTCTGAGATAGTGATCCATCGTAGGTGGAAGGGAGTTGTTAAAAACAGAAAGATGGGGACAGAATGACGCGCTTACAAGACCGCCTAGTCAAGTGATTATAGTTGACCTTTGAAACTTGTAGTAAGAGTAACACCATGTTGGGTCTCAAGGCTGTGGGCAACTGTTTCCTTTCAAATTTGCGCAGAGAAATGCTCTCACACAAATGCACATGCAGCACAGGTTTCTTTTTTATATATATAAAAACAAACAGAGGGTATATTTAAAATGATGTTCGACAGGGCATGGATAATTACAAAAGGAGAGGAACAGAGAGCACAGAGAAAGAGCAGGTTTGCAAATGTTTTGCTGCATCAAGTCAAACAGTCCAAAATTAGTTAATAGTAGCCTTTGTGTCCATCTCTGACTGATAAATCTTGGTGTGTAAACACGTGTCTCTGTAGGCCTATGACACAAAGACTTTGATCAGTCATTTTGTTTTATGCCCTGGGTGTCTTATCTTTATTGTAAAACACACACACACTTTGGCTGACAGGCCAACTAGTACTGCTGCTCTTGTCAAAAGGTTAAGATCGGAGGAGACGCAATTGTAATCGAACAAAGATCAAGCTCAAACTTTTTACAACTCTCAAAATTTGAATTAACCAATGCAAAAGAAAACCATCTCTATATGGCCTGGTAGCTCAATGGGTTAAGTGTCAGACTGGGATGCAGAAGGTTGCAGGTTCGAAACCCAGTCATACATACTGTGTGTGCTGGTCAATTAGTGACAGTATTACAGGCATGTCAGGTACGCCTTTGTACCCAGGAAGTAAATAATCAAGACTGTTTAGCATCTGATGACCAGATAAGTTTGTTGTTACAAGAATTTCAACATTTTCCCAAAATAACAGCAAAGTCTGTCAAATCAGAAGTATCAAAATGTTTCAAATGTTTTTATTACTATTACCACTTAATGCACTGGGATTGTTTAATCAATACTTTATTCACAACAGACAATACTTTATTAAAATTCTCATTGCCAATTAATCAAGATTCAAATGTTATTTTCTGGGAATCATCTGTGCAGAATGTCCCTTTTTCACAGCCGTCAGGTTGGCTTTTCATAGTATGAAATAGATGGGCTAGATGGGTTAGATTGTCTATAGAGTAGACAAACCCTACAACAAATTGGGGCTGGTCTGGATATGGTTAAGGATCTGCTGTTTGCACTGTATATGTAGATGACATGTTTGATTTAGCACAGACTACCCAGCCTGAGGACACAGATTTCTCAATAACAACAGCAGATTTGTATGTCAAGACCCAGCATGTGCATGTCACACAAAAAGAAAAAAAATTAAAATACAGCCATGCCATCACAGAATAATAAATTAAATAAAGAAGGCAAAATAAGAAAAAACATGTAAATATAAGTCTCTTAATAGAAACAATATATATAATATATATATATATATACATACATACAATACACATACAACAACAACAAAAATAATTATTAGAATTATAAGAAGAATGAGAATATAAAAATAAGCTTTGCACTCTGACGGTGGATGTAGTACTTTTCATATGTTCATACAATTACCAACTTTAACTAGCATAAACCTTCTGAAGTGTTGTGACGTACAAAAATCATTTTTATTTTGCCCCATATTTAAATGTCTCACTGTACCTGAATAGTAAATGCGTTCCTCCACAGAGGTGTGACTCTGTTGTGTGTTTTTAAAAGTACAGCACACAAAGCACATGTGTGATGATAACCACAGGTACTGACCAGGGTGACAGGTGAGAGACTATGAATGTGAGGGCACCAAGACTGTGGAAAAGCTGATATGTAACATGAAAGGAAGGAAGACTAAAAAAAGGGGACAGAGCTAAAGAGACAGGGTGAAGTGGGAGATTAAATATATGCACCAAATTATACAATTTACCACTCATATGAACAGTGTCAGAAAAGGGAAACATAGAATGGTTTAAATATAACCCCATTTTTTCAAATATCAGACTGGATAAAAGGAAAATGCTGAAGCTACAATTAAAATGAGAAAACTGTCTTACTGGCAACACTTGATTGAGTCAATTTACAAACTTCAAGTAGAATAGAAAGATGTTTTCACTAGGAGGCAGGTGTCATGAAAGGAAAAGCACACACGGATGCTGTGGTAGCAGGACACGTTTCTGACAAACAAATCAATTTGATGAGCAAACTAACACCACAAAACACCGCCACAAACTCCTTTGTTCCATGATGTCAACCTTTCTCACATATCCTCTAGTCTATGTCTGTCTATACAAAACTGTGGATGTGCCACTCAGGGTGTCAACTGCTCTTTCTGTGCTACAGAAGCTAACTGTTAAGGTCATCTCAATCTCTGAGCAGGAAACTGTAGCTCTCTTTCAATGGGAAACCAGATGCCATTCAACCCTTTTCTCTCCCTCAACAAAGGCTGTATGTCAATATCTCACTCCGTCACTTATCTCTCTGCCAGTCCAGAAATAGAGAGTGATGGCACCATTTAGAGTCAAGTGTGAATACACTCTGACATAAGGCCTGACAATAGAACAGTCTATTCTCAATAGACCTAACACACAAGGAATTCCCTGCTGGAGAGATTAGTTCCACTGATGCCGCTTTCCACAAAGTATTGAGAAAGACTGACTGTGTTTGTGTGCAGTGTATGATTCTTAATCATACCGTCATTATCTATCGTTTTGAAACGTCATATAATAAAAGCTAAGTCTATGTGTTGTTATCACTCTTACTCTTATTAACTGCAATCTCTAGTTCAAACAAGAGGCAGAAAGAAAAATGGCCTATAGGGATTATAAAGCTCAAAGAGTAGACTTTTTGTATGTTTCAAACATGCTAAACCCAAGAGAAGACTTGACCTGTGGTGTGAAATTGACCCTGTTCAACTTAATTTAGACAACTTAATGTATAAGTTATGCACAGTCATGCACCTCGTCTCTACAGGTAGCGACAGTGTGTAATCGTACGTCAACATTTGTCTACAGCAAGAACTTCATTTCACATCCATTTGTATTTGGAGACTGAAGAATGGAGTTCAGGAATAAATGTTGACTTCTGCACTAAACTATTTCCATTAAGAAAATATGTAATATATATGTACTAGAGCATCAACATTGTATCAAATGACGACATTGCGTGACTGGTACCGAGTAACAAATTATATTCAAATTATATGAACCAAAGCATGTCTCGACTCTTTGTGCTCTAATCTCTGAATCTTGTAGCATGATCTACCGTTCCCGTTGGCAGACTGAACAGGACTAACTGGTCAGATAACATACTTGAGCTCTGTCTAGGCATGCACTGACCCCCCTCATGCTCGATGACCACATTATGAGACAATGTAGGCTTTTAGTCTTTATCCTGTAGATAAAATTAAACTGAAATGTACCATCTGCCCTGCATCATGTAGTTTTAGCTTTTTTGTCATTTTAAAACTGCAAAATGTATCGTTTAAAATAAAAATCACTGAAACAGTCGGAGTCAGAGGTCAATAGACCACTTACCTTTCAGTTTCTCCACCACACTCTGCCCAGCTCTCTCTGCCACCCGTCCATCCTCCCTCTGGTAGCGGTCATCCAGGAAGCGGGCTGTGGCTTCGGAAAGGTGGACCTTGCCTGCCACGCCCAGCTGCTCCATCAAATTAGCCAGATTGACATCATTCGACCATACGTCAAACTTGAAGCGCTTCATTCCCAGAATCCCGCACAGGACGGTGCCTGTATGGACACCAACACGCATGCTGACAGTCTCACATGTCTCTTGGCAGAACTGCTCGATGGCTTGGATCATTCCCAGGCCCATCTCTACACAGCAGTATGCATGATCCGGTCTGGGCTCAGGGCAGCCAGCCACACAATAGTAGCAATCACCCAGAGTGCTGATCTTCTCACAACATGTTAGCTCACAAAGTCGGTCAAAGCGCCCAAACAGGTCATTAAGAAGTCCCACCAAGGCTGGTGCCGATTTATTAGCAGACATTTTCGTAAAACCCACAATGTCTGCAAAGAGGATGCTGACGGGCTCCATCCGTTTCATGTTGAACGGCCTAAATATCAACTGTGCACGAGGAATGGAGGTCTTCTTGCGCTTGTGATTGTTATGAGCATAATTCTTCGGGCTCGTGGCACTTTGGGCTTGTGACGTTCCAGTGCTTACTCCACATCCCACTGACACCGCTGACGTAGAGCAAGCACCGGAGGAATACCGCTTTCCAGAGTTCTCACCTCCACCCTCATCATCACCCTGCTTCAACAACTCGTTAGCAACTTGCTGTGGCATGACCGAGTGGATCATACGTTCCTTCAAGGCCTTCTCCACCTCTAAGTCTTTGCCATGCATGATAGCTTGGCCCACTTTGAGGAAGGTGCTGCGGGAACGTACTTCTGACATGATGAACAGCTGGATGCCAATGACATGGGCACACAAGTGTAGCAGAGCTTTGGCTGGGCCCAGCCAGTGGAGGGCGTCTCTTTCCCCATTTGAACCTGAACCCACTAACCCCATCCCTGAAGCAGTAGTGTCATAACTCCTCTGAAGTAATGGTAGCCATCCTAATGCCTCAAACAATATGGAATATAAGAGTCCTAGTATCACTGAGGCATACAGGCGAACATGGAGAACACTGTACAACAGCAACAGAACCTCCATGCACAGAGAAAATGTGCCTACCGGTGAGATGCACGGGGTTGGTGCTGAGTCGTCTGAAGTATTCCCACCGCCAGCCCACTCAATTTCAGTGTAGCCAGCAGCCTCCATCTGTGGAGCTAGGGTAATGGCAAAGGTGACAGCTATCAGTAGCAAGGAGGTTTGGTTGTACACTCGTGTGTAAGGCTGAGTGAAGGTGAACAAAAGGAGGATAACTAAAAAAATCAAAAAGGAGGCGGTAGGGACTAGGAAGGTCAAGGGGTTGCACCGGTCACTACTGACCCCAAAGTACACGCCCCAAAGTACAGTTGCCACTGCAAGGTAGAACAGGACAAAACGGAATCGCCGCTGTGTCTGAGGAAAGCACCTCTCTTGGCACGCCTCTTCTAGAATGGGAGAGTCAAACTTGGGGTCCCAGCACTGGGCAGCAGAGCGTTCAAAGAGTGGTGGTGCCTTCTTATGCACCCTCAAAGGGGAGGTCACAACTGGCCTGGAGTCTGAGGAGCTGCAACTGGAGGAGATACTGTATTTGTGAAGGTTAGGGTTCATTTTACTTACAGCACCATAGCCTCCAGCTCCTCCTCCCCCTGCTCCACTGTTGGCAGCCCTCAATGACTCACGTTGATGCACGTGTGGCTCGCTGTTGGTAATCCGCACGGTCACGGCACCGTCCCCACTAGAGTCGCAGGATACTTCCGTGCCATGCATGAGAAGCTGCCGGTGATGTTGCAGAGTGGCCATATTGAGTGGTGTAACGCGGAAACGACGAATGCGGAGAGGTGTTAAATATTAATATCTTCTGATGGCGCTCAGGCAATTAGACGCCTTGCGTGGGCGCCGCGTGCGCACATGTGGCACGAAGAGGAAGGATGATGCGGCCGTGACAGACAGGCAGACGGCGAGGAGGAGAGAGAGAGAGACCAAAGGTGTTTGTTGGAATAAATCACACTGCATAAATGGTGAGCACGGCGCAGACGTCTTTACTACGCACACAGGAGTCTGCACAGTCACTCACACAAGACGCGCCGTTCCAGTTTCTTAAGCAGTTCATTATCCGACCCCTGGTTTGCGTCAGTACTCACATTACATGTATCCTTCTCCAAAGAGGCTCTGGGTTTGAGCCCGGCTTTCTCTCCAGCTGCGGTAAAAACACTGTCATCACTCTTTCTGCCTCCAGAATTAAACATCCTTCTCGGAAAGGACTGGTTAGTGATGCAACGATTTTTAATGCCCTAATCAAGTAAGTCGTGGTGTTACATGACTGGATATTAGCTCTCCAGGTTGTGCGCAAAATGTCGATACTGATGACATTACTCAGTCAGAGAGTGTACGGAAAAATACTTTTTCTTCATTATAAAATATGGTTTGTGTGGAAAAACAGCGTTTGGGTCCAGGGCTTCATTGTTTGAGCAGATAGGCTACAGAGACAGCCTGTCAACAGTTGGCGTTGTGCACAGCAAGTGGCTCCAAAAAGTTAAAGTGTCTCTCTCATCACCATGACGAAACAAATGACACTTACTTTCTCTTCTCCTAAATACCCCATAAGGACTGCCCCATCACAAATGTGAGGACATTATGAATTTCGTTGTCAAAAAGCAACAAAACTATAAGAAATAATTCAAATTTTAAATTGACAAAGTAATATTTGGTCAGTCCTTACTTTAAAAAAGACATTAACATGCGTTCATGTAAAAAAAATACGTATACATACCGTAGTCAACTTTATATACCAAAAATAATAATACTAACGTAAAGTCTGGATAAACAATTGACTCCGTCAGCTTCAAAAGTGGGTGATCTGTAATTAAGACTCAACCTTCCACCACATCCCTTCCTACGTAAGGCTCAGTGTGCTAAGGATTTCGTGTCTTGTTCCCAGGCATTCTCCTTCCATCTCCACTCCAGCGGGCCTTTGCAAAGAGTTATTTTGGAGCCCTGTCCAGTCTAAGATTCAGATCATAGGAGGCCTGACAGACAGGCCTATTTCCACGGATCCAGCCCCGTCCTTTCCTGAAATGCCTCTCCGGATCTCCACCATTTATTCCCCCTCCGCCTGCCAAAGAGGTGATCGGGGAGGGTGTTGCGCTTTTCAAAGACGCGTAATCCGAATAGAGATGCACAAAAAATACCATCCGCAGGCCCAAGTTAGCGCAGGTTTGCCCCTGCTGGGAGTGTCTGCAACTTGTTGCGCGCAGTTGGCAAAACATACAGCTATGAGGAACAGCCTCGGTCGGAACGGGCTGGTCTATAAATAGTGATGATCAAAAGTTTTGCCATAACTCCAACGGCGTGTAATATTGAATGCTTCTTTTCTACTTATTCTGTGGAATAACAAAGAGGCTTCATAAAAAAAGCCCACACAAGTCAAAAATCCAGTCGTAAAATGCATGCAAAACGTCAGTGATAGCCCCCCTTTCCTTTCCAATAGCTCCCAAACTTTTTTTCCCAGGCCGTATTTCCTGCGTTTGGAGGGTAGAAGCAGTTAGGATCCTCTGGCTGCTCAGAGCTGAGGCTGGATTTCCTCTCCCCGCATTCCCCCAGAGCACAGAAGTATAAATCCTCAGAGCAATCAAGGAACCCCGCGGAGTATTTCCACAATGGGATTGAAAAACACCCACCTAAGACCACTGTCTCCTTATCTCAACCAAGTCCTCAGGTCTGGATAGCACTAGTTTTCGCTGGCATGCATGTGTCCAACAAACACAACGCTATGCGCTCTGGCTGTGGTGCGTCCTCTTCCGTCCGCTGCTGGTTGCCACCCTTTCACCCTGATATCGCTCTCTGTCGGAGCAGGGGGCTAAATGAAAACAAAGCTACAGCGGCATTTTAGCTGCTAGTTTACCGTCTTATCCGGGCCAACGTAATGCCTCCACCCCCGCGGCTGCTACCATCTTCCCTGGGACTGGGTCGGAAATCCTCGCCAGTAGCTGTTGTTCATGTGCGGGTCGGTGGGACCAGCCTGTCAAGCGCGGCGCGGTTTCAGGACACAGCTTCCGGTCTCGCCTTTCAAAGAGAAGAGTAACTTAGGATACTCAAACGAAACCACCGCTGAATGTCTGTACTGTTGGTTAAAAACGGGGTTTATGGTTGGAAAACGACCATTTTATTTAATATAAGGCCTAAAATAGAAGCAACAATGCACAATGTAATAAATAGGTCAAGTTACACATAGTTAAATATTTACAGAAACAGTAATAGCTAACAGCTGTTTATTATTTAGACAGATACACAATGTTCTTGAGGATTATCTTATCGTTAACTAAACCAGAGTTTTCATTCGTAATTTTCACATATTTTCCCATGCTTTGTTTTCCAGGATAGACTACACAATAGTAAATCTTACACAGCATATTTGCATTGGTAACATTAGGAATTTTTATTTATACTTTAGCAACGATTGTCTGAAACTATTTAAATGCTAGCCAAGCTGTTGTGGGCTGTCTGTAAGCTAGTTTTAGTAGTACAAACATACGAAACATAAGTAAAGACTCAGCTAGCTTTTTTTTAACTCATAGTGCGCAAATACTTACGTTTACCTGAGGACAGGTGTCTTTAAAAGGGAATAATGTCGCTAAAGCTAACTCTCCAGAGGCTAATGTTAGCCAAAGGTAGACAAGCGATAGATGACATTACCACCACCAAATGTTACTAGGCAACAATTCTGTGAACTAAACCAAACTAAACTAAGCACAAAGACCTCTGCGCCTTTAACGTGAAGGCTGACTGTCCTCGTCTCTCTCTCCCCGTCCGTCTGTCTGTGTGTAACTTGACCATGGATGCATGTCCCACACTCTCCACTATTTAAACGGTTTTCTGGCTCATTCTTCCACCCGCTGTCTGTAAATGATTGTGATTATGAACCTCTGCGAACCTCTGAGGGAACCAATTGTGCTCATAAGCAATAAACACTATTAATTAAATGGCCACCCACACGTGCTGCTGACAGTTACCGAAACTGTTGTTTTAAATATCACAGCCTGAACATTTACTGTCAGGAAGAAGATTTCAAGTCATGTATGGTCTACACCGTATAAAATAGTTGCCTGCAATAATCTATGGACCACGTGGTTTGATAGATATGAAAAAAATGTACAATAAATGTCCAGCAGTAACTGAATGATCATTTACAGTTAACCACATTAGTATACTAATTAGCATCTGTTAGTTTCTGTGCATGAATGACATAAACAAATTACTGTATTTTGTTACCTTTCTCCAAGTGCACCAGTGTTAAATGTTCTGTCTCGAGAAGGGGAAGTTGTATATGCACAGTTATTAGGATTATTCCAAATAAATAGGACATTTGTGCAAGTTTGCACAATGCAAAAAAACATTATAAAGAATTATGAAAAGAATATGTCAGCTTGGCAAAAGTTCGATCTTCAATACAAGCAAATATCAAGGAAGGAAAAAAAAGGGGGGGGTTTTACTGTGGATGTGACATCTGACACAATAAGAATTATCCCAGGCAAAACTTGCAGAGAAAACAGAAAAGTATAGCTCTTCTATGTCCAAGTTATCGTTTTGCTTCATGAATGACTCTATGGACCACTCTATCTGGTAGCTGGAGATAGTGAAGTGATGACATTGGGAAGAGCAAGTGAATAGAAAGATGTAAGGTAACACAGAGGTATAGTGCTGATTTTTGTGTGTTTTAATGGAGAACAACAATCAATCTTAAGTCTGTAATGCATAAAATCATCATCTGTGCATCATTTACTTGTTTGTGCATCTCGTTATGCTTATGTTCAAGAGCTCCTGTTGGTGGAGCTGTGTTGATAAGTCTGCATTAACACTGATTCTAAAGCCTGCCAGTGAGCACACACACACACACACACACACACACACACACACACAGAGAAGACACACACCACTCAAACACATATTTACCATATTCATCATATTCATTAGTCAAATAGTTTAAAATGTGCTAGTTAATATTTTTATAAGGGTAGTCACATAAAACAAAATTCAGATTTGTTTTCAGAAAAAATGCATAAAGTTCTTACAGTGCTGTTCTCAGAGAAAAGCCCAGGGAGTATATTTTTGTTTAGGTCTCACAGGTGTTCAAGAAAACTGGATTGTCTGCTGACTTATGAAAACAGTTTTTAATATGTTGAGTTTGAAGTTGTATAACTATCACAATAAATTTAACTGAATGGCATCTATGTTGCCATATATGCTTTTGCTTATATTTTTTTATTCACATGTACATTTGCACTCTGATCATTTTTTACTTTGTGTCTTTTCTAATCTTCTTGGGTCTGAGGTTGTAAAAAAATTAAACTACATGCTCACTGCTGTGTAGTATGTAGTAAGGGTGAACATATTGAATGAAGGCGCCTCCTGGTGGTCATACTTAGTCACAGCACAATTAACCAACATTTATTATTATTTGATTATTATTATTACTCTTACTTACTCTTTATATCTCCAGTTGCCAAGTTGCGCGTTGTGAGGGTGATGTTTCACGGT
Organism: Microctenopoma steveboyesi; assembly: GCA_032359275.1. Classification (NCBI taxonomy): domain Eukaryota; kingdom Metazoa; phylum Chordata; class Actinopteri; order Anabantiformes; family Anabantidae; genus Microctenopoma; species Microctenopoma steveboyesi. The sequence continues at coordinate 15,348,311 of JAUMHF010000001.1, forward strand.
ATTACATGTCCCACAATTCTCAAACCCCCTTCCACTGCTTTTTGATTGTTAACAACTAAATGATATGAATTATGTATGATTTCAGTGGAAGACCGGTCCTCTGTAATATTTCTGTAGCTTCACGGAAGAAACAGTCTCTCTTTTCATTTTTGTGTGTGTTTTTTGCTGTTTACTCAAAAGAAATAACACAAAAGAATGACAATTACAAACAGACCTAAAAATATGAAGAAAGAACATTTTAGAGAAAATGCCCATGTGGTATGCAGCCATGTTGAGGTAAAACTACCAACAGGCTGAGGCCACAAATCCATAGACAGAATACTCGTCTTCAGTTCACTGTCAGCAACACTATCTATAATGAATATAGTACAGTACAGTACAACGAAATGACAGGACACAATACAGCAGTGCAATACAACACCACCACTAAACATGGCTTTATCACTACTAAATAACGCACAACTAGAGAACACTTCTATTTTATTGTCCCACCAATAGAAATATGTTCCCTGACATGATGTTGACCTTCAGTTGTATAACTGTAAAAACTGTGACAACACAGCAGATTTGCAAACACCACAGAAGACACAGGAGAGGCAGCAAGAAAAAGAGTTCTAATAATGTGTAAATAATAATGTACAAACCTGAAAACAGTGAGAGACAAAAAATTATCCAGAGATAAAGCTCTTAGTCAACTTTTATAACACCACTTCGTCTGTTCTTTTTCATCAAAATACTACACTTCTCACTGAACTTGATATGGGTCGTGTAGTTTATTGTGTTGCTCGGAAATGTTATACAAGCAGTATACAAGTGTGTGAAAATAAATAAAAGGTATTTTTTGTCATCTACAAGTCTGACCTGTCCTGATGCTAAAAACATCATATAGTCCTGGTGCATCAGGATGATAAAAACAAGCACTACGTAGTATATGTAGGTATGTAGGTACGTATTCTTAAATTGCCTCTACTTGGTGCTTAGATTTGTGCACATTTTCTGTTCTCTTTCTCCCTTGTGCTGTCTCTCTGTTCAGTCTACCCACATCCAGTACAGAAAACCACAGCAGTGGGGATTATTTCCAGAAACCCTCTGGCTGCTGCTGTTGCCGTATGCCTCCTCAGCTCCTCCTGTGCATTATTCACCTCCATCTCACTGCCTCCTCCACTGATTCTTGGGTTTCTCGTCACGCCCGGGGCCTTTGCAGGTACCAGGGAGAGGGGGCGAGGGTGTAGCTGGAACCGTTGCTGGGCCAGGTGTGTCTGCAGCCTTGCTGACGCTGCTGAGCAGAGCTGGGAGCTCTTGTGAGATGGCCTTCTCTATCTTGTCCAGCAGACAGCCACCAGTCCAGCTGCAGTGGTAGGAGAGCTGCTTGAAACTGGAAACGGGGTTCACGCCAAAGAAATCCTGATATGCTTCCTTGTTGGGCAGATCGAACTTGCTGACGTTGGTCTTGGCCAGAATAGACTTGAAGATGTAGTACTTGTCTGGGTCATTGACGATGTCTTGGAACACCTCGTAGGGGTCGCTGAACCAGCCCAGCTTGTCGTAATAAGTCTGGAGGTAGCGGTCCACCAGCAGGGCATGGATGCGGACACGAATGCCATGCTGGCGAATGAAAGCAATCTTGTTTTCCATCTGGTTCTCAATCACCTGAAGGGGAGAAAGACAGAAAGAAGAAAGGACTGAGTAGGAATAAATAAAAACAAGGTAAAAATAGTAGGACAATTTGAATAGTGGATATTTAGGGTTATAGTTTCCACTGCACTGAAAATTATGTTATCAAGGAGGTGCATACAGATTCTGGGTTAACCCCAATCAGGCTTCTCAAAATGTCAGAAAATTTTTTTTTTACCATTTTGTACCAGAGATTGTTGTTTTTTTAATATAAAACTGTCGAAACCTCAGGAGCTCAATAAACTCCGAAAGATGTGCTTTCGGTAACTAAACCCAGTGATTCATGTTGTAAACAAAAACAAATCAGGAAGTCGTGCCTGGTTGAGATCATCCAGCAGAGAAGTCTCCTCCTTCATGAAGAGCTCTCGGCTTGTGTCTGCAGCGTAGTCCTGAGGCCAGAAGGAGCTGACGTAAACTCGAGGGGGCTCCGTGACGTTGATCAGCGGGGCCATGCTCCAAAACAGGGCCCCGTAGACCCTCATCAGGTCCTGGGTGGAGAGACTATCGGCTTTGTTGAGGATGAGACGAATCTGGGACTCGCGGCCCTTCATTTGCTTGAAGAGCATTTCCAGCTCCCCACCCACGTCCAGCTTGGTGGGGTCGAACACCAGGAAGATGAGGTCAGCTCGATCGATGAACCACTGGCACACCTCATTGTAGGGGTAACCTGAGAGAGGAGGAGGGAGGAGAGACAACAGACAAAGCGTCTGTGTTATTCATCCAGTGCAGGAAACAACACATGCACATAGAAGGAACCTTTATGTTACACATCATGTGTTTTAATGCAAAAATCTATACACACATCTACACACCCGCCTAAAGTTTAAGAATATTTTCATAAGCATTTGTCACCTCTCTCCTGCTGCTTGCGGTTTTCAATGATGCCGGGCGTGTCAACGAGGGTGACCCTCTCCAGCAGCTTGTGGGGCATCTCGATACCCACCAAGCGCTCCAGAAAACCTTGGCCAAATTTCTCCAGGGGCGAGAAGGACCTTGAGCTGTCTGCTGCCATAACGATGCCCTCTATGCTCCGAAACTTCTCCCCGTGCATTAGGACGGTGTATTCTGAGGTTGTGGGCTCGGCACCTGGTGGAGTTTGTGAAAGGGCAAAGGGTTACATAATGTGGTAGCAGAAGTTTGTACTCATTTAATGATTTGTTTGCCTTTGATACTTTGGCTAAAGCAAAGACTCCTTAATAAAGGGCAGTTGTGTTATTGGTAACACAGTCTTCTCTGAGTGGCTTACTGTCGCTAAAGAAATCACCAGGACCTCTTCATGAACATGAACTCATCATTCTAGACTCCAGAGTGAACTAGCCTCCTCTAGCTATGTTTAAGTCATAGGTATATTGTAATTCAAGTCATTCATATATTACATTTATTGGTATTTATTGTAAAAATAACCTCAACACTGTGGTCTGTGCTCCAACTGCTCTACCAGCTTTCACAGCTGCCCCTTCATTAGGGAAGGGTAATCCATATGCCATTACCTTGCAATTATCTCCTGTGGAAAGTGAAATTTCAGTATTTGGTGGGTGGTGAATAAATATTATATTATAAAGTAAATAACGAATAAGTTGTGGTTAATTCAATAATACTATAGTCATTTACTCTTTTCATTGTATAACATCTGGGACTGTTTTCACACAGCTGTGTCACAAACATCAAGTTTACTCAGTGTGGACCTGTGTAGAGTTCCTCGGCGGTGCCGTGAAGGCCCAGCAGGTAGTTTATCATGGAAGACTTGCCGACACTCCAGGGCCCCAAAAACAAAACCATGGGCTTGGACGTAATCTCGCTGTCTGAGTGTTTGCGAGACGGACAGAAAAAGAGAGAACATTTTCAAAATCTGCTTTAGACTGTTTCTTTCTTTTAAGATGTCATGTTGAGATGAGAGATCTATGCATATCTATCGATAGTTATCATACGCCATAGTGTTAAACACAGTGCTCTTGATTCATTAAAATTAAAGTTTGATATAATTCATCATAATTCTTTATGTATATCTATGCACCCCTGATACATCGTGAGCTCTCCTCTAGTGCCACCCTCAGGTGAACGTGGCAATTTAGCACATGAAACATCTTATAGTTGACAACCACCCTTTAATTTTCAAATAAAGCTGTAGTATCAAAGAAACCAAACCCTTTAGCTGTAATGAAATACATTGTTATAAATATGCGTGTGTTCCAAAAAAAATTTAAATATGCTGGTGCATGAACAGGTTCTTCCATTCCACACCACAAGAGGTCTCAAAGTGTTTCCTAAAAGAAATATTCATCTCTGCTGTAGGAAGTCTGGCCCATACAGTGTGTTCATCTTTACGTGCTCCTCTTTGTACCTGGTTTGGAAGAACTTTTTCTTTTGCAGAGTTCGTAGAGTGTCTGTTCAACATTTACACTGCTCTTTAATTTAGATTTTCCATCACTGTTTAAAGTTACAGACAGACATGTACCGTCGGTAATATACATACATATATATATATATATAAAAAACCCTGTATAGAAATCCACATTCACCAACTGTTACCACTGCACTCCAGATGCTGTTCATTCTCCAGCAGGAACCTGACTCACCTGTGACTTCATGCAGCCTGAGCTCATTGTACTTGTAGGCCTGCTCCATTGGTTTGATGGCTGTGTGGTAGATGTTTATTAGCTTCTTCATAGCGGCTAGGGAGATGGAGAGAGAGAGAGGGATGGAGAAAGGAGGGGAAGAATTGGGATGTGGCAGCAAGACGACATTTCAGACAGGATTATTATTAATGCTCATGCTACCATTACTGATTACAACAATTGCTGTGGCAGCACATGATGAATTGCCCTCCTAAAGAATCGAGCTGAGGTGATTAGGTAACTGGCTCTGCTGCAGCTCTTTGGCCTCTCTGAAATGAATCTGGTTTAACAGAACAGAGAGCCTTTTTTAGCTGGGGACAGGCTTACATGTTTGCACTGATTAATCACCTCCCTCAAGACATGTCTGCAAGCACACAGGCCGTACACAGATATACACACAGAAAGTGCCAGAACCTAGACATCGTGAAACAATTTTCAGATGTGTTTCAGCAGAGAAGCCCCAACACGAGTCTCAAACTTTCATCCGCATGCAGAGAAACACATCTGTTTTTCTTTTCTCTTGACCAAATAGCTGTAAACATTTGGCTGCATTTGCATTTCACAGCGGAGGATCTGAAAGACATTAGAAAAAGCTGGGCAACGCAACTGTGATCACTGAAGATCCATTTTTTAAGTAGGATGTGGCCTTCACTGGTTGTGTGTGTGTGTCGGTGAGTGTTTGGGTGCACATATGCAATATTTCTTAAGTATCTCTCATGCATTAGGCCAATTCACTGAATTTAAAGACATCTTCGTTGCTTACCTGAGAACTCTGCAGAGGCTTCAGCAGTAGCCAGTTTCAGTGTGTCCTCAATGTGGGAGCGGTCCCTCAGCGTCGGGCCTGCTGACTCACCTTCATGCCGTGGTTGGAGAAACAGATTGTCAGTCAAACACTAAAGTCGCTCTCGTGTATTTAACACCACTTCAGAAATAATGATATGATAATGAATGCTTTTGCTGACACAGAAGGTGCACAGAATTCACGCTTGAACTAAAAACAATCTGTGTAATGTGTCTCTTATCTCTTTCCTAAAAACTTAAATGAAATGAATGAATGAATGAAACGTGATTTTCAGAGTTTTGAGTGAACAGACCACCTGGGCTGAGCAAAGGCCCAACTGCTATATCATGCTGTCCATCTGTCTGTCTCTTTCTTCTCCTATTTCAGTCTGTTTATTTCTGTACCAGAGATTGTTGCTAATTCCTCTTTAGCTACACACAGTATCATATTCTGGGAGGTCGGCATGCTTGAGTGGGAAACAGAGGGGAGGAAAAAAGAGACCTTTACTGTCATTTTATGACACGTCTCAGCTAAATGCTCAGTGAACATTGGTTCTATTTTCTCGTAGAAATTCCTTTATATTGAATTTATAAATGTAATTATGATGTATCTGGTATTTACAAATGTGAATGGACCCACTGAAAACCTAAGGAGAACTTAAAGAAAAGTATTCTGGAAGATAAAAATGACCCTGGACCTCAAACCACCTCCTGTGATTCTCCCTAGAGTGTTATGAATAAAGTGGATCACAGTGGTTTATTAATTAATTAATTAGATTAATTTATTATTAGTGTTTTGAATCTTGAATCTTTATACCGGGTGTCATCCAGACACCAGATAATAACGTGCTTTCTTAAGAACTGAGCGGATGTTTTTTGATTTCAGGAAATAATCTAAAATCTTTTCTTTTTGTACCTTTTGCCTGAGACTGCGTAGGCTCCTCTGCAGTCACCTGCTCCACAGTTGCCTCTTCATCTACAGCATCTACATGTGACTCTTCATCCTCAGGAGACTCCTCCACTGTCATTTCTACTGGTACATCCTCCACAGAACCTTCCCCATCAGATTCTGATGGGACATCCTCCACAACCTCTTCAAACACCTCAGGTTCTGAAATAACTTCTGGCTCTTCCGTCACCTCTGGTTGTGGTTCTGATTCTGGCTCTTCTGCCACCTCTGCTTGTGGTTCTGATTCTAGCTCTTCCTGCACATCTGGTTGTGCTTCTGATTCTGGTTCTTCTGTCGACTCTATTTGTGGTTCTGATCCTGGCTCTTCTGCCACCTCTGGTTGTGGTTCTGATTCTGGCTCTGCTGTCAACTCCGGTTGTGGTTCTGATTCTGGTTCTTCTGTCGACTCTATTTGTGGTTCTGGCTCTTCTGCCACCTCTGGTTGTGGTTCTGATTCTGGCTCTGCTGTCAACTCCGGTTGTGGTTCTGATTCTGGCTCTGCTGTCAACTCCGGTTGTGGTTCTGATTCTGGCACTGCTGTGATCTCTAGTTCTGTCTCAGGCTCTGAAACCACCTTGGATTCAGTGTCTGATTCTTCGCGTTCTGTTTCATTTGGTTCTGAGTCTGTTGGAGAAATCTCCACTGGTTCAGATTTGGCCACTTTGACATGTTCCTCAGCAGCCTCCCGCTCCGGAACGTCCTCATCCACCGCGGTTTCCTCACTAACCTCCTCCTCAGCTACTTCCTTTGTATCCTCGTACGTCTCTTCTTGTTCCTCAACTCTTGCTTCATCTTCTTCGGATGCAAGTTCTTCATCCTCAGAAACATCTTCCTGAGTCATACCCTCCTCTTCAAGAGGTGACTCCTTCTCTAGCTCTTCCACATCTTCCTCAGTTTTTCCTTTGCCTTCCTCAACTTTAGCTCCCACCTTATCTCCTTCAGTAGATGCAGCCTCTTCAGCTACTGCATCCTCTTCCTCATCTACAGTCTGATCCTGCACTGACTTGGCCTCTGCCTCTTGCCTCACTTGTTCTTCCTCAACCGCCTCCTCATCCTCTTCATGCTCTGTAGCAGAGGCTGGCTCTTCTTCTTGAGCTGCTGCAGATGGCGGTTTGCATGGCTGACACATTGCCCTCTCTGGGGCCGGGGTGTCATTGGAAGAGCTCTGGCTGGTGTTCTCCTCTGTTGTGTCACATCTACAGGAGAAGAGGTCTCCCTCTGGCTGCTGGAGCTGCAGATGCACACCCGGCTCCTCATCATGGATGGATGACCCTGACAAAAGATCTAAGAGGGGAAAATCAGAAAGAATATGTACTCAGACAGACTGAATCAGGGGAATGCACATCTGCAAATCAGACTGCACAGAGTAACCTGACTGCACATAGTCAGTTTGTTACATCAGTGATTCAGCAGCAGAGATCAGATATTCAGGACGTTCCAGATTTAAGACTCAAGTCTAAGTTCCCAACACAAACTGAATGTAAATCTGTGCAAAAAAAAGGGACCAGGATTTTCTTTCTGGTATTGAATATTACAAAAGAGATTTCAGCATTATTTATTCTAGCAAGAAAAGCCACGGTGACAGTATTTCACCATGTCAGAATCTAATCTGCAATATACTGCTTCAGGCATTTGTTATAATAATTACATTACAATAAAATATTCAAAGGCAGTTTTATGACTGATTGACGGACGGATGGAACATCCAACTTTTACACATTCAGTTTCATTCAGCGCACCATGCCGTAACACCACACTGTCTGTCTGCGCTTTGTTCCTAAATATTTCTTTGCATTTATGATGTTTGCATTAATAGTTAATAAAGTCAATAAAATGCAGGCATCAGAACTGCTCAGCATCATCCAGTGGGTCAAAGTTGCTGCTGCTTTAAAACTATTACATGTGAACCAGGGGAATCCCTCCGTATTACACCACATGCACATAAGTACATTAGATACTTTTCACAACCACCACGACCTCAATTTAACTGTAACTGCCTCTAAGATATTCAGACTAAGGAACACATGGTGGTACACAGTGAGCTGTGAGTCAGTTAAATGTATGTTAACAGTTCGTGTTACAAGACGGAGTCAGTGTCAGAGAGGAAGAGTAAGTGGAGACTAATAATAACAGGCATGCAGCTGTCACAGGTTTTGCATATTGATTAGACTTTTGGACTAGTGCCCACGGACAGTAAACAATGTAAGGCTAATAAAGAAGTTGAAGGTGTGTCCTAAAAGCCGAAGAAGAGCTGCAGGTCATATTTTTGTAGCCTTATGACTGAGCATAACTGCTTTACCATTATTTTCTCATTATCATTCCATTGATTTATTCATTGATTGGTATCTTTGTGATTCATGTATTACACTTCTCAGTTCTGCTCTGAGCCAACAGCAATACCGTCTTCTAATGATAGTTCACTCTACGTGTTGCTTCCTAACATTAATCTATTATGAATTTCTGTTTAAAAATAGCATGGTTAAGACCTTTGAATCAGCAGTGACATCTCCGATTACTTCAAACTTATGGTTATTCAATGTAATAATCAGACTAGTGTCATCAGAATGATTTACAAAACCTTTTTAAGTCTTAAGATTTGTATTTGGGCTTGAAGGGAGGCGCAACAGCTCATCTCACTGTCCTCCACTAGAAGAACTATGTGTTGTTTTCCTCCATCCTCCATAACGGTTCCTTTGCCCTTTTTTAATCACACACATCAAGCAGTTTTATTCACATGATGTTGTTTGTCGGCTCCTGTGTCTGGAAGCTTTGTTATCTTAACACCTCCAGAGTGGATTGTCGACATCAGTAACCACAACGAAAAGCTTGCTTGTTCCGAGCCTGTGAGCACTGTGTGGTTTGGTCTTTTGAGCTTAAGGCAGATGGTTCAAAGAAGCCACTTTAGACAATTAAGTCACAGTCACATACTTCATCAACAACAACACATCATATGTTTACAACCTCCCTGCTACCGGCTGAGGTGGAGGTATGAGCCCTGCCTCTCCAGCACTCTGGCACTCAGCAGGGCCCGTGGCTTGTAAAACGTGTTTTCAGGCAGACTGAGTGCACCGCAGGTGTTGGGTAATTGAGCGAAACAAATGAGAGGGAGATTAGTGAGGGGAAACCTGAGGAGAGCGGACGGATGCTGTTCTTATTGAACCACGAGGAAGGTTTGGATGCTGTCCAAAGGCATAGTGCTATAACATCATCTGCTTTGTAACAGTAGCAGCAGCCAAGATCCTGAAGTGAGTCAGGATCTTGACTTTACATAAAGGTCAATTACTAGTTTGTTTATATTATATGAACTAATTAGAAAATTATTAATGTTCTGTGAATTTGTTTTTTAAATTTGTTTAATTTCTTTATTACTTTAAATAGACAGCAAACAGCTGTACACCTATGGCTAACAGGTGAAAAGAAGGGGTATCAATGCTTTAGATGTAGATACATACAGATAGATCAATTAAGTGTAACTAATAATAAAATGAGAGGTAACCATATCTTTCTTTTTTTAAGCAGTATTTATTGATAATTAGACTGTTAGTTGCTTTGCCTAACGTGGTAGAAAACAATTACCTATCCACAAATCCAGCAAAAACTGACCAACGTATGTATTTTTTGAGTTTCTGACCACCCTCTGTAAGTCCAATATTCCATCTCTTTTCGGTCTGTTTTGACCAACAACTTGCCAACAACCAAATACTATATCTGACACACTACATTATCTGAAAGTAATATTGCGTAACTGTGCAGCTACAGTGAGGAAGCTGTAACTAAATTACAGTGCTCTGCTCTGGTTTCTGAGTCCTCTCTGGGACCCTGCTGTTGCTGCAGTGAAGCCTGAGCAGAGCACAGTATCACGGGAATAGAAAGAGACAGGTGCCTGGGTGCTTGGTGGCACATCTTTGAGACAGGAATAGTCCCACAATGAGTCAGAGGGTGAAAAGAAAGATGGATAATTCCATTTCTATTTAGAGAAAGTGTGATGCTCCTCTCCTGCCTGTGATTATCATGCAGCTGGTCTGCAACTGCTCCGCTGTGACTCACCTTGCCTGCAACAGTGTGCAGTTATGCATCACTCTGATTCTCTTTCAAGACCAAGAGCAGTAAATGCATCAGCACCAGGAGGGATGACACACATCACGCTTACTGTGTGTCCCACTTTTTGAGAAATATCAGCATGATAAAACTTCCTTTCTCCCCCACAGGATGACTATTACCTTATTATCTAGTTATGTAACTTTGAACTGTTGGGCTACTGTTCTCTTCTCCCACATGCCGTCTGCTGAGCGCTCATGCCCGTTTTAGCTGGGATAGCCCCCGGACATGGACCTGCTGACTGGAACGACAGATTAACAGCTCTGCAGACTGAGCGGAGAGGGAGTTATGAGACTTTATTAAGACGTTAAATGCAGCCCTGACTTTAACAGAGGCTTTATATACTACATGTGGATGTGTGTGCTTTCCGGAGAGCAACACTATAGGACACTGTGGTCCACAGTGTCTGGTGATGCCTTTAGATGCTTGACTATGGTGATGTGCTGTGGCCAAATGAACCAGTGCAAGGAAAAACAAGGGTATTCTCTTCCAGTTTGAAAACAAAGGTGACATATTAGTATCTAATTAATCTTGATCTAGGAACAAAGGGTGATATATAAACCATCATATTTTCATTTTACATCATTAATTATGAGTTGTTTCTCTGCTCAGGTAAGTGTGGATCAGTTCATTTCTCAGAGAGCCTAAAAAAACTCATGGTGGCGTTCATGCAACAGTGGTTGTGCGTGAAGAAACTAAAACTGAGGAAATGAATTATCCGTCTGCTTTTGCCTTGTCTTCAGTGTGCCTATTTGTATCCCGTCACAGTGTGTCTCTCCAGGGCAGACAGGACAGTTTCCATCAGCTGATGTCACATCTCGGCCCTGACATTTCCACTCGTGTGACAGCAAAGCTCTGCGCTGTACCACTGAAACAACAATAGGCTTTCTCTCCCTGCTTAGCAAAGTTTATACTTTGGGCCACTGAGTTTAGAAAGGAGGGCTGAAAGTCAAGCTGCATTTTACAAACACTAACCTTAGACAACATTAACCTTAAATTAGGAGAAAGCAACGTAATGGTGCATCAACCGTCTGTGGGTAACGAAACTCGTTTATGAACTTATTGTAAAAATGTTTTCATTCATGACAAACAAAATCATAGTTTGCAAGCGCACAACCCAATTCCAATTTGATAAGAGACACCAACAGATCCAGCTGTGGTAGATCAGAATATCTATTTCAGAAAAACCTTGTTAAATAACCTTTTAACTAAATACATCCAAATGATCTTAAAACCCCACCATCCTCCACCATACCTGCAGCAGTCAAGACCACCAGGAACAGCGAGCAGCACACAGGAACCAGAGACTTCATTTTGGCTGCCAGGGGCCTTTCCCTAACCTCCCCTGGTTATATATACCACTCTGGCTAGAAGGCCAGAGGGCATGTTAGTGGAGGTGGGGCACAGCAACTGCGCCCATATGAGCCTTTGTGTGTGAGACAGCTGTCTTGACCAATCAGGAATATTTAGAGCAGAGAGAAGAAGGGAGACACTAACTGACCATGTTGTAGCCTTTATTTTATACGTACTGTGACAATTCTGTACAATTACATACATATCTTGAGAGTAGTTTTGGGTGTAACTAGGCGAATGTTTTGGTGGTTGTTGTCCCTAAAGACATTTAATTTTAAGATCAAAAGACGAACATTGAATTTCAGCTTTTATTTCTCGGTTTCTATAGATACATTAAACAACAGAACAGAGGACAATGACATCAACAACCCTCGCTGAGCAGGGATATGTTATGTTTTATATGTGACGAGGGTAAGGTAAGCCTCCACTAAAGTGTTAAAAGGCCAAAATTTGAAGGAAGAAAGATTCTGCATATGATCAAGATCAAACAAGCTCACCTGTGAAGCACAATGGAGGTAGAGCTTAGGATTGCTTGGCGGTTACTAATTCACGATGCTAGTTGTTGGATGAATTCAGAGGTGTTAACATTTTGTCTGCTAATTTATAGAAGAATGCATGTAGTTATGGCAAACAGGAGATTTGCTACCAAATATTATTTTTACTTTAATACTGTGTTTCAACACTTTGCTCACTAAATATTCAGGTCATCTAATACAAAAAAGTATATCTTATGCTGAGATGTGCACTAAACTTTATATTTCATGCTTGATGTTAAAACAAAATGTCTTAAATGTAAACAAAACAAACATATCATGTTTATCAAATTTGAATAAATTAAAAAAAATATACACTCTTCAAAGACCAAGACCTCTAGAACGTCTCATATTAGTATGGAGAATAAAATGAGGTCTGTCTGTCACTTGTGACTGTAGGAATTTCTCTCTGCTGCTACCAAATGAGTTTCTGCTCAATGTCCCCACCTGCTGGACAGACAGCGCCATAGAACCACAAACACAAGAGGTGTAATAAAAAAGTACAAATTTTATTTTTTTTTCCATCTTTACAAAGGCCTGTTTACCCAAGTTTTTATTAACAAAATATAACACCTTCTCATCGACCTGGACTGATGGGAAAAAATAATCACACAAAATAGTTTTAAAAAAATGTCTGTCACCGGAAAATGGAAAAACAGGACAAGAAAGACAGAACACAACAAACAGATGTTGAATTGTGTCACAGCAAAGAGCTTACAAAAATGGCAAAAAAAATCCCAAAACTTCTTCACCAAGTGCTTCATATCAAATATCTCAAATTCCACCAAAGGCAGCAGTGCTGCAACACAATGTACAGAAACGTTAAACAATGTGTTTCACCAACAAATAACCCTCAACCTAAACTCAGGCTGTGGCTTAACATTCGTCAGCAGAACACCAAACCCTTAAAGTTTCATGAACAAAATGAGAATCATCCCATGTTTGGTTTGAATATACTACGCTAACCCGATATAAAACTGACGTCAGCGAGAGAATAGTGTCAACACATCTCACAAGGACAGTTTCACACTGAAATCATCAGCCATGTGTTTGTATAAAGAAAAGAAAAGTCAAAACAAAAAGCCCGCTTTATACAAGAGAAAACAGCAATTAGTAACATGCATTCAATTGGCAACAGAACACATCAGAGATCAAAAGATGGATACAAGTCCAAAAAAAGAAGGAATGTTTACAGCATCAAGTCAGCGTATCAAATCGAGTATGACAGGAGGACTCGAAGCAGGAATTTCCAGTCAGAATCCAGAGAAATATAAGCAATGTAACATGAAGTGGACAGATTTGATGCATTTCAAATGGAGATGGGGTTTTGGGAGGCAACGCGTTTGCATCAGTGCTTTTCCTTTGAATTCTAGTTAATGTGACACTGATTCTTTTTTTAGTTTAGTAAGATGCCTCCCCACTGTGTTCTCAAAGTTACTTTCTCATGTAAGCAAATATGAGAAAGAAGTAAAAGTGTTGCCATCTGTAGTCCGACAACTCCTCCTCGCTTGCCCTACTCTGAGCAATTTCAAAATGTGGAAAGATCGTCATCAAAGCGATCAAGTGTGAATTTACACGAAAGGTTTTGGCCTCAGCTCACTGCTTATCAGCAGAGCACCAAGTTGACAAAGAGCACCTTGCAAAGAGAGACTACATTCTTTGATACCAACATGTCAAGTTTCATACATATACTGTAGGTGTAATGTACACACACCTACCAACGGTGCATAGATAACTTCACCTCATGTATAAATGACACAAATGTACTAAAGATGGAATTGCATAAATACGGAAAACTCTAGTGCATAGTCTTTGAAATCAACAAACCAAGACCAGGAGATAGACTGAAGTCTTTGGAGGAAAACCAGAAGCCTTTGTGCTACGTTAACATTTTATTTGCCACATTTTCATGTGCAAAGACTAAACTTAATTCTGTCTGATAGTCTGAAATGAATTGAGAATTTAAATGAATTAACTAAATGCTGGTAACGTTAGACATAGAACCAAAGTTTGGTTGTTTTTTAATGTTGGGGTCACAAACGAAAGAACTGACTTTAGTTGCCTCAAAACTGAAATCAGATTCATGTGAAATTCACCTCAAGGCCTCTGGTTTCCAATTTTAAGTTGTTAATCTCAATATAATAAAATGTTCACCTTCAACATTCAGTAACCCTGACACAAAGTAAATTTTAACAAAAACATGGAGATAAAAAAAAAGATCAATGTAAATTGTTCTACAGCTTATTTTAAGGGCTTAATTAGACATAAAAGAAAACAATATTTTTCAAGTAAATCAGACCAAGCAACCAAATAATTTCATGGGTCCTCAAATTAACTTTGTAATCAAGTTAGATTTTTTTTTCCTCAAACTTGTAAATGTAGAAATGCCTTCGGTTGTAGTTTGTGTTGGGGTTCACGGCCACTGACACTAAACAAACAATAACCGAAAAATTAAGACTGGGGAAAGTAATTACGTCAAATCAAGAGCCGCTTGCTTATTCCGTCGTTACATTCAACTCTTCGTTACACTGAATCCATCAATTTGTAGCACAAATAATACTGTCAGCGCGCCAGTGACGACTAACTGTGATGCTGCGACTGCACACATGAACACACATGAAGGACGGATCGATGCTCGTAGCTTTTTACACGAGGAGAATCTTTCCACGCGGCCCCCTCTGCACGCTGGCCATCCTATGTTTTCAATCTTTAGAGGTTTTACAGTACACGACTGACACTGAGCTTAACCACTGGATTTAAGAGTTTGGATAATGCCAAAGAAAGACGTATTTTAAAAGTAGTCAAGCTCCTGGAAGTAATCTTACAGTGAGTAGGTATTTTAAGTGTTTGCGTGTGTATGCGAGTGCATGGGGTCGGATCAGTTCATGGAGCAGTCCTCTCCCTCTGTGTCGGTGTCCGTGTCTGAGCAGGCGGTGTCCATGGCGACAAGAGTGGGCCTAACAATAACCGCTCGTCTTTGCTCCTCCTCAGCGCTGGCTCTCTTCTCTTGAGCGCGCTCGATGTGCTGGATGGCCTGAGAGGAGAGGACAATACAACACTGAAGGCTGCAGCAACGACTCAGTCAGCTCAAAAAACAAAACAAATACTAAATGTTAGTTAACAAGGATACCTGCACAATGGTGTCCAGGTTTTGTCTCGACGTGGACACGGTGCTGGTGTGGGCTGATGGGCTCATGGTCACCACCGTGAGGTGATGGTGAGGGTGTTGGCTTAGTGTCGGAGCTGGGACGATGACTGTGGGGTGGTGGGTCGGAGCAGGCGGAGTGGGTGGGGCCAGCACCTGGAAAACAGACTAAATGTCAATCAACATGTGACTGATTTCTTTTTCTCGTGTCAATTCAGGCGCCTGAAGGATGTTAAAGTTCACTTTAGTGCGTTAATGTTTAGGAACGCGACCACATTTTGTGTGCAATACGTGCATCTAACCTGCGTTTGTCTATCAGCAGCATGGATCTGCTGCAGCCTTAACAGCGTCTGACTCTGAATAAGTGCCTGCTCCTCCTCCACCTGCTGGGTTATCACTTTCAGACGCTCAGGGTGCAGCTGCGTGTCCAGAGAGCGCACCTGCACACAAACACAGTGCACAGGTGCGTGTTTGTTAAATAAAGCGCCTTCTCTGAACCAATTTAAGACCAGCCGATAAATTACTCAATATAACTAACTGTTTCCGCACAGTCGTAAATGAATGGTGATTTGCACAAGACACAGTAAAACCAACAGAGATAAAGTGATCACCAGATAAATAACCAACTCTGAACAGATTGGCGGTTTTACACGTGGAGATATTGTAACGCTGAGCACACAGATAACGTCTGGGGCTGTAAACTAAGCTTTGTTGTGTTCGAAAGATGGCGCCAACCTTGGACTGAATGTAAGACAATGCTGTCATTGATTCCTATTATGTCCAAAATAACTGTGTGTCATGCAAAAATCATTTCCAGTAACAAAAAATACAAAACTACATTCCAGCTCATTCTAGCTTCCTCAGCAGCCTCTCTTCTTCACGTCTCCCCTGTTGTTTACATTCACCTTTCACTTCCTGCTTAGGTCTGTTTGTTTTCAGCAACTGCTCAGTGCACACTGCTCCTTTGTCTTAACCAGCAGTTCAGGTAGAGTCAGCATGTGCTTATCGGGAGCTGGCTGCCTTGTGGCTGACAGTCATGTGCAGAACTCTGGTAGGAAGTTGAATTGGCTGATAAAACTAAAGCAAAACGTAGCTCAACACAAGACTACAGCAGGAGCCTTTTTACAAGCTTCGTCTTAATAAATCAATCAACTTGTAAGAACTTATTTGACATCTACGTTTATTATCGGTTTAATTTAACACGTTAGAATAAATTCTGGTTGCCACAGTAACACATTAGCTTGTGTGTGAAGTTAAATATCTGAGAATCCCAAATTAATGACACCTGAACTGCTGAAATGAACGCGACATGAGTTATGAGGATCCTACAACACTGGCTCCTCCTCTCGCCTCACCTGCTCCTCCAGCTGCATACGAGCTGACCGCTCCTTGTCCAGTTGCTGACGCAGCTCTAACATCTCCCTCCTCAGCTCCTCCACTTTCTCCTCCTCCAGCGTGTCTGGTGAGCCGATCCCCTCGTCCTTCTCCTCCGCCCGCCTCCTCTTGGGTGAGGAACCACTGAACTCCTGAATCAACATGAAGCAAATGTAAATACTGAGGGAAATTATCATTATGTGAAAAACGGATGTGCGAACACAGAGCCCGTGTGGGTTGAAGATAAATCTCCAGGTGAGCCAAAGCATCATGGTAAACAAATGGCTTGGGATGACTGTCAAACTGAAAGGAGGCTGCGTTGTCTTTGGGAACAAACCTAAGCTGTTAAAATATGTAATTAATGCTCAGCTGTTTTGATGGTAGTATTCTGCATAAGCTGCGTTACACTTGTAAGTGTCTGTATGTGGCATTTTATTTCCATTTCCTTCTAAAAACAACCCTGCTGGTTATTGGAGCATCTCTCATACACACTCATATGCAATTCATTTATTAAATAGCAAGTCAACGCAGCTCAGATTCTGCAGTTCTACGCCCTCTGCTTTTCCTTTAAGATGCCGTTTACTGCCACCTGCTGGTCTGGAGAGGCATTTTTGACACAGGTAGGTGACATGAGGCGACACAACAATTGACACTGCTAGTTCTAAGATGTTGGCTCGGCGAGTCTCCGCCCCCTAGACGTCAGCTGATGAATATAATGCCCACTTTGTTTCCCCCTGTAGCAGGTCAAGTGGGGGAACACTGGTTTTCCTACTGTTTGGTTGTGAAATATCACTAAATAAAGTAAAACATTGCCCAAATCTTTGATCCAAACCTGGTTTTATCCACAGGATGGAAACATAATGACATGTGGTGTTACCTGGATGAAGCGTTTGAGCTGATTGTTCTGTGCCAGGAGCTGTGTCTTTTCCTGCTCCAAGGTGAAGATATAGTCTGCGGTCTGCTGCAAGATGGCCGCCTGGCAGGAAGAAAGTCAAAAGGTAGATTCAGAAAACTGACCAAGACACATTTATACAAACTTGCATCTAAAGCAAAAAGGAGACAAATCAAGAATCAAATTGAAAATGTGCATCTGTAGAAAATCATTAAATCTGCAATGACACTGACACACATGCTGCATTTGACCAAAGTAGGTTTCAAATGAGGCTAAGAAAATGTATATGATCAGAGGCCAAATGCATGGATCAAGCCTCTGTGTGGCCTCACAATAAGTAAACAAATAAAAACCTTGTATCATTTCTACTATAATCTACAAGATCTTTTCTAGTGTCTTAATGTTTGTTGCACCTTGCTGAGCTTCTCCCCATCTGTGTGGGGCAGGAGTGTTTTGAGGGACTGGAAGCCTGCATTGATGCTCTGCATGCGCCGACGTTCATTGCTGTTGGCGATCTCCCGGCGGATTCGCCTCTCCTGATCCTGGGCTGTCTCTGGACTGAGGGGGATGTTGGCCAGGCTGAGGGAGTAAGATCAAAGAGAGACGATCATCGTTGTGTCCAAATGCAAAAAAGACAAAGCAATTAAAAGAAAATGAGACCTCACAAATCTGCAGCTAATCAGAGCAGCAACTAATAACTGTCATTCATTTTCTTCCTTTACCAACGTAAAGGAAGTTTGTGTTTTGTTTGACCAACAGTTACTTTAGGCAGTGGTTCTCAAAGTTTGGAACAATGGAACTGTAGCATCTCTAGTGTCAACATGACAAATGCAATGGAACAATATATCTTTACACAGAGAGGAAAGTAGTCTACGTAGTGGGGATAACATGTGAATGGAAAAAACTGGGACATGTACAAGAAAAAAAAAACAGGTAAATTTTAATGTTAATATTTTAGACACTTTTATTTTCTCAAATTTTAAACCTGTCTATTTGTTCATTTGTGTTATGTTCTGGTTCAGAGCGGGATATTTCGAGTCCATGTGTCACAATCGGGCGAGTGGCTGTTTCATTTTAGTTGATTTGTTTACAGACAAAAACTGAACCAAATCCATGTTCTCTGCCACCAAGGTGGCTTTAAATACACTCCGTTATTTAAATGGGTAGAAACACGCAGCTTAACTTTGAATGAATGCAGGGTAGGACTAAAGTTGTTAGCGCCGGGAAGACAATAAACCTGAAGAACCAGATCTGTGATGTTTACGAGCGCCACAAAGGTAAGACAAAGGCCGCTGTTCATATTGATCTGGTTTTATACTTCACCATAACAGATAGATAAACAGAATAAAGAGTTTGATTTCGTTTCATTATTTACAGATATTCACTTATTCTGTTAAAGGGGCAATTAATTAAAGATTTCTGTATCAATTACTTTACAATTGATTACAACTTACTAGTGAAACTTGGGCTGATCAATATCAAATACTGACCTCAGTCCATCATAAACCAAATAAACTCCTAACAAGCATGATCACCACAATATTCTGCAGTGATTTCTCTTTTGTAACAAGATTCAAAGGCCCAAAACACACCACAAGGCTGCATAAGGGGCAACCATAGAAAGGTACTGTTAGGTTGCTGCAGGAGACAACCTGGCCTCCACAGTCAATCCACATAAACCCAGGTGAGATGGTTCCGGATGAGCTGGACTGCAGAGTATGGGACGCTGCATAAATGGGAAAACCTCATGGAGAGAGGCTGCATGCTTTGGCAACCGTTTTCATTTCAGCATTTACTCAGTATTCATTACACTGTATTGTTTTTTTTTTTATACCAAACGTGTTATTTATTATTACCATAATGTAGAAAACGGCATCACAGCAACACAAAACAATTCTCTTAATAGCTACATAATGCTACATAATACATATTGCCAGAACTGTGTATAGCAAATAACCGTAGGACACTAGAACCGTAGGACAACAACCGTAGGACTTTGGTAAAGATCCACCACATGCAGAGCACTCAGTGCGGGTTTGTTAAAGTTTAGACATGAAATCAGCTGTTGTCGGCTGCAGTTGCCAGGAGCGCGGACCTCCAACATGGCCGCCGGAGAGCGAGTCTGGACAGTAGCAGCAGTGAAATGTGACTCCGCCACAGGCAGCAGGGCCGCTGCAGGCACGGAGAACAATACTCTCCCCGAAGAACGCGTTATTTATCAGGCTGCTGCCGTCAGATACAAAGCGTGCGCGCAAAGTTACACGCAGGAACTGACGCGTTTCAGCTCAACAGCCTCGTATGTACGAATAAAAGGATCCAACGCGCACATAACGCTGTTTGGAGCCGAGTGCGCAGATAGCTAGCGTCAAGCTGTTAGCCAAGCTAGGCTAATTGTAGCACATGACACAACCTCGGTTGCTGCGCGGAGCGTTGCTTAACCACGAGTATTAAACAGCCGAACCCAATTTTTCATAACCATATCTAATACAAACACATATTAGCTTCCCTTACAAATAGAACTGCGGAAAAAAGCGAATAATTGACTAATCTACGTCGGCGCACACACGGGGTTTGGTACATAGCAGCGAGGCGGCGGGGAACACGTTAACTACCACGTGGTTGGTGTTCAACTAGACGTAAATGTATCGATTTCGTCTCGCTGATACATATTTCGGAGCTGGACGGCTGCACACACGCTCCGTGTCTTACCACGGGGGGGAGGGGACCACGGCCAACAAATACAACACATATGAAATTATCTCACACACCCTCTCTGCCAACAGCGACAGCTGGCACAACAAAACAGCTAATTTCACGTTATACAACCGCAGTCCCGCTGCCGCTGTATGGCAGCGATGCTAACGGCTAGCGTGCTAGCTGGAGCCAGACTGCGGCGCGCACACACGCACACATGCATGCATACACACGCTACAGACACATGGAAGACGACTTGTGCGAGCTGCGTGGTATCAACACAAATGGCTAGCTACATACCTGCAGAGACCTCCTATAACGTCCTTCTCCGTCTTCTTGAACTGCTGTAAGGACGGGATCTTCTCTGTCGGCATCATGAAATATTCCATGCTTCCCAGACCACCTTCTGTAATCCGTGTTTTCTGTTTTTCTCCTTCCTCTGCGCTCCTTGATTAGTACAATTACGCTTGTTTTTCCTTTACCGCAGAGCTGCCGCTGTCTCACTCCCCGGTGACACGCGTTTGAAAGATCTTTCCAAAGTGTGTAAACGCGAAGAGCTGAGATAGAAAAATAAAAGTTAAAGCTGTGTTGCTTCCCACAGCTGATGGGGTTCCCTCCAATGTGTGTGTGTGCTTCTTGCCTCCGCCTACTACGGGTCTGTGTGTGTATGCGTGTGTCCTACCTCCGCCTACTACGTGTGTGTGTGTGCAGCTGATTTGTGTGAGGCGGGAAACAGCTGGTTGGAATCAGAGCCGTTTTCCGGAAAGCAGAACAAACAGAGCCTCTTCAGTGCTGCAAACCCAGCTCCCCGCACAGAAAATATCAGCCAGCGCTGAACAAAAGTACCAGAAACACGTAACCAACCGGTGAGATGATGAAAAAATCTGAACTAACAAAAGGGGATGAATTAAAACTATGGTGGTAGTAATCCACAGTTAATAAACAGTTAATAAATACACAACTCATTTAATGAACAATGTGCCCAGTGCTTTATTATAATAAAATGGGTCTGCAACTATCCTATTATTTTACTCTTCACTTTGTGTTTTGATTAGTTATTATTTATTAGTCATTAGGTCTGTTAAATATCAGTAATAATGAAATTAAATCTATCCCTTTACAATTTTATGAAGTGTGTGATGTTTTTCTAGTTGAATTCAAGTCAAAAGATCTGGGAAGCATCACATATATCTGAAACAAATTACTATTACAGTGTTTTATGTTGTTTATACTATGTACAAACAAAACTGAAAAAAACCTAGTTCGTAATAACATTCACCCGACTGGTTGTACAGATGTTCACTACGTAGGAAGACAATCTAAATATATTCCCAACAGTATGAAAGCACATTACTGCAGCGATGTACCAATATCAAACAGCTCTTTGAGCATTTGTTAGGTTGTCGAGTTAAATTAACAGCATATCCTAAAAGTTCAATTCTGTTCATCTGGAAGTTTTTAGGAAGTTAAAAACTACTTGGTCCAGATGAACAGAATCAAACTTCTAAGATTTCCTTACCCGGACTATTGAGCATGCATTGAGACAATTACCAGCAGTTTATAGAGAATATCAATGAGAACACAGATATGGATGAAATGAATGCAGTTTATCTTGTATTGACATTAAATGAATAGAAAAACTCACACACTCAGTTTTTGTGAATGAAA
This sequence comes from Microctenopoma steveboyesi, assembly GCA_032359275.1. Taxonomy (NCBI): domain Eukaryota; kingdom Metazoa; phylum Chordata; class Actinopteri; order Anabantiformes; family Anabantidae; genus Microctenopoma; species Microctenopoma steveboyesi. The sequence continues at coordinate 15,370,086 of JAUMHF010000001.1, forward strand.
GGAGCAGCTCATGACAAATTGATTACGTTTACATTTGCCAAACGTTCTGAGGTGTTTAACAGGTCATTTAATATCTTCTTTAATAATGTAGTTACTATACTACAGAAAACATGTATGTTTACAGTTTTTAGTACCACGGTCCTTGTTTGTTATTTTACTGAAGCACAGCAGTGAAACTGTGTCCTTGCAAACAGAAAGTAGGAATGTGGTACCAGAAGGACTAAGAAGAATCACTTATACTATACACTGTATTAAAACGCACTGAAAAAATGTCTTAGTGCTCATGTCTTCACATTATTGAAATCATTTACCATCCAATGGTCACTGTGTCGAGCTAATTATCTAATGCAAACATGCAAACAAAAACAAAATAGGTTTTCTTAGGTTTTTATTTTTCCAGCACAAGGTAATAAACAACAGAGATGAATATATATTCTAAAACAAGATAGATAAATATTTGGCCCCCTATTCCAGTAAAAAAACAGATTCTGTCATTTTTTCCTCCACACGTTTGGTTTAAGTATGCCTAATAAAAAACTAAATATACAGCTTACATCCATTAAAATAGGACATTTTACTTCTTGGGACAATATACACCAGACAGTACGCTGCTTTACAAGCAACGCACTTTGTCTTACACCTATACATGTTAGTGTACCTACTGATTTCAGCATCTGCAGCAAAGTCCATCTACAAAGTAAATGCTCATTTAAATTACAGCGAGACAATTACAGATACACGTCACTTCAGTATATTAGGTAACACACAGCAAGGTTATGTGAAGCAAGTAGCACACATTCTTCTAAGGGAAGTGCAGCTGAATTTCCGCTCATTAATCTTGGCTTATGATGAAGCAAATGCAGATTGTGGCTCAATGCTGCAGACACCTATTTATTTATTCATGACACGTTTAACGGTGGATAGCACCGGTAGCATAAACACGTTAAGGCATTCTAATTACAAGCGTTAGTTCATTGAAAGGTCTCTGATTGAGGACGATGTTGATTGAGGCTTCAGCATACGCACTTACCAGAAAAGACCAACAATACAAATAAATAGAAGAGAAGCGTGTAACGTGACAGGAAACATGCTAAAACACCTGGACCGCTTCGAAATGTGATTGTCATGCCTCATCTAGTGTCTCAGGATAACAGTTAAATTGACCCTGGTATTTTAAATGCCATAAACCTAAATCTTCCTTCATTTGTACCATGATTTAAGAAGTCACCCAAATGACCCAGAAATCTGATACCATAGGTTTGTCCAAGTGTGAAGGTGAGAGAGCTTAAGAAACAACTCCAGCTGACAGCGAAGGTCTGTCCCTCTTGGCAGAAGATTCTTCCACAACAAAAGTATAGTTATACTGAAAAATAACCAAAAAAACAACAACAGGGTGAGTTTATTCTTTGTGAGCCAAAACCAAAAATATGTATTCAAAGTTTAAGTAAGGGGGATATGACTGAGTCAGATGTGTGCCAACCTCATTTTCAATATCTCGCAGTGACTTTATACGGATGTTGTCTAACTGACAGTTCAGCTGAGGAGTCTATGGGAGAGATGAGTTAAAGACAATGAAATGTGAGTGTATGTCTGTAAAAGACAGAATGGAAGATAAACTTAGGAAAAACCAATTGAACTAAATGAAAATTCCAAACATACTGTGTTATTGACATCAAATTTTGGGTGCAGACTGAAGGGAACTCCATCTAGAGCTGCAGAAAGTCAAAGTATGTTACAGATGAGAAACCGTGGAGCAGCCATGATAGCGTGTACAAAGACAGACTAGGAGCACCTGTAATTCCATGGAAACTGGTGTCTGCAGGTTTATCCGAGTTCTCTATGGTCTGGAGACTGTGGCGTCTCTGGCTCAGTCTACATGGTGGCACTGCAGGAGGAAGGATGCTGTGGAAACAAACAAAAAGATGTTAATGCTAAGAATAAAAAACTGTGTTATATGATTCTGACTTATATCCTTTATCAAGAGACATTACTTTATAACTTTTTAGTTGGCAATGTAATACTTATTTCATATGTAATATAATAAAAATGTAGTCAGTGATTTAGTTAATTATTAAAGTGTCTTTAAAGTCACCTCTACATTAGACATTAAAGAAGCACGGTACCTGGGTCTGAGGGGAAGAGCAGCAGGGGCTTGGTCCAACGAGAGACCCTGGAGATCCAGGCTGATACTGCGAGGTTTTGGCTTGGGGCTGGAAAAATGTCCTTTTCTACACCACAATACGTAGCCATGAATGTCACTGGGGAAAAGGTACATCAGACCATCAGTGGACTGATCTCAGCTTTATCAGCATTATTATCATTTAAAAACAAGTAAACATTTTCATTGCTATTAGCTGAACATTTATTTGACTTGAATATTTTTATATGTGAATGGTACCAACCCCACATATGTGTAGTGCTGCAGCAGCATTTTGCTTTTGGCTGTCAGTTTTATACTCAACACAGCTGTTTCCACACTGCCCACAGGGACGATGCGCATGCACACACGTTTCTTCTTTGAAACAGAGGCCTCTGGACACACACACACACACGTGAAATGTTTTAGGAATTGAATAATACACATTAAATCTGCATCAAATATTAGTTTGCCGGTGCACATGTACTCACTCTGGTCCAGGTGTTCTGCTATATAGCAGTAACCGTGGGGAATGGAGTCCTTTTCTGAAATAAGCTGAATGTCCGCCACAACCATACCACCTGTCAAGTCCTATTTACATTGAAAGAGACAGAGATGTCTAGAGATACGTCATATTTTGGCAATGCAAGACATTTTATTTCTTTTACCTTGCTGTAACAGAGGTAATACCCAGACTTCATCCCAAAGCTGCGTGTAAAGTTTGCTGCTGTTCCATCTTCTGTGATGCTGATCTGCAGAAGGACAGAGAGGCTGAGGAGATGTACCATACAACAGACCAGCAACAGACCAAGCTGAGGCATCAGGACATCTGCTGATATACTGAGACTGAACTATTCCATCTACTGTAGCTCCTTCCGCTCTGTAATTCCTGTGGATGTATCTGTTTATTAAAATCAGGCAGAACTTGAGTAAAACTGAATTTGGGTTCAGATAAGATGACAAAATGTAGCTGGACTTTGTTGAGAAACAGAATATCTGCTGAGATTATATCACTTATATCACTACCATTACCTGACATCTTCCATAGATTTAATGCCCCTTTAAAGCATGTCCCTTGTTAAACAACAGAAGGGAATTCATATTAGAGTTACCGCTGTACGTCGTACACCAACGTGGAAACACTTGGTTCCCATTTATTTGGTGAGCATACACATGGTTTTAAATTATCACTGCAGAGGTACAGACCTACTGCTGTATATGGACAACAGTAGACATATGAAATCTCCATGTTTGGTCGTACCATGGTGAACTCTTTCGGGCAGGTGCTGCTGTTGGAGGTCCATGCCACCGCTGTAATTGGCCGAACTTCCCCATGCTCCATCATCGACATCTAACGAAGATAAAAACAAAGAATAAGAAGAAGTAGAGAAAAGCACAGATAATTAACGGACAACACACGACTGTAGAAATACATAAAACATTCACTCTATGAGAATGAATATGTCTGACGGAAATCCATTTACCCAGAAATGTCTGTACATCAGTTTTGTGGTGGAAGAGGTTTTTATTACCCACATGTTTTGTGTGATGGTGCGTATTGTGACCCGAGCATGTTATGAGTACCACATTGTGACAATGACTGTGGTGACTTCTAGCAATAAACAGGCTATGACTCAGTATAGGAATTTATGTTATGCCTAGACAGAAAGATCCTATTCAGTGTAAACAGTAATGTTTGTGTTCAAGGTCAGAAAGGCATTTTTCAGTGGTTGTCAGTGAACTGCGCTCCTACTTACTGATCTGTAAAATGTCCCACGGTAACTCACATATTTAGAAATATAACAGATATAATGATAGAAACTACTGGTTAACAGGTTTATATTATGGTAGGGTAGGCTACAGCACTCCCATAGGAGTGACCCTGAAACCTTGTTGGCTTGTGATTCCTAAAGAAAATCAAGATATTTTGACGGAGAACCTTCACGGAGACATTTGAACTCTGTTAAACTCTGTTAAAAGGTTTTTCGCTGCATGGTGAATTGTTTTAAAATGTAAAATGGTCATATTAATTGTCAAATTCCCAGAGGCTAATAAGACACGAACAAAAATCTCAGTCATTAGCATATTTGATATGCTAATTAACAGAAACTAGTTATTTAAATCTGTTCGGGCTGTTGGGTGGGTTGGTACAGATGTTTTGACAGGTTGGTTAAAGCCTTTACTCACTTGCATAATAATTACTGTGTGAAGTATTTCTGTTTCATGCAGGGAAAACAGATGAATTTCGACACTTTGACTGCTCCACCAGCAACTTTAAATTCAACCTTATCACACGTCTATATTTACTGACAAATCTATGTGTAGACATTAAGAATAAAACCAGAGTAAATGAGTTATAAAGATTGGTTTGTATTCATATCCCTTGTGCCTACATGACGTGCCGCGCTAACGTCACCTTACTATAGTACCCACTGTTCCATTGACAAAACTCCGCTCTAACTTGTTTAAAATTTGCCTCATGTATTGTTTGCTTAGAGAGCCAACGAATAAAATAATAAAAAATCACACTTACGTCGTGTCGATGTTCACTTATGTGATTTCCAGTTGCTGTACGTCGGCAGACGAGCAACTTTTTGGTTACTAACCGGAATTTCTTAGTCTTCCTCGTCAAAGCAGGAAGTGCTGAGTCCATGCTGACTACAAGTCCCATGAATCCTCGAGTCACCACGTCATTAATAAACGTCAAACGCCTGCCCAACTCTAAACGCTAGATGGCGACATTGGGCGTGTTCAGAGCTGGTGACTTGTGTTGTTGGCGCGTGTTAGGGTTAGAAGGGTTTGATGTCGGTTCTTCAAACCACAGTTAACATGGTTTCATATTTCACACATATTATTCAAGTGGGAGGAAGTTAAGTGATTCAACATACAAAGATAGTATTTACACACTATTGTGCCGTTTTTTCATCAGCTTGCATTTCACAAAAATGCAGGTTTGCAACAGGTCAACTCAGGTCAGTATCACGCACAAAGTGAGAAATTAGAATAATCTGCAAACCTAGACGTCCCCTAATTATTCTGTCCTTCTGACGCACGTATATGCAATTATAATTTTACCACTTTTCTACATTGTATTTAAATAATTCTTCCATATATTGTTGAAAGAAGACAAAAAAACCCCACTTTGTTAATATTATGTTGATGGTAATAAAGAGCGGTTTGCAAATATAACTCTTCCACGCAGACCTATTGCTGCTAACTGTATTTTTTCAGTTTGCCAGTATATAGGTTTGTCCCGCTCTTCTCTGCTTGTAAATGGATTAATGTATTGAGCTTAATCAAAAAGGTCGATCTTTTTTGTACTCAAAGGAACTTAATTGTTGAAGTGCACAGTGGTGCAGCAGTGAGTGAGAGGAGGTTTTCTATAACTCATCCTCCTCTGAGTGTCTCAGTAGTTTTTGATGATGCTCTCCTCCAAATGCTCAGACAGTGAAAGCGCTTGACGAACTGCTGCTGAAGGAGCGTCATAAGAACCAACACCTTTGACTCAGAAATTCATGTGAGCAACAGGATTATCTTATCTGGGTGATTAACAATATGAGCTTGTTCCAGCGGTTAAGATGTAAAAAATAGTGTAAAGGCAAAATGTGTAAATGTGGAAGGGATGTTGTTATTTACGAGATGTTAGTTACACCTTTCTCTAGAAAGGAAAGAAGAAGAAGTTGTATTTGCCTGTTCAGGTCTGTCATACATTTTTCCCACAACAATTAGGACTGGGAGAGACAACATAACATATTTATATTTCATTTTTAAAAGTGGAGCTAATAATTTCCTGTAACAACTGGACATAGCAGTTTTGTCAAAATCTTCAAGAGTTCTTTATTTCACATTTGATTCCTCAACTGAGTATTTAAGGCAGGCTGCTGTGACATAGCGGGATGTTAGGGTGAGATGGAGATGTGCTGTGGCGACCCCTAAAGGGAGCAGCTGAAGGAATAATATTTAATAATAATAAGAAGAAGGCTTCTTTCCTTTCCTGTACGAGCTTGTGCTGCCTTCCCCTCTCTACTGTCATTGTCCTATTCTCTTCCTCTTTGTCCCAAGTATTAAAAATAGCTTCTTGCATGACAGCAAAAGCTCGGCTATTTCTCACATCCTCCTTCCTCTGGGGCCTGCTTTCCTGTGGTCCTATATTAATTTCTCTTGTCCCCCCCTTTGACCCCCTTGTCGTCCTTTTTCTGAAAAGTGAGACAGTGAGACAGAGTGAGAAGGCTACAGCTCATGTCTTTATTTACTGTATTTGTGAATGTTGTGTGCAGTGTGCGAGTTTGTCTCAAAGGCCAGAGCCAGTATTATAGATTAGTAACATTAATGTGACCTTACCCTCTGTTTAAACGTCTTCCTTTCCTTTCAGGAAGTATAGTAATACAGGCTGGGGAGCTGCAAGTGTCTAAGAGATGGCTAAAATAAAAGGTGATCCCGTGGAGGTAGAATTTTACTTTATGTTGTTTACTGCAGAGATTAGCCGATGTGGAGTCATTTTCCTGGATTATGAATGTGAGACAATCCTTGGAACTAGCTTGTAATTGCCACCTAATTTGCATAATTGTGCAAATTAACAACCTCTTTAATGAGCTCTCATTTATCACTGTGTCTTTAGTTGCTCTCAAGGGAAAATGTTAATTACTACCTGCTTGTGTGTGTGTGTGTGTGTGTGTCTGTGTTTCTTTTTCAGTGTGGGGATAGTTGTCATAGCAACGGTCCCTGAATTTCTTTATCTAAATCTCTTTCCCGTCAGTGATTTTTGTCATAACTGTCATAACTTTTGTCTGAAGTCCAAAAAGTTCAGACTAACTGTTGTTGGAAAAATGTGATTCGTCTGCAGGTTATTCTGATGTTTCACTGTAATCACCAACTTAGAACAATGAGCAGCTGTCGCCAGGTGAACTGTACATAAAGCTGTACATGAAGTCTCACTGATAGTGGGTTATGTGCATCCTGTATTTCTGAGCTGATCTAAACCTGGCTACAGACCAAACATTTAAGAGGTACAAGCAGGATATACAAATTAGTGATGCTATTGCTAACAGGTTCTTGACTTAATTTGATTGTATCCCTTCTGATGTGGCTGTGACGATTCCCATCCATCTCCACAGCTCTGAATGTCCAGTGCATTGAAGAAGTGGTTCCTCCAGACTCTCAGTTGGGGCGAGTGGACAACATGCTGTTAGCAGAGGGAGTTGCAGAGGCGGGGCCTCTGCACCAGCTGCTGCAGCTGCTGCAGCCACAGCTGAAGGATTGCCTGATGATAGGAGCTTAGAGCATGCCGACTACAGAGAGAAGCTTTCCGATCTACCACGCTGAGCTGGAGAAATATGACCAGGTGGGACAAATCACACGATTTACAGTGGTTTTAAAACAGAATAAGAGGTGTGTTTATTGTAATATTGTACTAACATATTGCTAAGCCTAAGCTTACGGTTGCTGATTTGTAATTTAGCAGCAAAGGACCTCAGAATGAATAGTGTCTCTGTTTGTTCAGGAGTGCAGATAGATAATGTTCAAGTAGTTTTAATTTGTTCTCAGTCTCTCATTCTCACCTTCCTCTTGGACCTACTCACTGCTCCTTTTCATGCAGGCATGCAATGAATTCACCGGCCATGTGATGAACCTGCTCAGAGAACAGCATGCAACCCACCTCACATAAAGATATATTGCGAATGATGAAAGTCATCCGTGTTTTCTGAGGACTAATTGTTGTAATTGCTCCTTTTCTGTCAGGCGCAAACAAAGAAACTTCAGCAAGCAGGCCACAGAGATTTTGAATGAATACTTTTACTCCCACCTGGCAAATCCCTACCCCAATGAGGAGGCTAAGGAGGAGCTGGCCAAGAAGTGCTCCATTACAGTTGCTCAGGTCACAGCATCAAAGACACACTGGGAAGACAAAAGACATTATATAACACACATTTAGGGCCTGGTTCAGTGTAACACATTTCTCTTTGACTCTTGCAGGTGGCCAACTGGTTTGGAAACAAGAGGATTCGATTTAAGAAGAACATTGCAAAGTTCCAGGGGGAAGCGAACCAGTGTGCAATGAAGACCGCTGTGGATGCAGCTAGTGCATCTTCACAGGGGAGCCAAGCCAACTCCACCGGGACCCCAGACTCAGGTACACACACACAACTGCCTCTTATCTGTACCAACGTTTATCAGAGCTTATTTCTGTTTATCCAGAATAATATTGTTTGTGTTCTGACACTGCACCTTTACCTGCTGGACGATGGATCTGATCTCTGATCTCTTGCCTTTAGCCCTATATCTGTGTCATGATCATACAATCCAACATGTGTGTGCTTATAATGTTTGTGACACGCCCCCTGTCCACCAACAGGAGGATACCCAGCCCTGTCTTACACTCCTGATGAGAGGTTATAAGGAACCATCTCACTGTCTCCATGTAAGTATCCATGGTTACACAGTGTTGCTATAGTAACACACTCAGTAACTATGTGGAAACGAAAAGCCTTTTCCTGTTTTTACATCTGTGTGACATATAGTTTCTTTATAAACACTGTACTGCAGTAAAGGAAACCTTGACACTAAAAAAGAACAGAAAGAATGCATTTTTAAAAAGGGATCTGGATACCGTAATCCCTGGAATAATCAGATTATCTTGGATTAATTAAAGACAAACACGTTGACCATGGATATACCAAAGTCCAACCAAAAAGCCTTTAAACTAGAGATGGCACGCTCAGTTTTAGATTCTACAATGAGAACAGCACAACCTATGTTTTTATGAATCAGTGCCCTCTAGTGTTGAGCAGTGTAACTGCAGCTAATGGTTTTTCCTATGACACCAATGTTTACTCCACAATCTCCTGTTTCCACAGCTTTCACCTTTTTCCATTTCAGTTTTTTCTGTTTTACAGGTCTTGAGCAGTAACAGCAAATGTGGAAAAATCTTTAAAAATCCATTAGTGGCTCCAACTTAGAGAAAGCTGATAAATTACATGAAATTATGCCTTCTGTTGAGTCATGAGCCATTAGTGGTCATGACTCCACAGTCTGTATATGTAGCATAATATATTACATCAACCTATTCTGTATAATATCCAGAGTCTTGTTTAAGTACTTATAAATATGCTTCACACTTAAGTCATTATATATCTATAATGAATATCTATCTGTAATCTATCTAAGATTACAAACAACATTGATCTTTCTCTTTTCTGTGAATATTGAAGTTTCTTTAATGTTTTTTACTCTCAACCTTTCTATGTATTTATTGTATCTTTCACAGCAGTGTTGGAGCTTTGTTCTCCAGCTTTATAAGTAACATTTCAAATTCTGTGGCAAAAACAAAACAGACCATAATACTTTGAGACGTCTTTAAATTCTTTTATCAGCCTCACTGGTCAATACAGACACACGAGTGTTTGACTGGTTTGTTGGAAAGTACAATATTACTGAAAACGATGTTGTCTACTGTAGTAGACAGTTAAACATCCTTACATAGTCACAAAGTTCAACTTGTGTACTTTTTTAAGAATACATCCTACAAACTGTGTGCATATAGTATCCAGCATATGAGTTATTAGTTAACATCAGAATAGTATCCACATGTTAATTCAGTGGTGTCCAGTGGTTTGGGAGTTACACATTTCATTATAAGTTGCAGTGAAACGGTTAATACGTGACTGGCACTTGTGTTTGAACAGGGGAAGGGGTGAATGATAAGAGAGGGGTTAAAGGCTGAAAGTCATTCATCAGTTAGAAATTAAGAAGGGGAGAGCCAGAGAGCGATTGCACACTGGGGAGAAGGGGATCATGGATTTATCACCCAGGGCTCTAATTCTGTGTTCTTTATTAAGTTCAGGTAATGGATATTGACTGTGGGAAACAGTTAGTAATCGTTCAGCTTTAGAAAATGTGTCTTTCATCATGACAGCTTTTGTTTATTGTGCATATTTGTCTTAGAAAGTTTTTGTGATTGGTGCAACCCAGCCCTTCAATCATGCATTATTCATTTTAAAACTTAAATCTTGTTTTTCTGGTGCAAAGTTTTCAAACCTAATGTTTGTTCAGTCTTTGTGTTTGCTCAGGATGTTTGCTTTAGGGTGGTTTTTGTTTACACTGTATTTTACTGAGACCCGACTAAAGGTTCACAGAGATGTGGTGCACATGTGCGTATTCTTGAGCGTTGGGGTGCATTATCACATATCATCTTTCTATGCAGTGGCTGGTCAGGCTCTGGTCATCTCAGTGGAGCCTCGGACTGCTACTGTGCGCCAAGGGGAGTCTGTCAGCTTCAGGTGCCAAGTGGGGAGCGCTGCTCAGCCAATCCAACTGGAGTGGAGGAGAGGCAATAACCAAGCGTTACCAGGTCAGGGGGAAAAACATGTAACCGTAAGCAACTGTTTGCACAATATCCCAATCTGTGAGGTTTAATAGATTATTTTCCTTCAGACAATGCTAAGATCGGTCCTGATGGCTCTGTGCTGACTTTTTCTAACGCTCGACCTGGAAACAATGGCCAGTACCGCTGTCTGGCAACCAACTCAGCAGGCCGCGGCACTGCCACAGCTATGCTGAATGTCAAACGTGAGCAGTTCACTTTAAAAGGCTTTAATCTGAGTTTAGCTTAGTGTATCTGCGTTTAGAAACTTTTATTAAAGTTCGTGTTGTAGATTTTTTTGTGTTGGCTCCTATAAACCCCGCCTCCAGCTGTGGGCCCCTGAAGTCATTAATAATATGGACACAGCACAGTGTGTGTGTCTGTGTGTGTGTGTCTGTGTGTGTGTGAGAGCAGATGGTTTATGTTCATTTTATGTTAATCAACCCCACAGTACATGTCTGAATTACAGCGGGAAGAAGAAAGTAAGACAACATGAAAGAGGTTCCCA
>JAUMHF010000001.1:15382508-15404250 GCA_032359275.1 Microctenopoma steveboyesi
TATGTTAATCAACCCCACAGTACATGTCTGAATTACAGCGGGAAGAAGAAAGTAAGACAACATGAAAGAGGTTCCCACAGTGATGAATCTATATTAAATGATAACCTTATCATTGAACAGCCCCGCCAGCTTTGCAGCAGCTGTTTGTCTGTATAATGACAGATTTACTGCATTGTCTCATTCCTGCAGCAGTTTTTATTGAAAAGCTAAAAAAAGTTTTTTTTTAAAAAGTACACATAGTCAGTTAGCAACTAGACAAAATGCAAAGCTGCAGCCGTGTTTCTGTGATCTCTTCCTCAGACGCGCCTAAAGTGCGGCTGACAACAGAGGGACCCCTGCTTGTCAGGATAGGTGACCCAGTGACAGTGGAGTGTCACGCCACAGGCAGGCCACGGCCAACACTGATGTGGAAAAAGCAAGGCTCCGCCCTGCAGCTGGTTACCACCGAGACGAGTGACGTCAACGTCATACAGGTGAGCTACGAACATGTGCAGGAGTAACATTATTATCATTTTTTTTTCCACTTTAACAAGTTAAGCAACTCATCCCGCAGTGGGCTGCAGTGCGTCCAGAGGACTCCGGAGTTTATATTTGCCAAGCAGAGAACAGTGAGGGGATGAGTGACGTTAAAATTGAAATCAGTGTGGAGGTGGAGCCAGGAGCACCAGTGGCTTCTGTGAGCACCACGGAAATGACGGCGGTCGAGGGACATACGGTCACTATTGGCTGTCAGGCCAGCGGTAAGCTCCCTATTTATTTGTGTTGCACTAATGCACACGGTTCAGCTCCTCCTTTCTTTCTTCTTATGTATCACCATATGTTTTCGTTATCGTCACCCTTCCAGGTTCCCCTCCGCCTGTCATCACCTGGTCTAAGCTTCGTGCACCGCTACCTTGGAAGCACACGGTGGTCGGTGGTGTTTTGACACTGACTGAGGTGGGGCGTCAAGACTCAGGACAGTACATCTGTAATGCAACCAACATACATGGCTACAGTGAGGCGTACACACAGGTGGAGGTGGAAAGTGAGTGGAAAACTCAGATGGTGAACACAGACGTCCAGATTCGTACTGTATATAGGTGTTTCAGATTGATGCATAAATACACAAATAGTTTTAGGAATTGGCAGATGGTGCAGATGTGTAACGGGATTCTTCAGAGGTAGATAACTGAAGAAGAACCTGTCTTCTCCTTCGTGCAGCTCCTCCGTATGCCACCTGCCTGCCTGACCAGGTGAGGCTTCAGCCCGGGGAAGCCCTGCAAATACAATGTCTCGCCCACGGGACTCACCCTATCCACTTCACGTGGAGCCGAATGGGCAGGGGAACCATGCCTGCAGGAGCTGAGGTCACAAAGGATGGAAGGCTGCTGATACCCAATGTTAAACTCGCCAATGGCGGGACATACAAATGTGTGGCCACGAACCACCACGGCTCCAGCGAGGCGCAGGCCAGAGTCATTATAAAAGGTGAGCGGATATTTTGGTTGAGTCAATTTAAAGTCTATTAAAATCATTTTTAATAATTTAACTTTCTGACTTTATTTTACAGCGCAAACCAAATAATGTACACTGTGTACCACAAACAAACCAGTGCTCACATGTACCAGACAATACTGGGAAATGTATTTGTAGATTGATGTATTGTGACAGATGAAGGTGGATAGATATCCATACTGTAAAACTTTAATATTAGTGGATATTAGGTACATTTTTCTTTTGCTACTGTTGCTTTTTTCCCGTCTTCGGAAAGCTTTTCTCTGGATTGCTGTGTGGATGGGCATCCTTCAAGTGGGAGTCGGAGTCATTTCTTCTGCTGGAATGCTTCTGCTTTGTGTCTTCCTCCCTTCGTATCATCAAGTCAAAACTGAAAGCAAGGCACAGAATATGCATAACCTAATGTAACAGATGGTTATATTATACTCTTAAACATCCAAATCAATAAAAGTGGAAATGTGAAAAGAAATTTCAGTCTTGTTGTCTACACTGCATCCAAATTAGGAACTATACTGTACTTTTCTGTGGACTACTTCTAAAAGAGAGAGATGCATGGTGCGGTCAAGTGTCCGGTGTCTCAGGAGGACTCTAATCACTTTAAGCAGAACACCAGTAGAGTCTGAAGGTTTGTCTAGGTGGAGGATGTCTGTGGCTGAGCTCACCAGACAGGTGCCTTCTTTTGAGCTCTTGATGTTGACCTCATGAAGGATTTGCAGGTGTTTGCCTTGACACATGCTGCAGGCTTTCTTCAAGTTGAATTGTGCTGCTTGATGTGAAGAATGTGAACAAACAGCGCATCCATAACACTGGCAATCCTCCTATGGGCTAACTAGTGGGGTTGATCAAATTACTTAGGGGGCTGTAGATGCTAAAAGATGTTTGTCTGTATCAAAGTACAAACAAAGTAAGTACAAAGTATAATGTCCCCGTACATGGATATCAGGCCCTTGTAGAGCAGAATTTGTATTTAGGTCTATACAACCCAAAATGTGGTGTCCACACTTTGGGTCCTAGGAGGTTAATAAAAAAAGTAATTTCTTTAACCACATGGTGGCAATGTAGCTTTAAAGCACAGCGTTGCTTTCAGGCCAAAGAGGCCGAATCTGAGCTTCCACACCATTAACTGGAGGAACAAAGGTATTATAAGGTCAAGTAATTGCTTCCAAAGCGACTAAACATTGCCCCTGTGATTACAACAACAAAAACCTCTTCTTCACTGGAGTCCACTGACGAGGCAAAGTTCAGTATGATCTGGCAAAAGTGTTGCAACGTGACTCACTGATAGCTGGTTTAAAAGTGGAAGCAGCTCTGCTAAATGTGGCATTAGCTCACCTTTCTAGCTGCAGCAGAGGGTTGGAATGAGAGCTACTGCTCCCACAACGGCTGATACAACAGAGCCCCTATCCACTACATGTGACTGTGCTCTCCCTCGTAAAACTCTCAGTATCTCCAGAAAAACAAGCTTTACCCTCTCCTACCATTTTTCCTCCCATCTCTACAAACATCTTCAAAGCTGGAGAGGAAACATCTGCCCTCTGTCACCTCTCTCCACCCCCTCACTTCACAGACAGTTGGAGGGACGATGAAATAGACTTAATGAATGGACTAGAGGAGGATATTAGAGGAAAGAAATCATTTCTTTCACTGCGTATGTTCACTGTGTATTCAGATCAACGGCGTGGACATATAATCTCTAATGGACCCTCAGATAAACAGTTTACAAGAATTCAGATGACACCCCAGAAAAGGATGTGTACACACACTACATACCATCAGCTACATTTACTCTGGATTGCACATTGCTTATGTTAGACTTAGGAGATGAGGACGGAAATAGAAACAGTCAATCAGTCTTGTGGCTGTACTAGTAAGCACACAAGAAGAGGAAGCTATGTTACATATATACAATTTTTAATACTATATGTTCCAAATGTGATAAACGAAAAACTGTTTTTGGATTGGGACCAGTGTGATGTCTCTGCTGTAATAACACGGGAAAATGAGATAATTCAGGAAGAAACCAATGAGGTGAGAGTTTCCTCAGGAAGTTATAGGTGAAAGGAGGGCGCCAGTCGGGTCTGTTGCTATGGTGTCTACGGCGAACTCCGATAAGCATCGGTAGGACGACGCTTTGTAGAAACAACAGTTTATTCAGGACGCAGGAAGGCAGCCCTGATGTGGAGTTTCTGTATTGTGTTGGCCAAAAAGCTGAATATCAATGATGATGAATGAGCAACACTGTCTTAAATCAGTTCTCATGCCATGTCAATATTCAGATGTTTTTGTTTTAAAGGGCAGGAAGCTGACAATTTGTTTGAAATGTTGTTAAACAGATAGATGAAGTAATCCTTCTGTGGAAATGTAATTCAGCTACTGGATTGCTGTAAAGAACTATGAGCCCCCTTTCTTCCTTTTGTTTTTTTTTTTTTGTTTTTTTGCATATTCCCAACACTTAAATGGTTTCACCATCAAACTAATTTCAAAGTTTAACCTGAGCAAATAAACATTTTAGTATTTAAATGATGCTTAATGCATTAAGTGAAGAGCCCGCCTGTCCCTGTCTGTGTGGCTCCTGTTAGGAAGAATCTAAAGAAGCAGATGAAAAAGTCATCGATGTGTATAAAGAGTTATAGGGTATATGGGACTCCTGTGAACCACAGTGAGACATTATTCACAAATAAAGAATCCTTGGAACAGTGCCTACCAAAATGACTCCAACAGCACAACAATGACTCATGCTACACATGTTTGTAAGATGTCCATCTGGTGTCAGACTAACAGAGGACATCATATGGTGGTGGTAGTGTTATGTCTAGAGCAGCTTTGCGGCTTCGTCTTTCTGGGATTGATAGAACCCTGAATGAAATCCTGGTAGGTGGAGGAGTTCATCAGTTAGTGACCCCAAGATGAAGCCCACTTAAGTTATGCGGCAGGGCAATGATCTGAAACACAACAGCAGGCTCACGTCTAAATGGTGCAGAGGCTGAATGAAAGGAATTCTGTAAAAATAAGAGTGGGTCAATGTACATCACATCAGTGATGTAAAAGACTCACTGGCAGTTAGTGTGAACACTGGATTGCATAAGTCGCCGTAGAGGGTGGCCCAACCAGTTATTGAGTTTATGGGGCAATTTTCCTTATTCACATTGGATCCTTCCATCAGGCAACAACTGCTAATAATTCCCCAATAAAATAGATCTCAGTCAAGGTACCGGAACTACTCAAACAATTTCCCTCTGGGATTAATAAAGTTTTCTGAATCTGAATCATGGAGTCTGCACTTTGTTTTTCAGCCTAATGTTTTTGTTCTATGAGATTTAAGTTAGCAAGTAGTTATTTTAGGAGTCACAGGTCTAGGAAACATTTTTAGGTTCATGTTTTTAGCTGTGTAAAAAGAACAGCTTTACAGACATTCGAGCAAACAACGGCCCATGTTTTGGTTTCATAGTTTGTTTCAGAGCTCATTCAAGCATGTTCACACTGTGAGTGTCTAAACCTCTGCTGTTTTTGCTGCTTCTCAGCTGTTCTCAGTCCTCAGCTTGTCATTGCAAAGACAAACAATCCCCACACCTATGTGAGATATCTTTCATAGTTTTAGCAGCGAAGACGGTTTTTACAGGGGTTTGTGGAATCCATAATGTGGCTTGAGGCAACATTGGCATCATGTACACCATTTTTAAATGCATTTTTAAATGAAATATCTAATTGTCTTGGTCTCGTGATTGTTGTGAATTAGTTCCAATTCTTTTTCAAGAGCAGATTTACACAGGTCAAAGCTAACGTTAACAGTAGAGCGGTCGTCTGTGGTCACACAAAACGCATAATTACATTCATCTGTCATAGTTAAAACACAGCTGACTCCATCTGGCTGTGAAGAAGCTGCTGCTGCTTGTTGCATAGCAGCTTAGATACCAACCAGTCTTAGTCTGTTCTCAGATCGCGCTCTTAAGTTTTAATGACACATGTTGCGCACACACCTTTTGTATCTGTCACCTCTTCTTGCATTGCACATATGAGCTTTTCTGTTGTTTGCGACCATTGTACATTCGAGGCATACGATCTTTCGAAATCTCAACCACATGTGAGGGAAGCTGCTTTGTGGTTTTAACAAAAAAGTTATGAGCAGCACAGCATATAAGCTGTAACTCTGCAGCACATAAATAAAAGAAAAGGAAGGAAGTTATCAGTAGAAAATGTATGTTTTACATCTTCTTATCTATTTAAGCAGTAATGATTGTCACTGCTATACAAAGCACTAAAGAATGGTTATGATCCATAAACCAGTTCTAACGACATAAATCAACTTTATTAGTACAGTTCTTAAACTACACAAAAACGTAACTATTCCTATTTTCATTTTACAACCTCTCTCTACTCACTACTCTCTTTTCCAAAGGTTGCGTTTGTCTGTCTCTGTCCCAACTGAGCTTCAGGATGAAACCAGCAAGTGTGACTGTGTGATTAGGATCCATTTACTCTGTTTCCATATGGAAAGTGTGAGTGTGGTTGACAGCAGCTCTGGGCACTGACATTTACGCCTCTGTCTGCATTATAAAGCTTTTTTCTGTCACATTCAGAAAAAAGTACAGAGACTCTCCAACATATGGTGGTATGATGCAACAGCTGAGCAACTTTTACAGTCACCAGGACAATGAATTATTTCATCCTAGACCAGAACTTGAAGAATAAATTTACTCTGTCAAAGTTACGCAAAATTTGTGGGCAGTGGGAGATGTCATAAAATATTTTACTGTGGGATCTTCTGTAGCTGACAACAGCTGATTATCTTTTGATTTATTAGTAACCACTTCTGGGATCCGATCAAATGCTCCACATTGTTGGATGGGGATCGTGACTTTTAAAAACAGTGATTTAAAGCGTTTTGTATTTTTCAGACCAGGCCGTGCTGAGAACACGCAATGGTTTCTAGACTGTGCTTTAATGTTGATAAATAAAATAATGAATAATTGTGGTAAAAATACTAATAACTTTGCTCAGAAAAAAGTCTGTTTTATGAAATCTGCAAACATTTCCCTGCTTCTCTCTCTCTGATTTTGCATTTGTTTTTTCCTTCATCAGAAAAGGAAGCTGCAAACAAACATGTTTGCTGACCTCACACACACACATACACACACACAGTCAAACTTTGTCCTAACTGAGAGACATGTTATGTGAAGCGTGAGACACAGTCTACTTGCTAGCATTAGCTAGCTCTAGGTCAGCTTTTTAACAAGGGGGTAAATTAGTGCAGAAGATTGTTTGCACAACAAACATTGTCCTGTGAATTGGCATGAAACTAATAGGTAAATCTGATACAAACAAGGCCCAAGGCATTTAGTTTGGGTCAAACACGGTATCATAAAATTCCCATGATGCAACTCTGTGCACACAATGTCTCACACATTTCTATTTTGAGTCACAAAATGCAGAAATGTAAAAACAGATCTCCCTGCTGTGCAGTTCCTAAAGCTTAATCATTAATGAACGTGTGCATATGGTCATGCACCAACACACAACTCTGGCAACGGTACTTGAGCTTGGAAGAAATAATTGCTTCAGTTAATGCTCATGTTTCTCACAGGCAAAATCTGCACAACATGCATTACCTTACTTTACAGACGCTTTTATCCAAAGCGACTTACATGGAGCTAGAGCTGGGTGTCTGGCTCAGGGACACATCTGGTGAGGGGTGGATAAGGAGTCAGACAGACACAAAAGGTGTTCAGGGGTACAGCTATTTTAATCGTAAGAGAATATGTAACAGATTTGTGCAAATGTGTACAGTAGTACATGAGAAAGTTTACTGACGATGTGTGGGAAATAGATGGTGACTTCTTCATAGCTGTTTAATGGCCACTTGTTGAGCTACTTGTAAGTCTTGCATTAAGAAGAGTTTCCCACTGACAGATCACATTTTCCCAAGCAGTTCCTGCTTTTGGATGACGGATGGTCACAAAGGGCAGACGCCCATTGAATGCATGAGGGATTAATGTTAGTGCACACACACAAACACACACCCGTGCACACACTGGGTGGACATTTCCAAACATGTATCATAGTATAGCTGCAGATAAACATGCAGCTGCTTTTCACAGTGTGAAAAAAACACCAGAGGGTTGCAACCAATCAGATCCACACACCAGCCTTGCTTGAGAAGATGTGTGTGCTTTTGTTGCTCAGGGGAACATTAACTTGTATTTTCTCATCCTCTTCCGGCACACATGTGCGGGTGCTTTGTCTGACTCCACTTGTCTGTGTGTTTGTCTCCATGTCTCTGTCTCCCTGTCAGGAAGAATGTAATGAAAATGTTGGTGCTTAAGAAAACTGAAACAGGCAGACAACTAGAGACTGACAAGAGGAAGAGAGAGCACATCAGCCTGCTTTCCTCTTACTGAGTGTCACAGAATGGCTAAACATTCATTATGAGCTGTGTCTAACAGCTGATGTGTCCTGCGAAAGCATCACTGGCCAATTCCATATCCACCACCACCACCACTGCAAACTACAAGAACGGATAACCTGTAATTATCTCCACCCATGTCACAAGCTTAAAAGTTTGCCACGAATCTAAAATAGTTTGTTTTTGTATGCGGCGTAATAACCATGACAACAAGTATACATCTAAATCTGCTGCAGTCAGGTTAAGTATCTCATGTCCCTACTCTCACTCTCAGTTGCCTAATACATCTTTGGTTTACATCCCCTAGCAACTGGTTTTCTGTTTTCTGCTTCACAGCTTCTATGATTTGCATATTTGTTTTGTGTCTTTCACAGTCGCACTAACCATGTGCAAAACCATCATAACCGAGTGTCTGTACCTAGGCATGGTCAACATGTATCAGTACAAGTTCATGGAAAGAAAATAAATGTGCTAAAGTGTGGTTAACCAAAAGCTGAGCAGCTAAAAGCCAAGGAGCTTAGTATTATCTAGCGCAGCTGGCCCTGCATGCAACTGTATCAAAGGTTATTCTAAAAAATCTTCATGTACTGCACATTTAAGTGCTGGGACACATGTCTTTGCACTCTGCAGGACTAATAAATAATAATAAAGTGTTATCTGATCTCCCTCAACAAGAAGCACTGCCTCTCAAACAAGGCAGTGTTAAAGTTAAATAGTTAAATCTGGTTTATGATTTTTTTTGTTTTTAATTTAGGCTCCAAAATGCATTGTAATATAAAAAGTGCTGTTGTCAGCTTCCCTGGAGTCAGATTCACAGATCAGCACTGGCAGCAGTGCAGAGATGTTTTATTTTAAGTGATTGTGAGTAAGGTGCAGACATCTAACCAGTCATCTGCTTTATTTGTGGGTTCTGGGGCTTTGATTTGTTGATTTATTTATATTAACTTGATAATGACTAATGCAAGAGGGGCTGTGACACCCTGATATGTCACTTCCTGGGACTAAGAATTAAATCAGAATCAGAATCAGAATCAGCTTTATTCGCCAAGTATGTTGCACATACAAGGAATTTGATTTGGTCTTTTGTAGCCACTCTAGGACGGTACAGAAAAACAATACAGAAAACCCAGTCAACGTCAATACAGAAAAACAATACAATAAATTAAAGACAAATTACATATACATACAACACAATACAACACTCTTTGTAACAAGAACTGGACTATCTTGGGTTCAAAGACAAGGACTCAGTAACATTGATTGTGCGGTTATGTTGTTTTCAGATCTTTCCTTTGTGCTGATTGCAGATATCTCCTTGACTGTGATGATTCTTTGCTAAACACATTTACAATAAATACTTCCTGTTAACTACATGCTCCGGATATTGTGTAGCACATAGATGCTAGTTAGCATTTTTAGATTTGCATTCAAGGTTCTGGGAAAATAGATGAGAGTCTCAAGAAATGTGTTTTAGCAACATGAAGATTTTTGTTTCCAAACATATTGAAAAATGCCTTTTTTGTTTTCAAAAAGTTGAGGCAACAAGCTTTTCTCTACATTATAAAAAAGGTTTTACACAAAAAAACTATTGAACCTGAAATTCTTCTTAATCTTCTTCTTATTATTATATAGAGATTATTAAAAAATGTGTGGTTGGTGGTTGATTTCTGTAGTTAATGTAATAAATGGAATCATTTTAACTAAACAGAAACAGGAGAAATGAGGTTAGGTGAAGCAGCAGTTTAGGTGAAGCTGCTGCAACTGAGGTTTATTTTTTCTTTCTATGTGAAACCCACCATCCTTACTTTACTTTGCTTTGCTTGGCAGACGCTTTTATCCAAAGCGACTTACAAGAAGCTAGCGCTGGGTGTCTGGCTCAGAGACACACCTGCTAGGGGATAGACTAGGAGTCAGACGGGATTCGAAGCTACGACCTCCTACATCCCAGTCTGACGCTTAACCCATTGAGCTACCAGGCTGCTATACCATACCAAATCAACCACTGAAACTGAAATATTGCTACTTCCTCGAATGGCTTGTATGAGTTGAGTCACTACAACATATAAATATGATACAGTTTAATATGTGCAGAAGCGTTTTAGTTCAGCTTTGATTACTTTTCTTTAAAGGCAGAACACCAGTGTGCTTCGCAGTTGTCTGGGAGTGTGCTGAGAAAATGCAGAAAGTCTGTTATTAGAATTGGGTGAAGGGCTGAACATTCGAAGTGAAAGCAGGAAAAGTGGGAGGTGATGGAGTAGGGGAGAATGGGAATGAATATAAGATTACTTACTGGCAGAACGCAGGCGCAGCAGCAGCTGTTTAGACGTGTAGAAGTAGAAGTGTTAGTCATTGCCCCCTCTTTAGTCTCTGGTCCCCCCTCCTCTCTCCTGAGACTATTGTGAAAAGCTCCTGAAATAGAGCCCAGTGGAGCATAGAGGGAAATGTGAAAGAGGACGTGGTCAGAGGTGGGGGGTTGAGCAAGTTATGTGATACAGTGCTGAAGCGAGAAATGTGGTTCTTTAGTAAGATAAGGAGTGAGAGAAAAGAGCGGGGAAGAGGTCTGTGAGGGATACGAGGCCACGGAGGTAAGTGAAAGTAAAGAAAAGAGAGAAAGAAATCGAGAGAGAGAGGGGCAGGGAGAGAGCGAGAGAGAGAGAGAGAGAGAGAGAGAGAGAGGGTGGGGAATCACAGTGAGAGAGAGGCATGCTCAAGGTCTGAATCAGAATGAAAGGAAAGAAAGCTGAAGAAGGTTCACTGATATTTTTCCTGCTACACATATAATTATCCTCTACAACAGGATTACCTTTCGAATGCTCATTTTTGGCTTTTTAATTTTCATACTTTGTGGAACTGGGACATTTAAAAAAAGGTCTAAATCTTTCCTGACGTCTTTCTTCTTTTTGTGATCTTTCATTACTGGACATCAACTGGATTTACTTTTAGTTCCCGGCTGTGTGGTGAAACTGTTTGCCTTTGACATGGGGCTTGGAAAGAGGCTAATTATTCTGGGTAAGTGTTTCGCTGAGAGTGTGTTTTTTGTGTGTGTGACTGGTGCCACTGCTGTGTGAAGGCTGAGAAATGAAGACAAAAGGCCATTAAGAAATGGTTGAAACACTTTCACCCTGTGATGCTCGTTTTAACATGTAATGCTTGCTGGTTGCCCTTTACTTTTTGTTTCGTCTTTTGTTTTAATATGAGGCAACTGTGGAAAGAAATGAGTATGTGCTATCACTTCATTCGAATGACGTCACCTTCTGATTTTCTCACTCTTCAAAAAGCTCAGAAACCTTCAAGTCTGACTGAAATAATAGATTTTAACCCTGTCAGGTGACGAGCATGGCGCCAACATGGAGCTGTGGTTTCTGTGAGGTGTGGACACAGTGACTGTTGTGTAGTAACGGCATCTGTCACCAGACTAATGCAACACTGCCCAGAGCAGTGGAAGCAGCTCCTCGGACAGTGTACAGCCTGTCAAACAATGTGTCACCGCAGCATGACTTTTGGTTTATTTGTCAGTGTGGCAGTTTCAGAAGCTCACCACCATGATGTTTGCATCAGCTAGTTGAGTATTTATTTGGCTCAGGACATAACCATAGCATACTTGGCTTCCTAATCCCCCAAAAATGGTTTCTTTATCACGAGCAAAAGCAGAACTATGTGAAGTCTGACCTGATGAATAATCACTCGCAGTGACGAACCCATCAAGAGTTGTCACCTGACACTGCGCTACTGTCTTTTCTACTGTTTTCTATTTCAACTAACTTACTACTAACAATGCAGCTAACCACTTTCCACTTTCTGTGTTGAATAATAAATGTAAATGTATTAGGTTGTGGGTTTATAAGGTCAAAATATGTCCAAAGTGGATTTCCAGTATCTTATCTGACAATGAGTAAAAGAGGAACTACTTTCAGTATTATTTTCCAAAGGTCAGCAGAAGCAACTTGTACTGTTGAAAGGTGTTTGTGTAAACTTAAGTTTTTTGAAGTGAAGTAAAGATTATAGGAAATAACAGGGAGTTAGGCAGAGGTTGCATTTAACGTAGGACTTACACTCATGTTATCAGGCTCGGCTGTAACGCGGCAAGAGGAGTGACGAAATGTGACAGAGAGGAAACAGAGAAGACAGCTCTCCCCATTCACTAGCGTACTTGTTGTTGAATAAAGCCTCTCTGTATATTTCCAGGCCTTGTTTCTGTCCACGGTTATTAGACAAGACCTTCGACTCAGTTACACTGGTTCACACACTCACAGACTTTGCCTGGTTTTTCTAAAGTGATGCTGCTGTGAGAACTCCAGCCACGTCGCACAACAACAAAGGCCTCATTGTGATCGAGGCAGAGAGAAAAGAAAGATGGGAATAGTTTTTGAATAACAACATGTTTGGGAGGGGGCTGTTTTCTTCCTTATCTGTGACTCCGGTGAGTCAAAAAGAGGTGACTGACATGAGTCGAGTCGGGGGTGTAGGTAATCTAATGCAAGGTGTGGAGTCATGAGTTTACCGGGAGGAAGAACATAATACCACAGAGCCTACAGGACACTGCAGGCAAACCTTCACCTCAATCAGACAACATGTCTTGGTAGTGAACCGTGCTCTGGAGGCTGTTTCACAGAAGTTAAAACACTTCTTGATACGTATCAACAGGTTAATGAAAACGTCATTAAAATAAGAAGATTTTTGTACCATTTTTATATTTAAGTGTAATTGGAACACGTCAGAGTCATCTTTCTACGCTACAGAGTGAAAATGTTGATCATCTACAGACTGTTGTTATTGAGTGACCAGTGACCTTTGTTGCACGTCATTCCCCATCTCTCTCTCTCTCTCTCTCTCTCTCCCTCGTCCTTTCCTGTCCCATCACTATAATAAACAAACGGATGTCGCTGTTAAACGCTTCCAAAACTAGCTGTTTATTGTGTCAATCTTGTATCTGTAGAAGTTTGTTTATTGTGAAATAATTGTCCTCTTGTTTTTTTCCTCAGGCTTTATGTGTATGCTGGAAAAGTGTTTTTGTGACTGTGAGCAAGGCTACGAAAGACAAAGAAGGGGCCCATGTGTTGGTAATAATTTGCTATGATCTCTTACCCCTCTTTTTCCTGACATTACACTTCTTACATTTCTTTCCAATTCATACCTGTTTACATTCAGAGTAGATAACAATGAAAACAACAACAGAAGACGTTTCCATTCAGCTTCTGTTTTATGTGTTTTTATTGAAATCTGCAGATATAGATGAGTGTAAAGACAACCTATGCAAGGAACATACAACGTGCTCCAACACCATTGGAAGCTACTTCTGCCAGTGCCAGCCTGGGTTCCGAAACACACAAGGCCTTGTTAAATTCACAGGAGTACAGGGAGAGTGCAAAGGTAAGCACGCGTTCGTGTCGATGAGAATCAGTGACATTTATCTTTCCAGTGGCTCTTACCACCATCTCGGTTTGGTCTTCCCTCAGATATAAATGAGTGCTTGGAAATAGGTGATGTCTGCGGCCGTGCAGCAAGATGTGTTAACAATATTGGAAACTACAGTTGCTCCTGTCTGTCTGGGTACACCAACGACAGAAACCCCGGAAACTGCACAGGTCAGTGTCTAAGAAATGACAATGAAGAAACAAAGTAAAAGGTGACGCGCTGCAAAACAAAGTAGAGGCTACATTTGTTTCCAACTGCTAACATTCAATGAACCTCAGTAACGCTGTCAATAACCTGTGTCTGCCCTCTGTCCGTTCATGCACACAGACATAGATGAGTGCCGCGACGCTGAAACGAAAGGAGAGCAACTCTGTGGAGAGCGAGGGACTTGTGACAATGTCGATGGGAGTTACTGGTGCGTCTGCCCCGAAGGATACACGAATTATGGCAACGACCGGACACCTTGTTCACGTTAGTGTTTCTTTCATTAATGTGTCATGGCTCCTGTGTCTTCACACTCTTCTTTCTTTGACCCACTACCTTTGTTTGAACCCTCTTTGCATATGTTTCTTAACATGGCGGGTAGCCTCACACATAACTAACATCACAGCTCACACACAACCTGCTCTTGCTCTGTGATATCCTTTAACTTGGCCCCTTGTTTCCGCTTTGCTTAACACCACTTTCCACGTTGACTCATCTGATTCAAGTTGTGCTGTATGCCTCGCAAGATCAAAAGGATAAGTTTTGCGTCAGCGATGCTTCGCTGCAGGTTTCATCATTTGATTTGTGATATGTGATATCTGATGTGTCTCCCTCTGGTGCTTTCAGGGTTTGATTGCGGCAGCTTCAGTGACGATAGTGGAGCTGCACAGGTAGGTTAGCATAGCAGACAAATACATGACAAGTGCACCAAGCCTGTCTTATATTTCGTCTGCACATTTAGTTTTCGTCCTGTGTGACTTAGTCTCTGTGAACTAGTGTAGCACAAGCTGAATACTCTCTCTGTCTCTCAGTTGATTGGAGGCCTGCCAGACATTTTGTCCATGATGAGAACCAGCTGTTTGGCTATGTCTAACCAGAGCGCCTCTGGTGAAGCAACGACTAATGGAGAAGTGCTACTGGAGGTCAGAAAACAGATGCCACATATACACACATTGTTACACGCACAACACATTCATTCTTAATTCCCTCTCTTCTGCCTGGGCAGAAACTTTTCACAGCGACTGATGCCATTTTGTCCCCTGGGCACCTGGAAAACAGTGAGCATGTGAACAGGTTGCTCAGCACTCTGGAAAACTCCATTCTGCTCATCGGTCCACAGCTCAAAGACAACAGCTCCAGGATAGAGACCGAAGAGACGGGTAACAGTGTGACTTTAAAAAGCATTAGCCCACTCGTTCCCCTGCATGGTAACGATGGATGAAATGTGGGAAACTTTCTGGAAGCTACCTTTAGCTTTACCTGTACAAACGAGTCATTTTCTCGAACAGAGGTGGCGATTGCTGTTCAGAGAGGAAAGACTCATCCCACTGGACCGGTCCATCTGACCAATGAGAACGCAGTAGTTGACACTGACTGGACGACTGCTAGTGGGACGGGAACTTACCCTGGTAAACTATTCTTCTGTTGCTTTTTCTTTCTTTGTCTTCCAGTAAACGTGACACATTTTTACGTACACTTTCACACCACCAACAGATTGTTATCGCCCTTCACAGGCTTTGCTGTGGCTGCATTGTTGACCTACAGGAACCTTGAGATGTCAGTTAATAGGTCTTTTGAGGAGCTCAGAGGACTCCAGAGAGATGGAGTTGATCCTTCCATGCAGATCTTCTCCAAAGTTGTGTCAGTCGTGGTCTCGAACCCGTCCACTCAAAACCTGAGCCGCTCGGTCAACATCACACTCAGACATCTGCAGGTAGTTTCACAAGTCTCACGGTCTTTTCATTGTGTCCCTACGTCTATCACTGTGCTTCTTTTTTGACATGTATTTTGTGGATTAGGACGCAGAAGAGTCTGCTGAGAAGAAATATGTCTGTGCATACTGGAGTGAGAATAGAAGCTGGTCCACAGACGGGTGTTATGCGCAGCAGTCCAATGGCTCGTTCACTGTGTGTACATGTAACCACCTGAGCAGCTTTGCTGTGCTCGTGGCCTTGTACCCCATGGAGGTAAGACACTGAAGAAAAAAAATACAAACTTAAGGGCATCTTTGACTATTAACCACAGCAGCTAGTACAACTACCACAGGTTTCAGGATCCACAGTGTATTGGGGTCAGCGAAACCTCATTTTACTTCCTGTAAATCAGCCGCTGTTGAGTTTTTTCTGTTCCGCTAACAGATGATGCATTCACATGACACTGAGTGATCTGATAAATGATAAATATGTCCGTGCCCCAAGGTTCGAGCACAACATTGTTTACTAAGTAGCACTGTGATAGTGGGAAACCAGTTGTTCTTCTGAGAAATGAGGGGATTTCTCACAATCAAAACATAGACACAGTATCTAAGTGACTGCTCTCTCTGGTCCCAGAGGACAAGGGGCCATCTCTAAAATCTCACCCCACGTGTTTCCCTTCTTCACTTGTAAAATAGAGATTGCTCCTCATCCTCTGAGACTATACTAGACAGCTCTTATTTTACAGTAATTTTATCCCGATGCTATTTGGTAAATGACGTGCTGCTGTAGAGTAAGCCATGAAAATAAGAGAGTTTAAAAGTCCATCTGCTTTAATGGAAGTAAATGAGAAACAAATTAGCTGACTTACTCATCTCCAGCAGCCGGAAGAGAAAATGAGGCTCATGGTTGTAAGAAGTTCCTAAAATCTATTTATAGAAGTAAAGAAATAAATAAACTTTTTTTTTGGAGTTCCCCCTAACATTTACAACATCTGAAAATCAGCTACCACTGTGTGTCAATGGAAGAAATAAAATTTCTTCCATTGACACACAGTGTCAATGACCTTTAGCCTAAATTCTGCCCTATAGCACTAATATTTTGCCCTTATATGTTCTTCTTTTTACATCTTATAACTTCTGGTGTATCTAATCATCAAATCTTCTGATTATTTCCAGGTTTTCATATAAACATAACAGTGTGAATGGTTACTTTATCTTTGTCCACTTACTCACCTCAGCATGTTATGCGTGTTCTTTTCCAGCACACCTTTGGGCTCCTATTGGTGACTAAGCTAGGACTGATCATCTCCTTGCTGTGTCTGATACTGTGCATCCTGACATTTAAGTTCTGCCGCTCCATACAAGGGACCCGCACCACCATCCACCTGCACCTCTGCATCTGCCTCTTCATGGCTGATCTCATCTTCCTGGCTGGCATCTCACAAACTAAACCTGAGGTATGTTTGTGAAGACAAAGTGAGCTCACTGACGCAGAGTGCACTAATGTTTATTACCAATGTAATTTGACTAGACTTTATCAGATGAGCTCTTTGTGTTAGAATCAGATAGTTGCTGTAGTAATAAACCTCAAACCTATCTTCCTCACATGAAATACCACTGTGGTTATCTGGATCTGCTTCTTCTCCTTCGTATTACAGGGCGGCTGCACATTTGTTGCAGCGATGCTCCATTTGTTCTTCCTGGGAGTGTTCACCTGGATGCTGCTGGAAGGCGTGCAGCTGTACCGCATGGTGGTCCTTGTGTTCAACGCCACCATTCGGCCTCTCTACCTCTACCTCACTGGTTACGGAACACCTCTCGTTATTGTCGTTATATCTGCCATCGTTAAACCGAAAGGATACGGCACTGACCAGCAGTAAGTGCGTGAATATTGTCTCATTGATGGACGATGTGGAAATGCAAGTTGTGCGATGTGTGAAGACATCAGACGTGATAAAAAAAGGAAGTGTGTGTGCTCATGTGACGTGTAAATCGCCGAAACACGTTATCTCTGTGGCATGAGACACACTTGAACGTCATGCAATGAATGCGCGTTTCCTTCTCTCTCATCAGCTGCTGGTTGACCCTGGAAGACGGCTTCATCTGGAGTTTCCTCGGCCCTGTGTGCCTAATCATCTTCATCAATGTCTTCTTCTTCATCATCACTGTTTGGAAGCTTGCCCAGAAGTTCACCAGCCTCAATCCTGACCTCACTAGCCTACACAAAATCAAGTCAGTGTCTGTGTTCGTTTGACTTTGTGTGATACAGTCTGGCTTTTTGTGTGTACCCCTGTTTCTGTAACGACTGAAGGGATGTTGCCCACATCTTCTCCACTGTGTGATCAGCGTACGTTGGGCACCGCTTTGGGAACTGAGAAATGCATGGATGGAAAGACTGAGAGTTTTGAGGGGGAAGAATGTCAGGAATGTTTCCATAGTACTGACTCTGAAGACTTTCCTCCACAACCACGTCTATCTAGATGCTCGTTCTCTTACTCCAACCACAAACAACACTTACAACACAATACATCTGCACTCTGCACATGTGATATAAGTAACCATCAGTGATGTGAGTAACTGGGAATGTGAAGTTTTTGTGGAAGGTATTTGATGATATTGAGGAGGTTCTTGTCATTGGAGAGTTTTGAATCTGAGACACATTTTACAAGAACTAATTTTTATTCAAATGATGAATTGCTTTTAAAGTTGTTAAATCAAAGGCATCAGTTATTCGTAGGAACAAGAGAGATCACGTAATACTAAAAATATTTCTAATTGTCACAGTGCATTGTCGAAAACAGTTTTGAAAATATGGTACTTGCTTATAATCTATTTTTTTATTACCTGCCTATAGGTTTATTATTGCACAAGTTTTAATAGACAGTAAACTGAGAAGAAAATGTCTTGTAGCTGCTTTTATGGGCACCTACTAACAAAGTCATCCATGTGTTGAAGCTAATGCAGTTTCCGATCATTCGTTTTCTTTTGCTCTATCCCTGATCCCCCACCCCACATCCGGCTTTTCTCCTCTGCAGAGCTTTTACAGTGACAGCTATAGCCCAGATGTGTATACTGGGACTGATGTGGGTGTTTGGATCGTTCCTGTTTGAAAAGGACAACACGGTGGGGGCATATATCTTCACCATCCTCAACAGTCTGCAAGGAGCTCTTGTTTTCGTCATGCACTGTCTGCTGTCCAAACAGGTAGGACACAGCAGCAGTGAGTGTGTGTCTGAGTGTGTGCACGTGTTTTTAGAGATAAAGGGGAGACAGAGAAGCTGGACCAAAATAAAACAGAGAAAAAGACTAAACAAGATGAGGATAAAAACTTGAGATTACAGTGAAGTGAGTTTTTAGCAGCTGATTTTGTCCCCGATGTTCTGCTGCCCCCTGCAGGTCAGAGAGGAGTATGCCCTTCTCTTTTCCTGCATCTGCAAACCGGAGAAGAGATACTCAGACCTCAGCAGTACGAATCCCTCCAGCAGTCAGTCACATGTAAGCTTTTTCATTTTTACTACATTACACTTTGTACGTTGAAGGATATAACACATATTTACATAATATTGGCTTAAATTACTTTACTTTACTTTGCTTGGCAGACGCTTTTATCCAAAGCGACTTACAAGGAGCTAGTGCTGAATGTCTGGCTCAGGGACACCCCTGGTAGGGGATGGACTAGGAGTCAGACGGGTTTCGAACCAGCGACCTTCTGCGTTCTAGTCTGACGCTTAACCCATTGAGCTACCAGGCCGATTTTTTTGTGTTTCAAATACATGGCCCAGACGTGGCCATCGAACAGGCCTGGGGGGTCTGGCAGGCCTGTTCGAGCTACCAGGCCGAGGAAGTAAATTCTTAGTACTTCCTCCACCACTGTAGAAGCAGCTGTAACTAACACTAACTTTTTATTTCTGTTCCTTCAGGGGTCTCGGAGTGGGCAGCACACAGGAGAATCTCAGATATGAGAAGCTCGGTCTTTTTTATGCATCTACCACACCTTTAGCCTAGCTGGACTTAAAATGCTGCGAGAAAATAATAAAAAACAAATGGTGGTGATACCTGTTCAGGTCTCTAACATTTATTTTTAAATAAGAACATTGACTGAACTCCTTAATCTTCACAGACAGAGTATGTGAACTGGAGTCGCAGCTTAACGTGGTGAAAAAAGGTTGAAACCACACAACCTGTTAGTATTGGTAGCTGCACGTCATATCTTTTAGACCTTACTTAGACAATGGGACCAATTTTTACACCTCACACAAATCTAAATCCATTGAATAGAACTGAACTCTATAAGTAAAGGTGAAGATATATTCATTGTTTGGTTTCATTCAGAACATATCACAATAATTATATAAGCTAGACTCCTTCAAAAGTGATACACAGACTTTTTATTTTCAGGTGAAGACTATCTTAAGTCCACAGTAGGTAGAATAGGAAAAATAGTGCTGCTCTTGGTGTTTAAGTGTTTAACTTTACATAAAAGTAAGAGGGTAAGAGGCTTTGTTTTATGGGAAGAAAATCTATTCAACATTACGTAGCAGTTGATACAACTGACTCTGAATTACCCTGTAAGATAACTTGTTCCCATCATGGAGTCATTTCAGGCTCGTTGCTAAATGATTAAAAACAAAATAATTGGTTTTTAAATCACTTGTTGCACTTTTTTAAAATATACATCTTGGTCAA
Source organism: Microctenopoma steveboyesi (assembly GCA_032359275.1). Lineage (NCBI taxonomy): Eukaryota > Metazoa > Chordata > Actinopteri > Anabantiformes > Anabantidae > Microctenopoma > Microctenopoma steveboyesi. The sequence goes on from JAUMHF010000001.1 coordinate 15,402,404, forward strand.
TAGTTGAGCTGAGAGCAGCTGAGACTTTTGTTTTGGAAATTGTAAAGCAAGAAACAAAAGCTGGGGTAGATCAAACATTTCATTTTATTCCATAAGTGTTTATGGAATAAAAGTCATTTTGTTTTGATGTTTTGTATTATGGCTTTTAACTTAAACTTGATGAGATATGATGGGAGTTGTACAGACCTGTTTTATTGCACTTGTCCTGTTACGGTGTTAATCCAGCACATTTTTACCTACACGGTGCATTGAATCATCAACAAGACTTGAGAACCAGTCTGGCTTAAAGAACCAGAGCAGTTGCTGTTATTTTATATTTTTATATTTTCTATTTTATAGAAAAGTATCAGATCAGGTCAAAGACACTGATGCTAACAGAAAAAAAGGAGACCTGGGATTTTAAATGATCATGTTTATGTGAATTATTTTGTCCTATTTGTAGTTAAATATTTTTTTTCCTTAAACATGTTAAGGTCCATGTTAAGAACAGCTGAACTGCTTTGATTCTGAAGTGTGGCTGCACTTTTCTGTGACCATTGCTACCTTTCATGCATTGCAAAATGTATTTTTATGTGAAAAAGCTACATGCAATAAGAGTTTTGTGAATGTAAAATTTGTATTGTTAGAATATAATTGTAGTTTAAAGGTATATAAACCTATTTTTCTACTTTATTTTGTTGTAAGTTGTTGTTTGGTACTGATTTCTTAAAGTATGCACCACAAAGTTTATTAAAGCTTCCACTTCATCATCAAGTGTGTGGTTTATTAGCATTAGTCCGCAGTAGGTAGAGACATACTGCAGCCTAACGGACACTCTGTAGCGGGATACACTGATTAAAATGTAATAGTTACCCAATCAAATAACATAATTTTCACAGAAACAGAACAGGCTATTTAATCACAGCTTTGTCTGAACGTTGCTCATGAAAAGAATAATTCATTTTGCCCGTTAAAATCAGACATTTATCCCAAAACAACAGTTTTTTCTCCCAATGATGAAGCACATTCTGTCTGAGGCCAACAGCAGCAAAGCAGTGACGCAGGATAGTTCAGAAATATGAGTTGTAACCTGCTCTCCTACGTGCAGGCGCCCATCAGGCATTTGACTTGTGACGACCGCTCTGCAAAGATCTGCCAGCACCTCTGAGCTGCTGCTCACATACTCACTTAGAGGTTGATATATATATTTGGATCTCATTGATCTCATAGCTTCTAATAACTGCTTTCTTTACTTCTTGTGAGAGCTGGAGAGGACGTATTGGACAGGTAAGCCTCCTCTTACCAAATACTATTGGCTTTTGTTTTTGCGCTGTGAAGTCACTGTATTCGTATCACCACAGATTACATTATGCGTCGGATAAGTGGTGTCATAGCATGCCTCGGCGTTTTGGGGGCTGTAAAGTTGCTGTCCCTCCCCTGGCTATGCAGCCTGTCATTGAGCCTGGGACTGTGCATGGTCTGGACTGGTTCCTGGAAGTTCATTAACGTAGTTCTGTGCACCATCAAAAGAGATCTAATGTAAGTAGTTTATGCATTAGTGTGTGTTTGTGTGTGTCAGTTTATAATTACCTCTTATTCCTCATATACCCCTCTGTTTAAAAGGTGCTTGTTCGTTGTCTTGCGAGTGCGGTTTTCAATGTACCGAAACCTGAAGCACAGAAGAACCATTCCTGCACTGTTTGCTCAGACAGTGAAGCTGCACCCAGACAAACCTGCCTTGATCTATGAGCGCACTGGAGAGGTGACGACTCCTTTCATTACAAACAAATAGAGCTTTAAAAACGCAGAGTGATGGGTCGTTGTGTCAGTCATACTCCACTTCTACACTCAAATCTTTCAGGCTTGGA
>JAUMHF010000001.1:15404350-15433334 GCA_032359275.1 Microctenopoma steveboyesi
TTTCAGGCTTGGAGTTTCAGAGAGCTGCAGGAGCGATGTAATGCTGTGGCACACTGGGCGCTGGCTGAAGGGTGGGCTGAGGGAGACGTTGTGGCCTTGTATATGGAAAGTCACCCTTCAGTAGTGGCTCTGTGGTTGGGTCTAGCTTCGGTTGGTGTAGAAGCTGCATTCATCAACCACAACCTTCGACAGCACTCACTACTGCACTGCATCAGCGTGTCTGGTGCCCGGGCGATGGTGTTTGGGGCAGAGACGAGAGAAGGTAAGAACATTCTGTGAAATAAAAGCAGCTATCCTGTCGCGTAAAAGGGCTGACATCATTAAACAAAGCTAAAACTTACGCTTAAATGTCTTTGGGATACTGTGCTAATGCAAAATGTGTGCGGCTGTTTTACCTCCCAGCTCTGTCAGAGGTCTGCAGCTCTCTGCAGCCCAGCATGGTTTTGTTCATCTACGGTGAGCAGGAGGATAAAGTGAACATCTGCAGCCTCCATGCCCAGAACCTGGACGCGCTGCTGGGCGACTCCCCCAAACATCCTCCAAACTACCCACTCAGGAAGAGTTTTAACGGTGAGGCTCTGCACACTGTTTGCATGGAGACATGGTTGTGTTGCTGTAATATGTCCTCGTGTCACGTGTGACAGTCTTTGCCTGCAGAGGAAACAGTTAAGTGACTAATAGCAGTCACTGTCTCGTCGCTGGTCCTCTAATGAGATTTAATCTGCTTAATAACACAACAAACACATCGAATATCAGACAATTTGTTATCTCACCTGAAATAAACATTTATGGCCAGGAAAATATTTTGAATTTATTTTATATAATAACTAAAACTCACTCTAATGTTCTCTTTCTATTAAATTAATTAACAAGTTTCTGCCTTATCTTATCTTTTCCTTATCTTATCTGTAAGTTCTTACCTTTTGGTAATCACATAACATTCCTTAGTTAATACTCTGCAGGTCTTTGCTTGCTGTCAGACGTACAGAGGATATGGAAGCAGAGACAGAAACATGTTAAGGAATGATGGGGGGAGTTCGGGTGCATACCACACACCTGAAACCTGGAAGATAAACAAAAAACAAAGCGTGAAAGTGACTGTTTTCCCACTGTCTTCATGCAGACAGACTGTTCTACATCTACACCTCTGGCACAACAGGAATGCCAAAAGCAGCTGTGGTGGTGCACAGTAGGTGAGTTTGCCTGTGGTCACAACTGCACAGATTCTGCTCTGTTTACATTAATTAACAAACTTTACAGATTAGAATTTTGGAAAAGAAAAAGAAAACAATCACAATAAGCTTTCAAAACAACAGAGTAGGAAGTTTTTTTTCAGATGACATAAATGCCTGAGCGCTTTTATTAGCTCTGGGGTTTTGTCCAGACATGACTGACAATCTTTTCATCTCTGTGCCATTTGTCACTGTCAAGTGGACCTGCTCCAAAACACGTCTAGTTAGCACCGACACACAGTCCAGAACAACACTAATAAGTGTTTCATTTAAAATCACCATTATCAGTGTGATGATTTATGTTCATCGTTCTTGTCAGGTATTATCGCATCGTTGCCTCCACTTTCCATTCATTCGGCTTGCGTCATGACGACATAATTTACAACTGCCTCCCCCTCTATCATTCTGCAGGTAGGTTTGGTATAATCTTTGTGAGCTACTATTATTTCTTCCCGCCTTTAGACGTTGTTTTGCATTTCCTTGGCTTCTTTTTAAGTACATCAAATCTTATATGTCACTATGAATGCAGCATATTATATTCACTGTATATTTGGATATGTGTGCTGAGATAACCGGTTACTTGTTGTACTGTATCCATGTGCCACTGGTTGTTATTGTAAGAAAATCCTACTGTGATGCCTGTTGTTCCAGTTTTCTTAGATAAATGGTCTGTAGCGGGTAAATCAGAAGGAAATGCTGATTTTGACTAGTCAGCATTTATTTCTGTACAAATATATGATATTGTTTGAATGTGTCTGACAGTCTGGAGATCCACAGGTACCATAATGGGTGTAGGCCAGTGTTTGCTGTTTGGTTTGACTGTTGTAATCAAGAGGAAGTTTTCAGCCAGTCGCTTCTGGGACGACTGTGTTAAACACAAGTGCACTGTGAGTATTAACTCCCATAATAAATGTGTCCATGTCAGGTTGATGTCTAACTGCAAATCTTTGTGTACCTACGTCAAGGTAATCCAGTACATAGGTGAGATCTGTCGTTACCTGTTGGCACAGCCGGTCCGTCAGTCTGAGGCACTTCACCAGGTTCGAGTTGCCCTGGGTAACGGCCTCCGCTTCTCCGTGTGGGAAGAATTTGTCCAGAGATTCAGAATCAGAAAGGTTGGGGAGTTTTATGGTGCCACAGAGTGCAACTGCAGCCTGATCAACATAGATGGAAAGGTGTGTATATGTATGTTTCTAAATGGCCTTTGAAATCATTTTTCTTCTTGTTTTATGTGAATGTTGTGCCATTATATGTCCAGGTGGGGGCGTGTGGCTTCACCAGCCGCATCATGTCCAGCTTCTACCCAGTCACACTGGTCAGGGTGCAGGAGAACGGAGAGCTGCTCAGAGACTCACAGGGACTCTGCATACCCTGTCCGCCTGGTGAGAACACACACACACACGCAAAGCTACAAGAAGAATCAACTTTATTTTATCATTCATACATTTTTTTACATGTTACAATGAAATTTATTCTCTGCATTTGACCCATCACCCCTGGGGGTAGCAGTGAGCAGCCACAGGCGGCGCTCGGGGAGCTAGCGCTGGCTGTCTCGCTCAGGGACACACCTGGTGTGGGGGATGGGCTGTGTGACTCAGCTGGGAATCGATCCTGCTATTCCTGCATCCTAGCCCTCTGCCTTAACCACTGAGATACCAGGCCACTTACTAACATATTACAACATTACTAACACGCCGTGTGTGAAACACTAATGTTTCCTCTTCTCTCTGCCCTTCTCCATCCTCCTGCAGGTGAGCCCGGCATGATAGTTGGACGTATTAACCACAGTGATCCGTTTAGGAGATTTGATGGCTACATTGATCTGGACTCCACCGAGAAGAAAATAACTCACAATGTCTTCAGCATGGGAGACTCCGCTTATCTGTCAGGCATGTCTCTGCAACACACGACACATACGAGCAGAGTAATCATGATGCTTCACAGTAACAGTCGGGACATGAAGGGAGACCTAATACAATGCAGGGAAATCAGAGGGAAACCGTCCAATGGTGTGTCCCTACCTCTATAAAGTTTATGATAGAACACACTCCACATGTGGAGACAGGGACACTTTCTACCTCTCAAAAAGAACCACACACAGACAGTGAAGAGAGGCAGAGGACAGCAAACGGTACAAATACCCACAGACAGGCCGAGGCTGTTAAACAGCCTGGATATTTTTTGCCTGTCTTTTATTGACTGAACTAGAAACAGACATAAGACAGTGAATCACCATTTCTTACCAAAGTCAAAATTGTACTGGTGAATCACCGTCTTTACTGACTGAAGCGTCTTTCTTCCCCTGCAGAAACGATGACGATGATGATGGTGATTGTCTCTGTCTGTTTTCCTCTCTGGTTGTCTGTCTTTGTCTCTCAGGTGACGTAATGGTGATGGATGAATATGGCTACATCTATTTCAGGGACCGCAGCGGCGACACGTTTCGTTGGCGAGGGGAAAACGTTTCCACCACAGAGGTGGAGGGAGTCCTCAGCGGGCTGCTGGGACACACCGATGTCGCCGTTTACGGAGTGTCTGTACCAGGTAGCAATGAGACGAGTCAAGAAGGCAAAAAGAAAAATGAGTGATTCTGATCTAATGTGGATGTAATATTATATTTTCCTCTGTTTATTGTCTCGCTGTCTGTCTGTGTTTCTGCAGCAGTGGAGGGAAAGGCAGGTATGGCAGCAATAGCTCATGAAGGAGACAAGTTTGACCTTGACGTGTTCCTGACTGCTGTACAAAAAGCTCTGCCCTCCTACGCGTGCCCTGTCTTCCTTCAACTCATGCCATCTGTTGACACTACAGGTGAGAGTGCAGTGCGCAAGGGCACGCAAACACATACTTTCATAAAGTCAAACGAGAACTCACCCTTAAACTTACGTCCACAGGCACCTTCAAAATTCAGAAGATGCGGCTGCAGAGCAAAGGATACATGCCGCAAGACTCGAGTGAAAAGATTTATTTTCTGAACAGTCGTGCTGGATGTTACGAGGCTGTTACTGATGAACTGTATAATGATATTGTGGAGGGAAAGGTGCGTTTATGAAGCAGGAGAAGGCTGAGAAGAAGATATAGACTGCTGAGGAGCACTGGGTGTATATTTCAGAAGGGAAAGAGACAAAAACACCAGTATGTACCTTCGAGGATTTAGAGACGACACCCTGGGCGCTCAAAGTGGATATATGATAATGATGCTGTTCTTTAAATTCAATAAAAATCTTTCCTCTGACATATCTTACATTAGAAGTGCAAGGTTTATTTTCTATTTTGGTAAATAGCTACAATGCAGGGAAATAAAAATAAAAAACAATTCATGTCAATAGAAGATGTCTCGGTGCTCCCTACAAGCTGCTGGTGTTGTGTGGTAATAACTTAAACAGGCACATCCATTTTACATTATGTTATTTGTTTATATGACACATCATTGTTTGCATTCATCTCCATGTCCTACTTTTCTCTCGTTTAAATAATATTCATAATATTTATAAATCCTATTTTTTAATATTCTGTATTTTGCACAAGTCATAAACATTTGCTTTGTTTTTATCCTCAGAGGAATTAATACTGCAAATGTTAAAAACAGCACGGGAAATTAAAACCACAGTATATTTTTTGTCTTATAGTCAGAACGAAGACTTATAGACTATAGACTTAAATAACACGAATGTGTCACAGAGTAAATGATGGAAGACTTTTACACTGTGACTGTCAGTATGACTGTATTTCTACCTGGTTGCATCTCAGTACATGCTGACCTACACCCCCTAGTGGTCAAAGTGAGAATCACCTTAAACCACATCTGTCACTGAGTGTGTTGTGGACATATAGAGAAATACTTGCTTAGTATAATTAAACCTAGCTGCTGAGAGTAACTAGCAACATAAACACAAATACTGTGCTTAAGCAGGGTTTTGTATCTGGATGCATCCTCACTGACCAAATCATTGTGAGCCAGACAGGTGTTTGTCTGCAGCATATTCACGAGTCACCCCGACAATATCAAAGGAAACGTAACTCACAGATTTCTTCAGATTATTCTTGGCATTCATGCGCATGGGTCACGTTTTATGGCTAAATACATGTGCGACACGATGACAGAAACAATAATTACCAGCTTAGCTTTCAGCTCTGAGGCTCTCTGAAACTCACTCTGAATTCTGCTTGAATAAACTAATCTTGGATTAACACAAGACGGCATCTGTTTGGGCAGGAAATTGAATATTTGCAGGATGTGAAAGAATGCCCGGATGCCTCCTCGTTTAAATATCACGCAGGAAGCGTGTAAATGAGAAAGTATGAAACAGTCGTTAGTCATTAGAGTGACACATCAGTCTCAACAGTACGCAGAGTTCAAATGTTGGCAGAGGCCGTGCTGTTGAGAGCTCTTCTGTCATTTGAAGTCTTTGTACTGTTTTTTGGTCTGATTTTGTGGCTGCAGAGCGACTCTAACTACAGCATTCAAGCTCTTTTATTGCCAATCATTTGCCCTGCTCCAGTGTCCTTGAGGAAAAGAGAAAATTTCTGCCAGCTGCTTTGTATCTGTACTTTCAGATGCCTCATTGCTTTGTGTATTTATAGTCTGTCACTTGACTAGTTCCCTCAAAGTGGCTGCACATTGAAGAGTTTAGTTCCATACAGTCTTGATTCTTTACATTCTAACAGTTTTCCTCACTGCTCCAGATACTTTCCACACGTTCAGGCCCCTAAAATACTCAAATAAAACAGATCTGAGTTTGTATAATATCACTAATGTGAGTGATAAATTATTTATTTCACCTTCAGTATTATCTAAACTTTACATCCTGTTACTATCAATGATGAATAAAGCAAAACTGCTTTTACTTATTTCTGCTTTTAAAACATTTATAATAACAAATCTCTCAAAGGCTAAAATATTCTTTTTTTTTTAAACCATTTTAGAATTTCTAGTTTTCAAATCAGAGAAAACACTTTAGTGCCTCTTTCTACCTCACAGACATGTTGCAGCCTTGGTGAAGAGGTAAACATTGTGTCCGGCGTGGCTCGCAGCTGCACAGTGTTTACATAAAGGCTCCAGGCGTTCCGAACAGAACAGGCTCTCTTCGTGTTCCTCGCAGCGCTCTGAAGAGGCCACGGATCAGGGACGAAAGCAGCTTTGCAGCGCATGAATGGGGCTGCTGGCAGGAGCTTCAAGATATGAAGCTGGTTTGATTTATGTCACAATGCAGCAGTTAAATTGTTGAAAGGTGGGAAAATGGAGGGACACCAATCGGGAGGAGCAGTGCAGTCATGTGTTTTGGTGTTGGCCTCGCAGTTTGCCATATATCAGTAATGAAGTGGGGATGCATCAGTGCTCTCTAACTGAGCACAACGTGACAGTCACTGATGTCACACGTGGTAGATCTGTTTGCTCCATCTCAGACTTGAAGCATAGCTATACATCATTCTGCAGTGTCAGCTTGACTTTCATTACCCTGTGGTTTCGACTATATTCTCATATCCTCAGGCCAGATTCATCGCTGCGCCTTTGCTTGTCATTTTTAGTGCTTAAATCATTTTCCCCCAGAGACACAAGGCTCCTCTTATACGGACTGGCACTGTATATTTTGCAAGCAGGAAAAGGTGATAGTGTTATTTCAAATTAATACTGCAGTGTCAAGTTCTGAAATGATTCATCAGCATACAGGTTGATTCAATGGCAGCGTTCAAAGAGCTCTCATTCAGAGAGTGAGTCAGTTTAGAAACATACAATAACATCTCATGTATTGTTTATAATGAGTTATGTTGGATCCAGTTTTTTTTTTATCTCCAACATTTACTACACGCAGCTCAACACAAAATGAGGAGTCAGCGGGCTGTGTTGGTCAAGTGGATATTTTAGCTTATTTCAGCAGCCAGCATTTCCTAGCTGGGCTGTGGGGAAGATGAAACAGTCTCAAACACATGAAAAGGAAGTGGACTTTGTGCTAAACTATGCAAAAAATAAAATAATTACTGCAACTGTTAACACCTCATGTTATCCTTGGCTAAACTTTGGGATCCACAGACTCTTGTGGACCAGCGATGGGCAGAGGGATGAACTGTTGCAGTTAGGAAAAACACATTGTTAACGTGCGTACAGGCATGCGGGTGTTGTTTTATGAAGACAGTCAAAATGTGAACATATTTTGAAACGTTACCCTTCTCTTATTCCTGTCTACACATGAGCTACAATACATATCTGAAGGCCTGCCAAACAACTGAGCAGCGGCCTCTCACACACTGCCTGAGACAAGATGAAACACATTACACTACAGTAGGAGTCTCTGTGCATGTAAACTCTGCAATGGCTTTGCAGGACTCTCTACTCCATGTTCCCCTCTTCGTTTGCTGTCCTCCTACTCATCTCCAATGATGCTGACAGCCAAGTGTTGGCTCTCTCTCCACACTTAATCAGTTTGAAGCACTATGAAAATTAGACTTGGCGAAGTTAAAGGCTTTGCTGTACTGCTCCAGTGGCTGATTTGCTGTAGCACACAATTTTCATCTCTTAGCTGCGCAGCCCTGCCATCGGTCTGCTCAATTACACAACTAGATCGGGGATTTGCTACTTAATATTAGTACTGACGTGTGCTGAAAAGTGGATGAGACAGTTGGCTGTTAAGGTTTTAACTGGCTAATACTAACTAGATTCGCCACTCACAAAAACCTCTGCACGGCCTGATCGCTTGCAGACACATATTTTACTGAATGAATCACTTTGTATGCGGCAATACATAAAAGGAAATGTTTATAATCTGGTGTTTTGTGTTTCACTGTAAGTAATCACTGGTCATATTTTATATTTCTCTCTCAGTTCCCCTTTAATATGTCAGCTTCTTATTCTCCAACAAAATAAGAAGAAACATTATTTTAACTGTTAATTGTACAGTAGCTTCTTCTTCGTTCTCCTTTGTTCTGGAGGGGACTTTGCCCGAGTACCTCGACGGGACCAGGACGCATCACCACCTACAGGTTTCAAACTGTTTTACTACTGAGAGGCTCGATGTCAAAGAAATTAAAAAGAAATGTAGAAGCTTCTTCTACAGCAGCCTAATCAAGCATGTTTTGTGCGTCTGTGTGCAACACTTTGCTGACTCATTCCAATAACACTTACGCAGAGATATTGGGCGACTTGTGCCAACCATCACAGGTATGTTGTTAGACTGTCGCTGCAGGCGGAACATATTTCTTTAGAATAACAGACTTTAATATGTGTGTATGTCTGATGCTTCATGAAATCAGGAAATAAGTGGATGTGGTAGGATTTTCCCCACAGCATTCCCCATCTACAGCACCCTTACAGAACCCCACAGTGTCTGGCTACTTCATTACACAAGGAACAAGAACAATGGTCCAACTATCTGGGAGACAAACATAGCAGGAGCTTCAAGTGTTATTCTCTTCCTGTCTTGTCAGGTAGGACTGTGTGATACTTTACCAGTATCCAGGGTCACAGGTGTCCTCCTAAAAGACCTAAGAGGAAACTGTAAACAGAAAGTGCATCAAGTGAGCAGTGAGAAAGAAGTGAGTGATCATTAAATGTCATTACAGTTTCGTTTTTTTATCCTATAACACTAAAGGCTTAAATATACACAACCACATGTTCTATTATAGTCTATCATATGAGTAGTTTTTCATAGGTCGACATGTTGGCAAAACATCATGTAAGAGCTGGAATTGTAGCCCTAAAGGAGGAGCTAATGTAATGTTTTCAGAGATTTCTGCAGGACTAAAACATGTGCGGATTAGCAGAGAGAGACAGAACAGTTTTATATTTTAGATGTACATGTTTTCCATGGTGATTTGTTCCTCCTGTGCCACAACAGAGCCTTCACAATCTCAGCAGCAGTATCTGGTTTCTCTGACAAAGCATATAAGCTGATTTCTCCAGGTGGCAGCCAGCAGCACATCTGCCACGCCTATTAAAGCTCCCACTCGCAGTCTGAAACACCCATGCCGAGCCTAGTGTCTAACCACAGTAACACTCGGGCCAATTAGGGAAAACTTTGCAAACCGCAAGCTGTCGCTGCTCAGTGTTCTGTGCGAGGACATGTCCATCTTCCTGAGCCACAGAGAAGCTGGAGCACAGGGTAACATTCCCCACTCAGCACACTAAAATCACGTCTCTGCATTTATGTGGTCCTTCTGTGTACTGCGTAGCTGAATAAGTTGAAAGGCCCCAAGAAACATCTAAGGGGTCACAGCTCAAAATAACTAAAGAATAGGGAAGAGAAAACTAGTCAAAACCTTCCCTGCCTTATCCCACAGCGCTTGTCTTTGGGGGTGAGACCAGTAAATAAGACCATCTGCAGATAATCCACCAATATCGCAGATTACAGAGGTCCCTCACTAGATTTCATGCAAAAGTATGTCAGACCTGCAGCAAGGATGAATCTGCCTATCACAGTTTTCTTGAATGAAATACACACATTACAGCCTGCAGAACATGAAAACATATGGATACGCCCATGTGGCTGCTTTCTACAGCTGGAGCTGCTCTTAAAGGGGAAGGCGGCCTTTTAAAGGCGGCCTGTGTCCCTGGGTCTAACGGGATAAAAACTGTAATGTGTTTGAAATTAAATTGATCTAAATAAGAACCTGCGATGATTCTATCGACGTGATTCATGTTACCCGTGTACAGAAACGCTGGCTCGTGACCGTCGTTGAGGAACACCGAGTTCCCCTAAAACGAGCTCAGACCTGCCCTTTAATTCAGTAAGCTCGTCCGCCATTTATTCCCTGTCGGCGAAACACAACAGCAGGACCCTGCGCTTCCACATCCTCCGCGTCCTTCCCCGTCCGCCGCGTCACTACTCCGTGTCTCTCCCCTGCCATGCCCCGGGTCACCTCGCTGCTGCCCGCCCTGCTGTGCGTTCTCCTGCCGGGTCCGAGCCGGGGGTATTTCCCGGAGGAGCACTGGAGCCCCGAGTCCTCGCTCCTCGCACCCCGGGTCGTCATCGCGCTGGTGTGCCGCAACTCTGCGCACTCGCTGCCGCTGTTCCTCGGCACCATCGAGCGCCTCAACTACCCGAAGGACCGCATTGCGCTGTGGTGAGTGGCATGGGCTAAATACACGCTCCTGTGATGTCAGGAAATACACTCTCACGGCTGTTATAAGTCATATTGTCAATGAAGTGCAGCAGAGTGTTACTGAAGGTCAGTGTGAGCTCATCAAAGGAGACACGTCAAACTCCGGGAGAAGTAGAGGAAAACTCTGTGCGCGTGCGCGCGCGCGTGTTGCACGAGGCCAGGTGGGGCCACAGTTTAATTATGAAGCAAACTAAACAGCTCTGACACTGCGGGGAGTTCTGATGCGTCGGCCCCGCCGGCGGAGCGCGAAGGGCGGATGACGCCAGCAGGGCCGTGCCCGTGAAAAGTTCCACTCGGTCACAGATCTTCTCTCTCATCGTCGTTTTCCCCCATGTACCCTGCCTCTGCACGTATTTCCCCTCCATCTTAGTCTTGCGTTGCAGGGTTGACAGGAAACAAACGCAGTATTGTTTTGATATTAATGCGTGAGCGGTGACAATCACGCACAAAACTTTGGCCCCAAAACGCATCTGTTTAAAGTTAAAGGGCTCTCAGTACCCTGCGCCCCCCCTCCTGCCACATTTCTTCTCTTCAGCTGCTGCTCACTTCCTCTTCTCATTGGCCAGGAGCAGTTTGTTTCCGTTTTTGCAAAAAACATTCATATTTTCATCAGCATTCAGACCTGAATGGTTAGATTATATGACTGGGCAACACAGGGACCTGATAAGATAAGATAAGATAAGATAATCTTTTATTAGTCCCACACGTGGGAAATTTCAGCAGAAAGTGGACAGTACCTGATGAGCAGCAAAAAGTTTAACAAAACCAATAAAATAAAACACAACGTGAAAGCAGGAGCCTGATAAAGGCCAATAAAGGAATTTGCCTGGAGCACACTTGTGTTTAAGGAGACTAAAAAAGGTGCTTTGCCTGGGATTTCTTTGTTTCATTTTATTTTAGACAGAAAATCGCTCTCTGTGCCACTGTGCCCATGTGGGCTGCAGCATATCTCTCCTGTCAGGATGAGTTACATAAACCGAGCAGCCACCTCGTGATGACTCGATACCTGCAGTTATCAGCGTGACCCAACACAAACAACGTAGACACACATGGATGCAGATTGTCCGATGGTGTGTGTGGGACATGCAGGGCTGATCAGTTCTTCTGTTTTCACTCCTCAGCTCTCTTACATCCAGTAGGCATAGTCCTAGTGCTGGCGTGCAAGCACTACCTAATATTAACTGTCCATAATTCCTTTTTTATCCACGACTGCTGCTTATTCAAAACCTCACAGCAGCGAGGAATTGCTGCCCAAGTGAAAGGGAAAAGTTCGGCAAATACACGAGGAGAGGAAGGAGGAGATTGACCGTCGAGCGGGTCACACGTAGGTGCTGGGATGTCACAGATGTGTTAAAACATCGCGGGCAGATGAGAAACTAACATCTGCAGCACGCCGACTGTCACTCTCTGCCTGACTGTGTTGGAAGTAAATCAGTTTCTCCTCTAACGCATTCTTTCTCTCTCTCTCTCTCTCTCTCGCTCGCTCTCTCTCTTTTTCCCTGACACGCACTGAGGTTTGTTATGACAATGCAGACAGCAGACAAATGCCTTGCTTCCCTTCCTCAGCCTCTATTGTCTGTCTTTGTTCTCTCCTGTCCACGCCTGGTGTTACTGATGTAAAACTCTAATAATGGCAGGACCCTCGGGGGATGAAAAGCACTAGCACCATATATGCTGTAGTCTTTTCAATGCATTTAAAGCTGTCTGCAACACGAATTCGGCGTATCGTCCATTACTAATTACCAGTTTGAAAAATTTCCATATGCCAAAGCATTAAACTGACTGAGATAATTCTTCCGTGTTTAACACAACAGAAGTGAATCACCGCACGTCACTTACTGGAAACTTAGAGTTGCTTTTCATGTAGGGAAATGTGCTCACTGCAGTAAAGGAATGGAGCGCCCCCGAACACAAAGGGTTCCTGCTGTGAGGCGGTTGCTTGAGTGGCAGAATAATAACCGCTGTATTCGTAAATAATTATGCACAGGGACTGTCGTGGTGTGCAGAATTCACTCAGCGCCTCAATGTGGCTGAATAAAGATGGAATCAGTGAGTTTTATATCAACGGTTCCTGTCTGAACATTTATGAGGACCACAAAATGAAAACCAGCACCAGTGGCATTCTTATTGAATCCGATCACTGTGCCTTTACTATATCAAATAATTCTCATGTCGTGGTGGAATGGTTTATCCATACACAGCATCCTTCTCCAAGCATCTCTGCATTATTGTCTTTCACGGTCGGTGGTGCCGCAGACTGAGATGAACATTTTCCACTTGGTTCCTTTTCATTCTCCCACAGGGTGGCGACAGATCACAACACAGATAACACCACAGCCATCCTCCGAGACTGGCTCATTAATGTGCAGAGCTACTATCACTATGTGGAGTGGAGACCTCAAGATGAACCCAGGTACTGTGTGTGTGTGTGCGTGTGTGTGTGTGCGTGTGTGTGTGTGTGTGTGTGTGTGTGAGGAGCATGTTACTTATTGCGTCTGTCTGTGTTTGCCTCAGTGCCTTTGAAGATGAGGTGGGATCCAAGCACTGGAATAATCTCCGCTATGAACGTGTAATGAAGCTCCGTCAGGCAGCGCTGGACACCGCGCGCGAGATCTGGGCCGACTACCTCCTGGTGTGTTATCAGCCACTCAGCCACTCCATTATGTACTCTCAGTCGCCGTCTCTGACACAAGGTCGGGTCTGCGCTGAGCTGACTCACAGCACTTAACTCTGCAAATATCCATCCATCATAGATACCTGCTTAAACCTCTTCAAGGTTAAGGTGTAGAACTGAGGAAGCACCGCTCAGTCTCAAAATAGTGATGATATTATAGAAGGAACTCTTTGGCTGAGTATACTGAATGAAAAACATGAGCTAAATGTACGTTGCTTTCAGTTATTAGACTGCATCTGTTACTGTTGGTGAGACAGACTGAGACAACCATTATCTGGGATTAAATGTCTAATTTTGGCACCTATGGATCTGGAACAGCATTTAATAATTAATTTACTTGAAACACGTCAGAATAAGGTACAGCCCTGTGTAAATACGAGTGCGGTCTGTTGTTTTCTGGGGAGCTGCTTCTGCTTGTTGCTCCGCGGCGGCACCATGTTGCCGCGGCAGAATCAATCATTCAGTGGCGGCAGGTGACATTTTGTATGTGCGCCTGTGTGATTGTTGTCAATATCGCGCCCTTCTCTTCTGTCCACAGGTGGTGGACTGCGATAACCTGCTCACCAATCAGGATGTGCTGTGGAAGCTGATGAAAGAGAACAAAACCATTGTAGCTCCCATGCTGGAGTCCAGAGCTGCATACTCCAACTTCTGGTGCGGCATGACTTCACAGGTACTGCAGATTCTTTCTTCTGAAACGCCCGTTTCTCAGCTGTAGGACCAGCAGATGGCTCCTTCGCGTTGTTTACAATAGATTTCTAGGCATGGCTTTTTGATGCTTTATCCTGTAAAAGGAACCAGCAGACTGTAAACGTTGGTATGCAGCCCACACAGTGAATTGGTGGAGGTTCTGTTGTTAAATGGAGCAGCTGTGATTCATCTTCGTCCTCTGGGCTGCCTCTCATTTGGGCCTTTACCTTGAGACGTATCCCTGTGGACCAAGCAACTGCTGAACCCATTATATCATTTTCAGTATCTGAAGTTAGCTCAAGTATCTAGTGTGGCATCTTTATAGTGTGTCAACATTTTAGATTTATCGGGCAGTCCACATGTGCTCTTATTAAGTCAGTGAGTCACTGAATGTGAGTTAAATATCAGCTCATGTCATCCCATGCCACTGCCGTAGTATGGAAATAAATATAATCAAGACCGATGTTTAAGATTGATTATTTATGTGTGAAGAAGTCAGGTTTAGAAAAAACTGTGAATTAGGAAGAGCTGTAAACTCGTATACACTTGTATATACTTGTATAGAGGTCACATTTTTTACAGACGTAATTCTTACTGACGTGATTTTGAATCTAAAAAGGTTCATGTTGTATGACGTTTACGTGTTCCCGTGCGCTGCCTGCAGGGTTACTATAAGCGCACGCCGGCCTACATGCCCATTCGTAAACAGGAGCGTCTCGGCTGTTTCTCTGTACCAATGGTCCACTCTACCTACCTGCTGGACCTACGGAAAGAGGCTTCCCGTCAGCTGGCTTTTTATCCACCTCATCCCGAATACAGCTGGGCCATAGATGATGTCATCATCTTTTCCTACTCAGCTCGCATGGCAGGTGGGACAAATGCAGGAGAGACGGTTTCACTATCTCAAAGACTTGTTAAACGTCTTTTCATGCTCCGTATATACAGTATGCATACAGTAATTTGAGTTACTTTTCTTTTCTCGTTCTCAGGCGTACAGATGTATGTGTGCAACAAAGAAACCTATGGGTATTTCCCAGTGCCAATGCGAACCCATGCTACCTTACAAGACGAGGCAGACAGCTTCTTGCACACTCAGCTCGAGGTCATGGGTGAGTGTGCATGAAAGACTTTAGAAGTTATGTCTTTATTCAGTGGAATCAAATAATTGATGCTAATGTTACTCCGACTTGTCCTCTGGCTTGTAGTGTCATGTTAAGGTGGTCTGCAGATTTAGCATTTAATAGGTTTTCCCAGCTTGTATTTAGCTAAACTAGTGAGTCTCTCATCTCCCGCATACACACTTTGTCTTCGTGTACTGACGTGATGTGGCAAAACTAAATGATTCCTGTTTAAAAAAACATTTTTTTACAGACATTTCTTATGATGTTGGAATGATAATGGGAAGCTGTTCACACAATGGATACAGGACACTGTGTGTACTGTGCATATATAGTGCTTTTGTGCAGCATTACTTTCTACGTTACAGGTGAAGAAACACAAAGTCTAAGGACCGTGGAACCTACACAATTAAGAATAATACCTAAAGTAATGAGATGGGGAATTTATACACACATCTACCAACCTCTTGCTGAAGTCTAGTGTGAAACCCCCAGTTCCAACACATTACGTATTCTCTTTGTAACCTTCCCCTTTTTATCTTTGAAAGTGAAAAGTCCTCCGTTGGAGCCGTCCAGCTTCCTGCCTCTTTCTCCCAAGCAGCCTAACAAGATGGGCTTTGATGAGGTACACACTCTCTGCACACACTCGCGTTCACACTATCAGCTACAACCGCCCCGGCGCGTGTGTGAGATTTCTCGTTTGTGTGCACCCAGGTGTTTATGATAAATCTGATGCGGAGATCTGACCGGCGTGAGCGAATGCTAAGAACTCTGTACGAGCAGGAGATCAGCTGTAAGGTTGTTGCTGCTGTGGATGGCAAGTACGTTTCTCATCTTCTTCTTCCTCCCCCGCTGCCCGCGTCTTTCTGATTTGTGCCTCTGCAGCATGTGGTGTAGATTGATGTAGGGAGGCAGGGCTGAGACAAACAACCAGGTGAAAAACAGCAGGGTATCGCCCTGAGCACATAGTTGCGCCTCGTGTGAGAAAACTCCAGACTTCATATAGGTTGACCTGTTATTAGATGGTATGTTTTTTTTATGTTTTCTCGACACCTGCTTGGTTTGTTGCTATCTTTATGTCTTATCACAATGTAATCACAATCATATATTGTTTCCATTCTTTATTCCATCTCTAATTATTTGTAATCCTCTCTTCCTATCAGAGCTCTAAACAAGTCTGATATAGAGTCTATGGGAATTAAGATGCTGCCGGGCTACAAAGACCCTTATCATGGCCGACCTCTCTCCAAGGGGGAACTGGGTTGTTTTCTCTCTCATTTCAACATCTGGAAAGAGGTGAGATGTTTAGATAGGCCTCAGTCTGTGAGGAAACGGCTTTTTTATTTATTTTTGTTTTAATAAATCTATTTACTCTTTTTTTAAATGGCAAACTGCACTTTTCATAAGAACCCTTCACCTAAAAAGCACCACAAGATCACAAAGAATAAAACGCTGCTGCAATTACTTCTGTATTAGTTTTGAAGGAAGAAAATGTTATTGATACCATTAAAGAATTTAAGCTTTTCCATCACACTAATGCTTAGTCAGGCGCATCATCTCAGCATAACTGTAATGTTAAATCTGCGTGTGTTTAGATAGTAGACCGTGGTCTGCACACCTCCCTGATCATCGAGGACGACCTCCGCTTCGAAGTTTTCTTCAAACGCCGTCTCCAGGCGCTGCTGCAGGAGGTGACGACGCACAAGCTGGACTGGGACCTCATGTGAGTGATGCTTCACTGAACAGGAGGAGGACACGGTGTAGTAAACAGAGAGCTTTATCATCCCCTTACAGTGAAATCCATCCATCTGCCACACATGGTATCTCAGATTGTTCAGATGCTGGAAACACTTGTGGAAATGATGCGTCTTATAATTTCTCCACCAAGCACTGAGCTCCAGCATTTTCACATTCACAGCGAGTCACCCAGAGGACTGCTGCCATGGAGGACACATTTTTAAAGTAAAAGTCCTTTTGATTTTAAGCATAAATTATTAGAAAGTTAGAGAGCTGAGATTAAAAGACCAATAAAAAGGCAAATATTAGAAGTCAGACCCTGAAACTAATGGATTTACACACATTTTTGATTATTCGAGAAACTGTGCTGCACTGTTTTGTTACCAGCTGTAACAACGAGAGAGTTTTCAGTTTCTTTTAGTCCTAATTTGCATCATCTCCATAGCAACAGTGGCAGAGGCTCATAGATAATGTATTATTTAGAGCCAACCTTTGTAAAAAAAAAAAAAAGAAAGATGCCTCATATTAAAGTTGAGATAATTTGCAGTAATGATTATACACATTCATATAAAGGATTATGTTGAGGAGGTTGTTGAAAACTAATTCTTTATTTTGGAATTTGCAATAAAAAAAACACACAATAAAACATATATATCTGGGCAGAGAAGAGTTTTTTACTTAAGCCATCTGAACGTACGAAACCACAAAGTAAAACAGCTTTTGTATACAAAGTTTTAGAACATGTGACTGACGGGTGTTTCTTGTTACCCAGATGTGTCCTGTGACTGTGACAAACAATAACCAGCTCTGAATGACCACTCTTGACCACTGCTTGGGTGTTACCTGTGAAAACCATTTTGAATCAGGAAAGAAAACCAAAATAATCAGAGGCTTTGTACAAACACTGGGCATATCCAATACAACAATTTAACTGAGCAACATACAATAAAAGGGGGTTGGCTGATGATGTCATTGTGAGAGCTGTGAAGAAAAAAACCCAAAACAATCAGTGAAGAGAAAATTAAAGGGAGAAACCTCCCAGCATTTCAAAAGAAGAATGTCAGTGAGTCACAGGCTTGATGCAGTTTCATCCCAAATTTATTTTTTTATCTTCCAATCCAAATGTCAGTGTGCAGCCAACAAATGAATTGGATTGAATGTTGGATGTTCAGTACCTTTCGGGGAGACTTTATATAGGCAGTAATAGTTTTTAATAGGCATGTCCGATATTATCGACCGATAAAGGCATTCAAATGAAATATTGGAAACTATTGGTATTGTTTTTTACACTTGTAATGACACAACCTTTACATAACATTCATATATTATATATCAAACTCTCAAAATGTCAAATATGATAAATCCAGGGTATAGTTTTTGAGATATTTGTTGACACACCTTGCAATAGTGTTTAAAGTCTAAATATGTTACATAAGTTACATGAAATTATTTTATTTATGTATTATTTTAATTTTTAAAAGCGGGGACCCTGCTTAAATTAGTATTGGTTTATTCTGTATCGGAAATTAAGAATTAGACTGTATCGGTATATTGTATATAGGTCAAAAAGCAAATATCGATCATCCCTAGTTTTTACTGTTTCATGGTCGGACTGCTCAGTGTTGTTTTGGTTCATTAAAATATGGTTATTAACAGAGGTAAATCAAGAACTTAGTTATACCCATCTCTCCTCTCTTACGACTTGTATACTACCCTACTATCAGCACTTTCTCTGTGTTGGACTCTCCTGGTTCGTCGCTGTTAAACGAAGGCACTAGGTGTTTTATGAGCTAATCAACTGCACTGTGATGCAGTGATTTTAGTTCTCTGTTACTGACAGATGACCAATCCGATTTCTCCTGCTCAGTTACATTGGACGCAAGCGCATGCAGGTGGACCATCCGGAGAAGTCCTTACCAAACATACACAACCTGGTGGAGGCGGACTACTCTTACTGGACGCTAGGCTACATGTTGTCTTTACAAGGAGCCCAGAAGCTTCTCAGAGCTGAGCCTCTGGTCAAGATCCTCCCTGTCGATGAGTTCCTCCCTATCATGTACAACAAACATCCACTGTGAGTACAGCCCCTCTGCTCTCTTCATCCTCTGTCTGTCTCGTCTTCTTTGATTCTGTCCCCGTAGCGCTCGTGTTAATCTAATCACATGCTGCTGCTCTCGATCTTTAGATCAGAATACATGGATCACTTTGAACATCGGGACCTGCGTGCATTTTCCGCTGAGCCTCTTCTGGTGTATCCGACACATTACACGGGAGACAAAGGCTACATCAGTGACACAGAAACATCTGTGGTCTGGGACAACGACACAGTGAAAACCGACTGGGACCGAGCCAAGTCGAGGAAAACTCAGGAGCAGGAGAAGCTGAGCTTTGAGGCGGAGAACTCTGATGTTCTGCAGTCTGAACTGGAGAACTGGAGCGCACGGGAAGAGCTGTGATAAAGAGGCGAGGAGGAGTCGGAGAGAACTCTGTGTACAGAGATAAAGAAGAGGGACATAGAACAAAGCTGTGATAGTAGGGGGAATGGGTCAGAGGGAGGGAACATAACAGAGAGCAGTAGAAGCGGGATATTAGACTATTTGATCTTTCTCTGGAGAGAGGGGGTTAGATGCAGAGGTAACTCTTGAAGAGTCTGTTTGCAGCTTTGGCTTTATTTATTGCATCCAACACACACCTCTTGACCACAGCCTGGTCCAGCAATAGTACATTGGATTAAAACTTCCCCTCTACTGTATGTTACACAAATAACCAAAACATTACATTTCATTTCACAGTTCACTAAAGTAAATGCCCTGTTCTCCCCTAACCTGTCTCTGAATTACTTGCATTTCATTTGTCCCGCGACGCTGTTTTGGGTTTGAAATTGTAACTTGAAAGTATAAAAGTATGATATTGCGTTTTGTACCAAATAAAATGCTCTCAAGTAAGAAAGCAGAATCGCGTGGCTGCTGCTGACGGGGATTCTGCTCCGTCTTAGTGGTTCCCAAACTGGTATTTGAAGAAAAAACTCTACCTGCAACCCTGTCACTAACTGCATACAGTATCTCTCTGGTTGTGGTGATGTCTTTTCTTCTTTGATTTTTATAGTAGTCAAGAAGTAAAAGTACAACTTTACTTAACAAGAACTTAATAAAAATATAAGTATAACTTAGTGTAGAAGAAATATAGTTTATATTTTCTGCTCTTCTCTCATCTTAATCTTCTCGTTGCCCTTGACATTTGTCGTCTGATCTTGGAGTGGAAGTGCCAACGCTCAGTTTGGAAACCACCATCTTCTTCTCTTCCAGTGACGGTTGACTCTTGTTTAGTTTAGCCCCAAGTAACCACTGTGTTACTTATTATACATTTTTACTTGACCCTATTTTTCCCACTCATGAATGTATAAATGTCTTCTTATAATTTACCATAAGCAACTTTGACAACTGCAGTTTGGTTCAGTGTTTCTCTCACTGCACATTGCAGTTTAAACCCAAACTTGCAGCGATTGTTACATTCAGTTTGCAAATGAACATAGACCTTTACTGACTTGTGTCTGTTATCTGTGTTCAAAGTGTGTCTTTTTTTTAACCAAAGAACAATTAAAACTTTTATAATGAAAGGTGTGTTTTCTCACGTTTTTTCACACAGTTACAGTGTTAGCGGGTTTGATTGCTAGCAGTTGCTAATTAGCAGTAAATGTGATGTTATATTTTTGGATATATAGATTTTGATGTAATTGCAATTCAATCTGAGGCATGTGTGTGTGTGCGCGTGCGTGCCTGTGTGTGTGTGTACTCATGTCCACTGTGTGTTTATGCCTATTATAGTACACGAGGCCATATGTGCGTTTCTGTGTGCATCCACGTGCGTGGGCAGTCGTCTGTGTGACTCAGACTAATCCTATTAGATCTCCCTCTCTTCACCTCTATATTTACCTCACCCCTCTCTGAGATTAACCAGGTACTTTCTGCAAGTGCCTCTGCAGATCAATAGCCACTTCTCTACAGCAGGACCTGCTGGAGTTCACTCGAACCAGCCTCGATTCAGACTATTGACTTCTCAGTTCACACAGACACTTAAATCACCTTGATAATAGGATGCAAAAGAATCATTATTATGCTTGAAGTAAAAAAGCAATATAAGAAGATTCGTTATAAGAAAGACTGTAGTGCTATTTGGATGTGGAAATCCTCACTTGAGGCTTTTCCCTCGTCTGTTTCTTCTTCTCTGTTTTGTTCTCTCACCTACAAGTCTGTCCTCCCTTTGCAATCCAATTTGTCTCCAATGTTTACCATCCCTTCCTCCTCTTTAACAAGATTGCTAATGTTGATCTGAAGTGTGCACACAAAGGCACACACAACACACACACACACACACTCAGAAGCAACCTCTACCCCTGAATTACAGCACTGCCACACCTCCAGCTCTATGTAATCTCCCTCAGTATACCCCAGAGTGCAGGGTGGAGAAATTACAGAGAGAAAGCTGAAGAGGCAGTGAAAGGTGTCACTAAAATAACAAACTTCACAGGATTTAAAAGGATAGAAGGAAAAAAAAGAAAGAAAGAATACAATGGCTTGAAGGGGAGGAGAAACTCTGGATATAGTTTTTTTTCTTGTGGGAGACGTGGAGTTTCAAGGTGAGGTAAATTACTTGGTATTTTCAGCTGCCATGCACGGCACGTATAAAGATTGATAGCCTAATAAATTAGCAACTAACAAACAAGGCAGTGTTGCTAGTATATTGGGTGCGATCGACCAGTTTCAAAAAGTGAGGCGGAGGATTGTGAAATAACTTTTCCAAATGTAGGATTTAAGCGCTGACCTTACTGATCCTTACAGTAAATCCTTTTTTTTTTTAGGTAAGGTCCAATGCTGCTCAATTTCAAACATATTTCTCCTACATCAGCCTTGGAAGTTTCAATCCAGAGTAGCGGTCTCAAATAGATCTGGCACAGCACAGAGCAAAGAGCCAAATCTAATTTGTGAGGTTAACGCTGTCAATTTTCAGCCTGCGGCGACGGCAGCAGCAGAAAAATACAGGCTGGCCGAGACAGATAAAGCACATTTCTAAACTGTTAGACCAGAGCTTAATTTCTACATCTGAAATGTATTTCTTATGTTTTGACCTGTGAGCTGGTCGGCTGCTCCTGGATGAGCTGCGGTGTTGTATTTAGGTGAATAATAGCAGCAGTTATTTTGCAGACCTTTATTAGGCAAACTACAGAAATGTAGTAAGTCTCTGTGCAGCAACAGTTAAATGTAATGGTGGCGACATTTGTGGCTTTGTTTTAATTTGTTTGAACACATCCTTATTTATCTTTTCTCCACAGAGGACCTTCCCAGTTTTTTGTTCCCGTCTTCCATCATGGTGGATCTGTTCCTAAACCGAGTTCTGGTAGAGAATAACTGGGACCAGGATGAACTCAACACAGAGCGTGAGATCATCGGGATCCTCGAGAACCGCATCCTGATGCTCTTCTTTGCATCGGCTGAGTGTGTAAAGTGCCAGGAGTTTGTGCCTGTTCTGAATGACTTCTTTAAGAGGCTGAAAGATCCCGCATACATTGAATACCCCAAACTGCTCGCGCTCATCTACATCAGGTCTCTATCTTCCTGCTTTTTCCTTTTAATGCAGAGATGGATGTGATTGTATGAATACTGTTTTATCATTCACAACTCATCTATTTCCATCTACTCTCTGCAGCTTGGACCAGTCTGAGGAGCAGCAAGGACGATTTCTCAAAGAGTTGCACAAAAAGGTTCTGTTTGTGGCCTTTGAGGACCCATACAGGACGTAGGTGGATGAGGGGAGAGAGAAGTGAATGTTTGTCTTTAAGGCTGTAGAACTTCTATGATCAAAACAAACTGGGACATTTCTAACTACTGTGTGCATTTTCCTATTTGTACAGTGTGTGTTTTTCTGTTTTTCAGGGAATTGCAAGCTATGTTTAAAGTGAAGGATGTTCCAACAGCACTGGTCCTTCGTCCCGATGGCTCTATCCTCTCTCCAAATGCTGTGCAGGACATCTGTCGTTTTGGTTTGGAGTGTTTCCAGAACTGGCAGGAATCAGCAGAGCTTGTCGAGAGGAGCTTCATGCTTAATGAGGAGTTTAGTAACCTAAACCTGCGTAGTGCCACTGACCCTGTGAGGAGACTCAAGTACAAGACAGAGGACGACAAGAGGAGAAAGAGATGGTGGAAGTTATGGGGGAAGGGAAAAGCTGAAAATGAAGAGGAGGAGGAGGAGGAGGAGAAAGATGGAGCATTGGATAAGAAGAGAAAGGAGGGAGAAAAAGGGACATGGAGGAGAAGACGAAGAACAGAGGAGTTTATAGAAGGCTAATCCTTTGGTGTTGTGTAAATACTAAATTCTTGATGGTTGATAAAACAGCCTGTTCCCAGACTCTGATATTCTCTGACTTCAATGGCATGTGCAATGGAAAAAAGCTGCTTTATTGTGATGACAGACATGTGGTAGCATCTGTGCACAGATCACACACGAGTTAGAAAGAATTTAAATATTATTGAGCTCATCTATTATATTGTATGTGTTACTCCAGTCTCCATGGCGACATACTGTATTCTCTATTATCTGTCTATTATTATTGTCATGTCTACAATTTGAACAACACAGAAACTCGTTTCATCTCTTTCTATATTGCTACTGAGTCGTGAGCTTCTAATTTAAATAGCCACAAATCAACGATTTCACAGTGGATCAGACGAAGACGCTTGAAGTGAGAAAGCATTCCCTCGTTTTTAACAGAACTGGGCAGCTCTAAAGGTTTTAGCATCATCAAATCAAACGGTTCACTTCAATTTACCCAGTGAACAGAAACAAACTCTGATATAGTTTAATGTCTCTTTACCAGCACTTGGTCATAACGAGTTGTGGCCCTTTGTCTGAATTTAATGTTTCTGTGTTTTAATCCCCCAAGTGGCCAAAATAATGTATAGTTGCAGCTTTAATCTGAATTTTAGGCGCTGGCGCCTGTTGATGTTCTATATGAAGCAAACGTTTTGTCAAGCACTGTGCTGTGGTCAACATAATACAATAATATTATTATTATATCAATACAATGCAATAATAATAATGTTATATAAATATATACATTATTTTTAGTGTTATATTGTGTGTTTGTTGATTGTGAAATGTCTTTTTATTTTGTTCATTCATTCATTAATTAAGTAAAATATAAATGATCTTATCTATAAATTCACTCAAACGGTGTCTGTATGTTACTGCCAGGTGTGTTATGTCATATTTCACTGTTTCCTGTAAAATTAAACAAACTATCACTGTCCCCTGTGTTTCAGTACTTCCTTTACTTATAGTTGCTTCATTAGGGTCACTTTGTAAAGCATGCCTCTTATTCTGAGATTTGTGTGGTTATTCTCACACAAAGTAAGGCAAAGTATTGTATTTTTGGATGTCCCAAAGTACGATTTGACCAGTCAAATTTCAGTTGTAGATATCTGAAATTACACTTTTCACTACTTACACTCAAGAAATCTAGAATTCACAAAGTAGACATCTTAAAATCGTTTCCCATTCAAGTCAATGAGACATACCGACTAGTCAAAATGACGTAGTAGATATCTCAAATTCGGCTTTTGACTAGTCAGAATTCAGTTGCAGATATCTTTAAGATGACCTTTGACTAGTCACATTGTAATTTTGTAAATTTTAGTAAATTTCAAAATGCATTCCCAGATATCTGAAATACAATTACGGATATTCGAGTAAAGACTGTTAAATGTTAAAAGTGCTCGCCATACACATAATACATGTTCCCTTAGTCACTACTTCGTGTGTCTTGTCCCTTGTCACCTTCTTTTTCAATCCCTCCCTCATAGACAGGTGAGGGGAGGTGGAGCACACGCACACAAAGGAAGAGGAGGGAACATTTGCTGGCATAGAGGTGAAGGAGACGCAGGCAATGGGTAAACGTGATCTATACTGACAGGTTGGGGACTGATTCAAGTACGACCCAGGAAGGGCTGAAGAGAAAAAAAAACTATATTTTGAAGGCTGTTTTCGTTTGCTGCCTCAAGAGAAGATAATATTTGTTAGAGGTAAGCAACTGTGAGGATTATCCGATTTAACAGCAAGCAAGATTATATATGATTAATAGATGTGTGAAGTGTGTAAGCATGGTCGTATGGAAACACAGTTTATTTTACAAGGCAGAGTCATCAAATTTTACAGGATGCAAGATCAACCTTTTGCAAATGTCAAGACATTTTAGAATATTCTGAAGTACAATATGTCTGAAGTATTATATGTCTGTGCTTTCTAAACGTTTGGCAATGATATTCATGCGTAGGAAAACCCGCACAGCACAACGATCTGTTTCCAGTCAGTGAATTTCATTCAATGTATTTCTGTTAAACAAATGTTTAGAAATGAAAACATAATTTCTGTATCCATCTCTGTCTCTGAGAGTCTCAGTTGTCACCACTGTGACCCTTCATCATGGTGGACTTGTTTATTGATCGGGTTCTGGTGAAGAACAACAAGGAGCAGGATGAGCTGGACACAGAACGTGAGGTTGCCGCGCGCCTGCAGAACCGCATCCTGATGCTCTTCTTTGCATCTGCTGCGTGCGAGAGCTGCCAGCAGTTTGCTCCTACGCTCAAGGACTTTTTTAAACAGCTGACAGATAATTTCTATGTGGATCGCTCTGCTCAGCTTGTTCTCTTGTACATTAGGTACAGTACAACACACACACACCTTCAGTATTACACAGTACATTACACACACTCCTACGGTTTCACGCATGTTGGCAGCTGGACTTGTTATTTCCTAACCCCAGTCAGCTGCATGTCTAACCACATCTGCTACCCCAACCTAAAAGCCAAGCGCAGGTCTATGTCTGCAAATGTGGAAATTATACAGATCTGTCTAATGTCCTCAGGTTGTGTGTATTTGTTTCTCAGTCACTGCCAGTCACGCATTCCTATTTCTGTGAGAATCAATTACACAGCGGTGCACAAACAGTGACATGTGGATGTATTTCCTGGATCAAAGTCTTGTTACTTTTCCTTCATCCATTAGTTTGGATCAGTCAGAGGAGCAGCAAGAAAGTTTCCTCAAAGAGCTGCCTAAGAGATGCCTGTTCCTGGCCTATGAGGACCCCTACAGGAGGTGTGTGAGACTGGCTGGTTAGCAGTGTGCACAGCCTGCTGGTGGATGATTGCAATGTAAATATGTTCAGCTGTATAAATCCAGAAGCCCTGTGCCAGTGTGTGTGTGTGTTCACAGAGAGCTGGAGGCCATGTTCAGTGTGGAGGAGCTGCCCACAGTGGTGGTGCTGCGACCCGACTGCTCCATACTCATCCCCAATGCAGTGGAGGAGATACTGCGCCGCGGCCCGGACTGCTACCGCAGCTGGCATGAAGCAGCCGAGCTCATCGACAGGAACTTCATGATCAGTGAGGACTTTCAGGATAAGCCCATGTGTAGGTTCAGTGACCCCGTGAGAAGACTGAAGTACAAGGTGGAGGGGGAGAGGAAGGAAAAGCAGAAGAAAAAGGCCAGGGGGTGGGGTGGAGGTGGAGAAGATGCAGAGGTGGAAGGAGGAGGAAAAGAAGAAGGAGGAGGGTCACCATGGTGATAGAACAAGAGATTGTGGATTACTTGAAATGTTGCCATGATTAGTACTTAAAGCTTTGTAGGAACCGGTGCAGCCAGCGTAACACAAAGTTGTTTACACCGCCGCATGTCAGAAATGCCAGAAGAAGTAAAACATTTCAGACTGATTTTCTGTTTACTGGCGTTGCTTTTCTTTATTACTAAAGTGAGCTTTCACAGATGAACAACATTCATTTGGAGAGTAGTCTCAACAATGTCCCAACAATTTCTAGGAAGTCAGGATGTGAAAAAGCAAAACTGTCTGTTCCCACACAAAAAGCAGGCCACGGGTCTGGGGTTTGACCGCCGTCACTAAATCTTGGCATCCTCTAGATGTTTGTGTGTAAAGATCGTGTTAAGGCGTGGAGAAGGGTATAAGAAGGCATGGGCCTCGGGGTGTTTTCCTGCTGCCTCCACTCGCTCTTGGTGCTGCTCGTTGTTGGCTGCGGCCTTGGAGAACCACCCAGCATCGTTATCTTCCTTGTTCTTACATGTTTGTATTAAAGTCCAGTCGAGTCCAGTCTCTGGTGCGACTACGAGTGTAAGAGTGCAGGTGCCAGTAGCCAATAAAAAGAAATGTAAGACACTATCTAGAGGAACACAGAGTGCCGCTAACCAGCACTGACCTCCGCTTAGAATTGGCTTACTTTAATGTCTTTGAATGCTGCCAAGCAAACAGCCAAGCCAAGATTCGGTCTCAGCCAAGTCTTACCATTATGGCTTGTTTCATTTTTATGTCGCCCAGGAGATTATACAAACCATTTTTCCACTTTCAGTGACACAGCTCTGTAATGCAGTTTTTTCCCGTAAGTGAAAACACACCGTGCATAATCTGAAATCAACGAATTATCCAGCACCAGTAAAATAGTTATGCTAGTGACTGTTGTGCCTTGAGTGTTTATGAATTCCGAACTTTACAGACGACACAAGAAGCAATCAGAGCTATTGAGAGGGATTGAATTGAAATTATGGAGAAACTGACTTTTCTACATAATCAGTGATTTTCCTTTGACTCATCTTCGTTTGCACTGAAAATGTGTCTAGTCTTTACACACCCTCGTACATGTAAACTGCAGTGATTATGTTTTGTGTCATTAGCAACAGTTCCTGACTAGAGAAAGATCAAGATCCTCAATCTGTCTGAATGACCCGAGACTCAACTAGAGCACGGGCTCCGATTGCTCCTCAAATTGCAAGTGCGAGTGCTTCTTGGCATTTTAGGAATAATGACAGTAATGCTCAGAGCAAATGGGGCAAAAATGCATCTGCAGGGAGGAATGATGCAACCACAATGTCATCAGGTGTCATCGAGGTGTGACTGGGTAGTTTTGATAAATGGCAGTGAGATAATGATTCATGTCATGTGAGAGCCACACTGATTCTCCCCTGATCGAACTCCTCCTGAGGTTAATGGAAACATGTGCAGATTCGTGTGCTCGCTGGATGCGCACTCTGCGGCAGGCTACGCATCAGGCGCAGTAGCCTCCCTCCTTCATGCGCCTGTCATACAAGAACTGCTCGCGCCAGACCTCAGCCAGAGTTGGTCAGCGCGGCCTGAATAAGCGCGAGCCGCCGTTTGTTTCACATACCCCCCTTTTGCCTACACAGCAGCTTACTGTTGCTCACTCAGACAAACCTCGATAATATAGTCGAAGCCCCCTCCCGTCTCTGCACACGTACACACACACACACACACACAGACACGTGCGCACACACGAAGGCAAGGCACACACGCTTTGCGCGCTCCCGAGTGCAGAACGCGCAACAAGCGGACCAGCGGACGGAGAGAGAAAGAGAGAGAGAGAGCGAGAGAGAGAGCGAGCGAGCGCCACAAGAAGAACAGAGACGGACGGATGCAAGGCGAGGCCAGGAGCGGAGAACCGTCTCTCCCCGGATCGTCCAGCTGTTGATTTTTGTTTAATGGTCGTGTTATTTTGTAATGCTCTACCTGCCTTCTTCAACGACGCAGAGATATTCCCGCACGCGTCCTGATGTGCTGCTGCTGCGCCTCATCACGATTCTTCAAGGATACGCTGTCATCACAACGATGTTATTTTCCGTTAAATGCAAGGATGTAATTGATCGATGTCGGAACCACATGAGCAACAATGACATTTGCGCCCGATGAGCCGAAGAAATCGACGAAGACAGACGGAGCAGCCTGGGTTTGTGCTTTCATTTGCGCCTAATTATTGCTTTTGCGTGCGATCGTGCATTTTCCCTCCCCTCATCCATCGGAGCTATAAGGCCTATAGCCCGCATCATCTCTGGGCATGAAACCCGTGGGAATTATGATACCAACGTGACGCACAGTCACAGAGCACAGCGGGAACGACATCGAGCCTCGACAGGACAGAGGGAGGGTGTGAGGTCCAGCAGAGTCATACACAGTGCACTGATCACAGGAGGACGCCCAGTTGTTGTTGGACATTTCGCGCCAATGACTGCCCTATAGTTCAGCAGGTATCTCCCACCACGATTTCCCTATCGAATCTTTTAATCGTACATGCATCGGGAAGAGCGGAGTAGGAGAAAGGGAGGAGAGTACAGTGGGTGAGGGCGCGGAGAGACGGGATGCGGGAGACGCAGTGAGCGAGGTGGAGGAGGGAAACCGGGGGATTGACGGTAAGATATGGATATAGGCTATGAGGATGCACCCCGCCCCTCCTCTCTCTCTCTCTTTCTCTCTCTCTCTGTCTCTTTCTCTGTATCACTTTCTCAATCCCCTTTCACGCGCACAGGCGCACATACGTGATCAATGCGTGAGAGGAAAGCAGAGGTGTCCTGCTCCCTTGCTGCTGCTGCTG
>JAUMHF010000001.1:15433434-15445740 GCA_032359275.1 Microctenopoma steveboyesi
CACGCGCACAGGCGCACATACGTGATCAATGCGTGAGAGGAAAGCAGAGGTGTCCTGCTCCCTTGCTGCTGCTGCTGTTGCTGCTGCTGTCAAGTGCCATTTGATCACTGAGGGACAGGGATCTGACGTGCTGCTGTGCTGGGCCTCATGCTGCTGGCTGCCATTAAAGCTGGGTCAGTAGTGGAACAGCGTGTGATGAGGCACGAGTGCTGTGAAATATTCATGGCAGCGAGAAAGTGGCATAATCAAGGTGTCCCACACCAGCCCACCAGACTGAGGGTCTCTCTCCGTTGGCCTGATTCATGTTCATTATCACACGCCTTCATTGCAGTGTCTGTGGTGTGCTGCAGTGAAAAGTGGTGTAAACACACACACACACACACACACACACACACACACACACACACACACACACACAAAGGGCTTTTAATGCAGGGTTTGGTTTGAATGTTCGCTGCTTTGGTTTGCTGATTCACCACAGAAGGGAACATGAGGAGAAGAGAGACGGAGAGAAGAAGACAGCGCAGACCGAGTGAGAGTCCATTATCAATATTTTAGAGAGGGGAAGAGAGGACTGGGTCAGTAGAGGAGGCCACGCAGGGAGGCAGGAGTGACTGTGAGCCAGAGAGACAGAGACATGCAGAGGAGAAAGGAGATGCAGGATGGAGGAGGAAAGAAGGATGAAAGGAGGAAGCAGCTCAGTGGCTGACAGAACTCCTGCTCATCTGTCAGGGTGAATAACTGATTTATTGGTAACCGAGCGTGTCTGGATGTGACAGTGTTGTTTGTGGAGTATTATATCATGTATGTGTCATATTGTCAGACAGAGGACTCGTCTGTATGCGAGATGAAAACGATTGAAACGAATTGATTTGAGCTGATTTATATAGAATTATTTCGGAACACATTTAAGTACAGTGAATCACCTCGTTGTTGTGTGTGTGTGTGTGTGTGTGTGTGACCACACTGTGCGTGTTAGAAGGAAAAGAGAAAACAAAGGTAACGAGGTTTGTAGGGATCATTTACATCAAGCACTGAGAAGAAAAAGGCAAAGTGATTTGCTTAAGCCACTCAGACGCACGCGTCCACGCACACGCAGACGATTTGGATGGATTTAATGACATTTGACTTGTAAAACTCACCATATTTCTCCTCTTTTCTGCTTGGACCACCTCAAACAGGTTCCTATCGTGTGCCCGCGCTTCAGTCACACGCACTGAGTCAGTCGGCATGCTTCATCTGGGAGCGTTTATGCAGGCCTGAGCACAGATGGGAGCAGTGTAATCCTGATATCATGATATTAGGCCAGACATCAGCTGGTATTTCATTTAATAGTATAAGGATGTGTTTATTAATTACTCTCAGTATTGATTATCTCCAAATTATTATCAGGATTGAAGAATAAAGGCTCATCACCATCTCTACTCATTGCTATCTCATTGCTCATACAGTTTATCAACATTTACTGTGTATATGTTTATGTGATTAGCGACAGATTATCTGATTATTTTGTCCACTGGGTGTTGGTGAGACTGATTTTTGCTTGCGGCACAGTCATGTAATTATAAAATGCCACAAACCAACACATGATTGAAATCTTATTTTTGGAGGGCTATGTGTGTTACAGTGGCTGCAAATCTACGGTGCAGGTTTTCATTCAAAACACTGAATCGTGGTTGATTTAATGTGGCTCTTTTTAGGCAGATGCTGTTTTATGTCATCTACTGCACCTGTCTGTTGACTCAATAAAGAGTCCTGGTGAGACAATGACAAAGCTAATGTTAACACAATGTCAAAGCGAGGAAGGTAATATTGTCAAACGCGCAGTGTTGCCTGAATCTATCGTCCAGGTTTAGCTTGTTATGGCTTCTTGCAAACAAAAGTGACTGGTTGCACTTGGCTCTGCTGTCACACCTCAGCTAATGATTGTCAAGAGTCTTGGAAGCCGCGACATTTTGTTACACCTCACAATGGTAGTCCTGTTCTGTGTAGAGACGTTTCTCTGGGTGACATGTTGAAACCCCTCATATCACAGTAGCAGGTCATGCTGACACACAACTTATATTTAGTCCAAAGGAGCAGGACATACAGTACGACAGGCAGAAGACTGGAACCATTTCAGTTCTTGTTCAGAAATTGTGTGGAGCACAATATTTTAACCTTACTGAGCGGAGGGAGAAAAAAAAAAACAGTAACGCTCAGGATTTCATCTAATGCACTATACATGGCTCAACCTAGAATAATTAGCACTTATGTGAACATAAACGTCAGTAAAAAGGTGAAGATTGTTCACGTTGTGCCAAAGATGATGCTGTCATTTAAAATACTGCACGTACACTTCATTAAACTCAGGCTACATCATACAACAAACAAGAATTAAACAGGAATTCATGATGTGATCATCATGAATATTTAACCCAAGACATGTCCTGTGCCTCCACATACTAAATTTACATTTCCGGAAAAATCCATTTGACCTTTAATGCAGCAGCATCCCTGCTGTTTTATGATGATGAACAGTGTGCGGTGAGGGTTAATCACAGTAACACGGTGTGATATTTTAAAAGGATGAATCATAGTTTTTTCAATCTATTTTTCCGGTAATGTAATACCTATGCCTCCACATGTACAGCAATACAGCGTTAGCTCTGTCATCTTCCCCGCATGTATGTGATCAACTATCGTTCCCCATACTGCGATCAGGTAAAAACAAAGCAGTGATAAATGAGCAAATACACTCTTAACAACCTGGAGATTCTCACACACTGAGAAAGTGCTTACGGGGCACTAAGAGGTGGTTCGTGTGCCGAGGGCAGGATTACACTCCTGATAAATATCTGAGGAAACCTATCAATGTTTAATCAGCCTTCCTGCTGTTTTTAGAAAAGACTCAATTCTTTAGGTGAATGAAAATCCAATAACTTCTTACAAAAAATATTCTGCCACTCTCACAAATATAAAACGTTTTTGTCTTCTAAAGGAATGAGTTATTATTATTACAGGTACTTTCACCGATATTTGTGTAGGTATCTGTTGTTGCTTATATGCTCATGAATCCTAATGCTCTCAGGAGCATCTACTGTGCAGCGCACGTCCTCTAATGCTCTGAACTTGGCTCCGAGCTCGGCCTGTGTTTTCCGCCTGCAACAAGCGAATGATTGACAGAGACCAACACCTTCTTTCCCCAAAGTCACGCATTGACCAGACAAACACACAGGCTCTAAAACCCTGTAAGTGGCTTTGACTGCAGCGTGTAGGCCTCAACCCTGTGGGAAATGTAGAGGTCAATGGTCTGAAACGGGCTCTCAGTCCAAGAGGACGCTGTAGTGCCGTTTTAAAATCCTTTCTTAATCCTTAAATATTATCATAAGTATTTTTTGCATCACTAATGTTGTTATTAAAAAGGTATATCAGCCAATCAAGCCTTTGCTGTGCTGTCAGAAGCCAAACCTCTCTCCCTCTCTTTTATCTCTTGATTGCTCTCTCTTCCACACACTCTTCCATCATTCACACACACTCACACACTCACACACCCTCACTCGTTTATTGTTCCATTAGGAACACTACGAGGCTGCTTTGTCACTCCGTGCTTCATAGCTGTGTATCCTCAGGCACTGGTAGCTCTCTGACCGAAAGGACGAGAAGTTAGTCCACCTCCACCTCTAACCGTTGGCTTCTCTGTACCTGAAATGATTTGGAGTGATTTTCATCGGGATGCCCTTAATGGCTTTCAGCTATCACTTCCTTCGCACTGTAGGGAGTCCGTCAATTTTCCTGTTTCTCTATTGCTTGCTTTTTTCCCTGACACTTACGATGGCATACTGTAAACACCCAGTCTCTGTTTCTACTGTATGTATGCGTTGTTGTGCATATGCATACGCATTCATGCCTGTGTGTGTAATTTATTTAACCCCCGGCCCACTACTTTCACGGTGGAGCCTGCTATTCCTCCAAGTAGGCCGGCCGGTGGCCTGGGGCTGGATTTTGGTTGCAGGCAGGGAGCATGGTGCTGCAAACAGGAGGACTGGGTGTGTGGCTTTGTCAAGGCCCATCAATGTCCTTGCTCTACTTACTCTGCATCAACACTTAAGGGTGTGTGTATGTGTGTTTGTGAGAGGGAGAGAGAGGGAGCAGTGGGGGTTGCGAGCAAAAGAACATGCTGCCATAAGGGTTTTGCATGAGATGAGACATACTGTGTTTGTGTGTGTGTGTGTGTGATAAAAACACAGAAAGGTTCTCATTTAGTTGAGTCTTTTCTGTTCGTGTGTACGTGTGTATCACGGTGGTCCCGGGGCCTTTACAGGCTTGTTGGTTCAGTGGATTTGAAAAAGCAAGAGGTCTTGCATCCCTTTCTTTTACATATGTGTATGTGAGTGAGCGAGCGTGTGTGTGTGTGTGTGTGTGTGAGCGCTGCGCTCTGTACAAGCACAAGTCTTTGAATGCATGTTGGACATTTGTTGAGTGAGTGACCTAAATCTGTCTGCCATCATTACCTAACAAGAAGACGGACAGAAAAAGCAAGTCACAAGCGCACACACGCGCATATCTGCCCGTATATGCACACACCCACATTCACCCCAACGCACACACACACACTCACACACACAATCTCTGGAGACCTTGGTGCTAGGTACGCCGCAGCAGCAGATTGGAATACTAAGCATGAAAAAAAAAGGTGTAATGCTGTGCATGTTTGAATTCTCCGTACTTCCTTCTGTTCAGGGCCAAGAGTTCAGTCTATATTAAAGAGTCATATTACCGTTGTTCTTTCGTAGGCCGCCCTCCTGTGTCCCATATGCTCCCTCGTAAAACTCCACAGCGCAGCATCACTATCTGATCACCTGCGCCTTCAGTTGGGTGTTTACCTCGTTACCCCTGCTGTGGAGGAGATCGCCTGTACGACATCATTTATTTAGGATTACTGCCTGAACTGAGCCCAGCCCTCTGTCTGTGTGTGTGCGTGTGAGGATAGAAAGATTAAAACTCTTTTATGGGTCAGTAACCACTGTTGCTCCTGGCTAATTACGGACCTAAAACACGTACTCCGGCGTGCATTTTCACTGACACACACACACACCCAACATGCCTCCTCTCTCTGTTTCCCACTCATATTGCACTGTGCTATCACCATGGTAACAGCAGATTGAGGGACTTTTCACTGCACCGATTGCTCAATTGTTACTATTTTTTCTCCCTCGTCTCTATATCTGTCTCTCCATTATTCTGTCCTCTTCCCACCTTGCTGTTGTTTCATACATGCTCTCTTTCATTGTCAGTGTGTGCTGGTCATCTACGGCACGTACACACACACACACACACATGCACCCATCAGCACACAAAGAACAGAGTGCAGGTCTTCACTCTAAGTCTCACACTTGCACTGCTTCCTCCCTAGGCTCTCCTAACGTGGCTGGTGGTGTGACGTGCTAACTCTTCCTGCCCAGTATGGCTGTGCCTCTGTGGTTCCTGGGGGTGTGTTTACTCATTCTGGCTCATGTCGCCCCCTCCAGTCAAGGTAAGCGTCACAGCACTGACGTATTGAGGTATCATGGTGAGGTGTTGATCCTGACGCAGCAATCAGCGGGAGGAAGAAATATGATGCCAGTGGTAGACAACAGAGCTGTATGACTATGTATGCTGGGGAGTGCACAGTTTAGGAAATTCTGTGACCTAGGTAAACAAATGATTGGCAAAGAATTAGAGTGGAACTCGCTGAAGGGTGTGTTGAAAAAGCCTTCTTGATAATAAACCCTCAGTCATTCAGCACCACGGACAGTTACAGTACACCAGCAGCATACTGATCATTCCGACACATTGGGGTTGAACGTGGGTTTAATTCTATTACAGCAAACACCTTTTGATGTGTACATCTCCCAATAGCCGATGTGAACCTATATTGTACATGGATTAATATCCCTATCCAGTAGGTATTCACAGAGATGTGTCATAGTGAGATACAGCCATTAAAGAATAGGAAATAATATCTCACACTTGTCAGATGGTGTTTACTGAGCGCCTGACACTCAGTAGTATATGCTTTATCTCCCCCACTGACTTAAAACACTAGATATTCTGATATACCCACTCATCAAATCATACGTAGGTGTCTCAGTGGAGCTGCGGTGTGAATTGTGCCAACAATCATAGCCTGTTTGCTGGGAATCCTTCCAGTGATAGATTTCCCACATGTGTCTAGATTAAATTAAAGCACACAGGTCACTAAAATACATTTTGTGCGTGTTAATTGTACAATGGTTACATCAAATACAGGGCATGTTGTGCATTAAACGATCAGAGGAAGGTGTTTACATTGGGTATCGTTAGATAATCTATAGAGTTTGGATTAACACAGTTTCCCAGTGTTATAACATCACGTCTGGTGGTTTTTTAAGGGCCTCCTTCAGAGTATTCTCTTTTTGTGCTGGAGTACCTTTTTAACAATGCAATTAATTAATCACCTGCACACTCCAGTAATTCAATGCAAACTGTTGCTTTTAAAGGTCTTTAAAAAGTCTTTTCTTTCTTCTTCTTCTTCCACATTTCCCCATCTGCTACGTTACATCGCTGAATCCCGCCCAGCTATGTCCCGGGCCGCCATGCCGTTTGGGCTGCTGCGTCGAGAACTGGCGTGTGAGGGTTACCCCATAGAACTGCGCTGCCCGGGAAGTGACGTGGTTATGGTGGAGACAGCCAACTACGGACGCACTGATGACAAGATCTGTGATGCAGACCCCTTCCAAATGGAGAACACACAATGTTACCTACCTGATGCGTTAAAGATTATGGCCCAGAGGTGCGTATGTTGTGTGAGCGTTAAATTCTACAGCAAAGACACACATTAGTCTCCTATTGAATATGGTTGAGTGTTTTGGAAACCAATCAATTGCCTGTCTACAGTTTCGTACATACAGAGTGCGAGCGCTGTCAGACAACATACTGTGGATACATGTCGGGGGAAACATTATACAAAGCCAGCGCTTGTGTTGTGGGGCATGTGTACGGGCAAGTGCAGTCATCTCTTCAGCTGAATCTGAGTGCCTGGCTGCACCATTAGCTGTGTACTCAGCAGTGTTTTCCTAGAAGAACTGATCAATATTCACAGAGAGAAGGAGGGAGAGTAGATAAATGGAGTGTCCTCTGCTTCCCCTTTCCTGTCTGTTAATCACTCTCCCTTACCTCTTTCTTCACTCGCTCCATCATTCCCTTCACTGACCCGTCCGTCCGTCTGCTGTTCTCCAGATGTAACAACAGGACCCAGTGTGTGGTGGTCGCAGGGGTCGACGTCTTCCCAGACCCCTGTCCTGGTACATACAAGTATCTGGAGATCCAGTATGAGTGTGTCCCTTACAGTGAGTATGCCTATGTATTAACACACACACACACACACACACACACACATACAGACTCACACTCACATCATGCGCATTTAAAGCACAGAAATTTAACCTGCTTTTGTTGAGCTGCACTTCAGGTTTAAGGTGTTTTTCTATTTGTATAACCCCTGATGTCAACTGTTTCCCTGAGAGACTGATGAATAGAAAAGATTTTTTTTTCTCAGGGAGTGTCTGCACGTGTGAAAGACGAAATGAAAGTTAGATGGAGGAAGTACAGAAAGAGAAATGTAGAAAGTTTCCACATTGTGCAGTGTGTCATCTGTGTGTGTGTGTGTGTGTGTGTGTGTGCGCGAGAGAGCGGATGTGTGTGTGTGTGTGTGTGTGTGTGTGTGTGTGCGTGCGAGTGAGTACGTGAGCGCGTGCATGTGCACTTGCGCGTGCATGCGTGTGTGTTTTCTTTTTCAGATTCACGCCACGGGAGTTGCTCTCTTTTCTCCACAGGAGCCTGATTGAGGGAAGGAGAGATCAGGGGAGGTGGAGGGAGGGAAGAGGGGAGAGAGGGGTGTTAGGGGAGAGGAGGAGGGGTGGGGAATATCCTGGCCCTTTTGTGCTTCTTCTTTCTTTTACGTGAACTATAATGTTTGTGGTGAGAATGAGTTCTAAGGTCTTTATCTGTGCATTTCTTTATTTCTTCCTTTCTTTCTTTTCTTCCTTCCTTGCCTTCTTGCTTCTCTTTACTTCCCGTCTTTCACCCTCTGACTTCTATTTCTTTCTCTCCCTCTTTTTTTTCCTATGCTTGAGTAGAAGTGGACCAAAAAGGTAAAGACAATACATTGTAGCATCTTGATCTCTCTTTACCCCTGACCCCCTCTTCTCTCTATTCCTTCCTATCTTTCTCCTACCATTTCTCTCTTCCTCCTACCCTAGGACGTTGTTTCGTAGTCATGCTGGATGTTGCCCCCTATTTTCTTTTCCTTCTTAGTTCTTTTCCCACCATTTTGTCCATCTCTCTTGTATGGAAACCTGTATTGTTATTCAACTTTATCCAGGTTCTGCACCTAGTCTCTCTTGTTCTTCATTCTTTCTTTCCCTCTCTAGTTTACTCCTCTCTTGCACCTGGTCTGTCTCTCTCTCGCTCTTCTTTCTCTCCCTCCTTCTCTTTGTGCACACAAACATAACCACAATCTTCTTTTTACGGCTCTATTTCCTTTTCACACAGAAACACCTTCACCTCTCTCTCTCTCTCTCTCTCTCTCTCTCTCTCAATCTTTCTTTCTCTTTTCTTTCTTTCTTTCTGTCTGTCTTACTTCCTTTCTTTCTTTCTTTCTTTCTGTCTTTTTTCTTTCTTTCTTTCTTTCTTCATCCTGCCTTCCATCGTTCCTTCTTATCCAATTATCCTCCTCATGCTTATTTTCCCTTTTCTTCCCTTATAGGAAGAGCCCCTTATTTATCTTCATAGGAAAAATAAGACCAAATGTGTGTGATTGTATATCCGTCTGGGTGTGTGCTTACCAAGCACTGCTTATGTGTGTGAGTGTGTGTGCATGCCTATTTGCATGCCAGTGTGAGACTGTGCAGTATACATATGTGTCCATACAGTTATTGACATGTCGGTGGACCAATCGTTGTGCTTGACGTAAACTAACCTGCCCTCTCATTCACTTCAAGGCAAAATTTAGCCCCGCCTTCAGCGTCCCTGATTCTACCTCACACTCTTTTTCACTCTTTTTGCACTAACCCACACACACACACACACACATAGCACACGAACACACTCACACACCTTTCATTGCAGTGTCCCTGTTGCATTACTCACCACACACACTAATGGTGTGTGATTTTTACCTTGTATGTCTTTTTTGTTGTTTGCCTCTTGAGATCAGCACAAGTGTTTTAAATCCCTCTCTCCCCTTTTCTCTTCATTCTTTTTTCTTAACCTCTCTGCATCAACTGCTTCTAATTCAATCCATTTTTCATGTATTGATCCATTTCCTCCCCACCCCTGCATTAACTACCTCCTTCACTACCTTTCCACCCTTTCATCACCTTCCTCCCCGCTCTTCTGCTCCCGCCATCTTACCCTCAACCTGCTGTCTGCCCCTCTTAACTCCCGCATTCCAGTTTTTGTATGTCCGGGCTCACTGCTCAGCATCCAGCCAGCCTCCTCCCTCCTGGAGGCGGAGCATCAGTCTGGGGCGTGGTGTAAGGACCCGCTGCAGGCCGGGGACAGGCTCTACGTCATGCCGTGGACACCATATAGGACAGAGGTGCTGTATGAATATGCCTCCTGGGATGACTACCGGCAGAACAGAGTCACCACCACCTATAAGTAAGTGATATCATTTAGTAACTGGCATTGATTCATTTGTCACAAAAAATCAGTGAACTAATTGGTAATGAAAAGTACTTTTATGCAGCCCTTGACCTGCACTATTCAGTCCAACCAGCTAAAAAAAGATTCATTAGGCACTGATTTTCTAAAAGGCTTCACATTCCCTGTCTACCTCTGTGACCTCATATGTGATGCAATTTATGATGTTGTAGTTAAAAGTGTTTACACTCATTAGTATAATATCTTGTACACTAGTGGAGTCCTTTACTTTCTATTCTAATGCTAGAATATTCTAATGCTAGAATAGAAAGTAATCATGTGGATATGGTTTATCAGATTTAACAAATAGAGGCTTTTAATTAATCATAAGAATTACAACTAACCCACGGCCTGAACATTTTCGATTGTTCTCTGTCCTAGATTGCCTAGTCGTGTGGACGGTACAGGCTTCGTGGTGTACGATGGTGCCGTGTTTTACAACAAGGAGCGAACACGAAACCTGGTCAAGTATGACCTGCGGACACGCATAAAAAGCGGTGAAGCGGTGGTCATCAATGCCAATTACCACGATACCTCACCTTACCGCTGGGGAGGGAAGTCAGACATCGATCTGGCAGTGGACGAGAACGGCCTCTGGGTGATCTACTCTACGGAAGCCAATAATGGACGCATCGTGGTCAGCCAGGTAGGAGCAATGAAACCACGTGGATGATAGGAGAGAGGATCGAAGCAAAGCTTTCCTCACTTTCACGTGTTTTTCCTGTTTTCAAGGTGAACCCCTACACCCTGCGCTTTGAGGGAACATGGGCCACTGGATTTGACAAACGTGGGGCGAGCAACGCCTTCATGGCCTGTGGCGTGCTCTATGCCGTTCGCTCCGTCTTCCAGGATGATGAAGGGCAGGCAGAAGGCCGGGTCGGCAGCGATATGGTGGTTTATGCCTACGACACCAGCCGTGGACAGGAGCTGCCCGTTCAGATACCATTCCCGAACCCTTACCAGTACATCTCCTCCATAGACTACAACCCCAGGGACAACCAGCTGTACGTGTGGAACAACTACTACGTGCTGAGATACCCACTGCAGTTCACTCCTCCACCTCCCACCAAAGGTTTGTGGGAGTATGTGAGGTTGTCTATTTGTGTATATGTGATGAATTCGGGGAATAAACAGTTGTTTCCTCCCCTCAGGTCCTCTCTCCTCTTTGATGACCACCGTACGCTCCTACACTGCTACTGTTGCACTAACCCCAGTGCGGCCGTCAGCCTCTCACCCAATTGGCGTCATCAATCGAGGGCCCTTTGACCAGCGGCCGATCACAGCAATGGTCCCTCTGACCCCGCGCCCTCCTATGCGAGTGCCCTTAGCTCCCGGGGGCCCCGGTCAGGTCGGCGGATGTGAGGGCCGGGTGGCCCGAGGGGTGCAGTGGCCCCCCACCCTGAAGGGAGAGACAGTGGAGAGGCCTTGCCCTAAAGGATCACTGGGTATGTCTGTCTGCGTGTGTGTGCGTGTGTGTGGTAGTTTTACATGTGTGTGACCGTATCTAGTTTCCCTTTGAAATATAGTCGGGTGTCCTCTCTTTGAACTTTCCTTCAGATGAGAGGAGAATAAAGAGATTATAGTGTTTTGAGAAGCTCTAAACTCTTGCTCTCGCTGTGCAGCTGTTTTCCTCAGCCCAGCACTCCCTCTGTGGCAAAGCTGTTATGCAGACTGTAGACAAAGCATTTTGCTTTATCCTAATCATGTTCAGTGGTTTAAACATCAGTTTAGCACAGAGGCGATAATCACGCTGAAGAATTATTTCATCTTAAATGGTGTTTAAAACTGAAGACATTCACATTCACGGTGGTTGTTTTTCGTTCTCATGAGCCTCATTTCTAGCAGCAGCAGCTAGTCTGGGAATAAAGGAGAAACAGATGTGACAAACCAACTTGGGTTCCTGCACAACACGAGTGGTCCTTTCTCTTTCTGACTGGCTGTGCCACCCCTTCTGTCTCTGCAGGTATAGCCTCCTATCAGTGCATGTCGTCTCCAGTGGGCTGGAGCTCCGAAGGGCCTGACCTTTCCAACTGCACCTCTCCCTGGGTCAGCCAAATTGCACAGAAGGTTAGTCACACACACACATGCACACGCTGTGCAAATACCCCAAAGCAAGTCAGCAAGCAGTTCTCTCTTAAATGTTAAAATATTTGACATTATAAACACCCCCGCCTCACTCCAGATTAAGAGTGGGGAGAATGCAGCCAACATCGCTGGGGAGTTAGTCAACTTGACCCGGGGCCGGATCTATGCCGGTGATGTCAGCATGTCTGTCAAGCTCATTGAACAGCTATTGGACATCCTCGACTCCCAGCTTCAGGCCTTGAGACCAGCCAATAAAGAGTCTGCAGCACGCAATTACAACAAGGTTAATTGTTACTGCTGTCGGTGAAGATGTGTACTTGACCTTTTCTAGAAATGAAAGCAGAAATGTCAGTGATGATGGTGATTCTAACAATAGATGTTTTTTTTACAGCTGCAGAAAAGGGAACGCACATGCAGAGCTTATGTTCAGGTAAGAATGGATAGATAGATAGATAGATAGATAGACAGATAGATAGATAGACAGATAGATAGATAGATAGATAGATAGATAGATAG
>JAUMHF010000001.1:15445840-15479003 GCA_032359275.1 Microctenopoma steveboyesi
ATAGATAGATAGATAGATAGATAGATAGATAGATAGATAGATAGACAGACAGATAGATAGATAGATAGATAGACAGACAGACAGACAGACAGATAGATAGATAGATAGATAGATAGATAGACAGACTACATCTTTTTTTCTTTTAATTTCAGGCGGTCGTACAGACAGTTGACAACCTGTTGCGTCCTGAGGCTCTGGTGTCCTGGGACGATATGAGCAGCGTTGACCGGTCACGGTCGGCATCACTGCTTCTAGATGCGGTGGAGAAAGGAGCATTTCTACTGGCTAACAACCTCTATGAAGGCCGTTTCAGTGACAGAGCTCCAAATGTTGGTAAGGGCTTTGTTAGTTGCTCCTTCTGCATACAGCTGACTCTGTATATTTTAGAAATGGCTAACTCAGACCTGTCTCTGTGTTTGCGCAGATCTGGAGGTGTATGTATTGAATACAGAGGCAGATATACAGGACCTAACGTTCCCTCACTCCTACGACAGCGACAGCATCCTACAGATATCAGCGCTGGCTCTGCAGCAGTACAGCAATAATGGTTCGTGGCTGACAATGAAATAAATCAACTGTTCATAAATCCAAGTCTCCTTTACCCAGCAGAGACAGTAGTTAATAAGCAGTAGATAGGGTTATCAAGCAGTTTGTCCATTCATAATGTCTCTCTGTGGGTTCCTCTGCAGGCCAAGTGAAGCTGGTCCTCTCCCTCTATAAGAACTTGGGCTCCTTCTTGACCACCCAGAACTCGACTCTTAGGCTTGGCCTTGGCCTGGGTCAGGACTCGGAGGTCAGTCAGAACCTGGTGGTCAACTCTCACGTCATCTCTGCCTCTGTGCACAGAGGATCCAACCGAGTGTACCTCTCAGAGCCAGTGATCTTCACGCTCAGGCACCTGCAGGTCTGGAAGCTTGTTTGACTCTGAATAAATAAGCAGATTCCTAACACTGTGCATAATCTGGTCGCTGAGTATGCTTTGAAGTCACTAATATCTCCTTTGGTGCATATTTACCACAGCTGAAGAACCACTTTGGCCCCAACTGCTCTTTCTGGAACACATCAGGGGTCTCTGGGAGTGGCAGGTGGTCTACACAGGGCTGCCGCCTGTTGCACACCAACAACACACACACTACCTGCGCCTGCAACCACCTGTCCAGCTACGCTGTCCTCATGACGTCCCAGAAACACGCTGTAAGTGACACACACGAGCAGTGTTTCCCTTTTTTTCTGTCCATTTAGCATTTTGTTGTAGATTGTCTTAACGGGAAGAGTTGTGTGTTGCCCTATATTA
This sequence comes from Microctenopoma steveboyesi, assembly GCA_032359275.1. NCBI lineage: Eukaryota > Metazoa > Chordata > Actinopteri > Anabantiformes > Anabantidae > Microctenopoma > Microctenopoma steveboyesi. The sequence continues at coordinate 15,447,135 of JAUMHF010000001.1, forward strand.
GTGATTTCCTTTTTGACAGTTACCAACTTATTCACCAAGAGGCGTCCCCTATCACTGACTCCACCCTTGTGCACCCACTTGCCATGGCATAGTGTGACTTCACGGCCGCTGTGCGACCTAAACTGGAGTGGGTGATAATTGTGGGTTGGAGCTGTGAGGCAGAGTGAGACAGATAGATGCTGCAGCATATTCTGTCCTGCCATGAAATCTAATGGTGTGAAAGTGTTTCTCCGTGCGATGTACCATTAGTTAGGTGTGATCTTATTCATTTGAATATGTTATATAACACATATGGACACATAAGGCACCAAACGGAAAGACACACGAGCACACCGTCAGCATGTTCCCTCGTTCATACATTTAGATAATGCGATAACACTTTGTCTTGCTTCTCTCTGTCAGCCTGGGGGAGGCGTAGAAGAACTTCGGGTCTATGTGGTTTTCTGGGTTGGCATCTCTGCAGCACTCGTGTGTTTGGCCATCTGCCTTACCACCCTGTGCTGCCAGGGGGCACCCTGGCACACAGACCACAGCACCATCCACCTCAACCTGTGGGCCAACCTGCTCATCACTGAACTGCTCTTCTTTGTTGGTGCCAACAAGACTCAGTACACAGTGAGTGGTTAAATACAGGTTCAAGCTAAAACACTAACAATATATACTAAAGGGATAATACTGTAAATAACAGTGTGGTGTATTGTTTGTAGTATTGTGTAAATATTGACAGTCACAGTTATTATTCTTACTTGTCTTCCCATCATAGTAAGTTACAGTAAGGTAACACTTGAATCCCAGAGGTGGAGTAAAAATTACAACAAGCCAAATCAAAACCATGAGAAGAGAATAAATCTGGCGTGTGGTACAAAAATACAGAATCAAGCAATAATTGAAGTACAAAGAATGAAATGAATGACAATGAATCAGTCACAGCAGTCAACGATTATCCAAGACTCTTGAGTCTGTCGAATCACAGCAGAAACAAAGGACCTGCGTTCCTCCACACACCGTGGGTGGAGCAGCTTTTTATTTGCTGACTTTATTTGTTCTATCTTTATCCACTTTTCCAGGTGGTGTGCTCCATCATTGCTGGCCTGCTGCACTTCTCGCTGCTCTCTGTGTTTTGCTGGTTGTGTCTGGAAGGGGTGGAGCTTTACCTGCTGCAAAGAGAGGTTTTCGAGGGACGTAACTCCAGGAGGAAGTATTTCTACCTGTGCGGCTACTCTATTCCTGGGCTGGTAGTGGCTGTGTCTGCAGCCATTGATTTCCGTGGCTATGGCGCAAAGACTGTGTAGGTTGACGTTAAGTTAATGTGTGTGTCTGTCTGTGAAAAGTGACCTAGCATATGTTTACTGCTGATCTATCTTAGTCATTTTGGAGGTTTACATTTTGTATGTGTGTTTCTATGCGTGTGTAGATGCTGGTTACGCACAGACAATTACTTTATCTGGAGTTTCCTTGGACCCGTTGCTGTGATCATAACGGTCAGTCCATGCTCGCATACATGTATTCTTCTTATTTATCAATTGATGACTATTAATGAATGTTGGCTGTTTTTGCATATTTGGCCTCAGTTGAACCTGGTTGTCTTGGTGATGACCTTACATAAGATGCACAGCACTGCTGCTCTGAAGCCAGACTCCAGCCGCCACGACAACCTGAGGTTAGTAGAGTGTGTCATGCCGTTTCTGTTGTGGCTGATGTCAGGCGCTCATGGTGTTTCTGTAACTTTAGACCCACTTGCACATCCTGCAATGTGAAAAACATAATAAGGAGTTTGCGAGTTTCATAAACTGTAAAGTGGCTTGTGTAAATAAAAACAAATCACCTGACCTTCTGTTGCATGTGTGACGTTCATATTTTTTGGATATTTAATATTTTAGATTAGATTTTATATGGTTTATATACAGTGCTGTGTAGTATGCCACAACAACACAACTAACTAGAATACTTTCTGTATGAAGAAGCCACTCACTGTGCAGAGATGAGCAGTTTATATAAGCTATATGCGGCAGTATTTAAACTCTACTGTAGTACATAGAGAAAAGGTCAAACCTGCCTATTTTTGAGTAAAAATAACTGCAAAAGGGACAAAGCGGAGCAAGTGTGTGTTACTAATGTCCATCCAGTTTGCACACTCACACTGTGTCAGAATCCTATTTTCATCTCGAGCTGCCTCGTGAATTAGAATCTTTTTAAACACAGGAGAGCTTGCATGGAGAAGGGAGCGATCCCTGTCCCCTGTCTGTGGATTAGCTGCCTGGTGAATTTGATTTTTTTTAAACACAGGGGAGCTGGTGGATATAATTAAGAGAACTCGCTCAGGTAAATTAACTTTTTCTTGACCTTATTCTCTGAAATCTCCAGAGCGTGGGCAGTGGGCTCTCTGACGCTGCTGTTCCTGCAGAGCATCACCTGGTCCTCAGGCCTGATGTTCCTCTCTGCTCCAACTTTCCTCCTGGCTTGCCTGTTTTCCTCCCTCAACACTGTCCAGGGCCTCCTCATCACCATACTGCACTGTAGCCTCGCCAGGAAGGTATGTGACAGAGGTCCTTGCCAGGTATTTGCCAGGTCAATATTCAGGACTAAATAAATATGCTGCATGTTTGAATATTGTGTGTAGGGTCAAAAGGACTATGGCCGATGCCTGCGTCTATCGCAGTGCTGTGCAACTTCGTCCTCCAGCTCTCCAGACTCTGTGAAGGGTTCTGCACTGCGGTCAAACAGTCGCTACACCAGCAGCCAGAGTCGGAGAGCGACAGCTAACAGACAGGTACCGTTCTGTGACAAACTATTTGGTATATTTACTCACCTAAATGAATCAGATCAGCAAGCTTTTTTAGCATTACAGAGCGATAACCTGAGAAAATACAAAGTGCTGTTTGTAAATTAGGTTTTGTTTTTAGTGTGAAGCGCGCTAGAACATCTGAGCAGATGAGAAACAACGTACTTAACATGTATCAGTCTGGAAGAGCTTACAAAGCTATTTCTGAGGCTTTAGGTCTGCGGTGAACCATGGTGAGAGACATTATCCGTAAATAGAGAAAACATAGTCAGTGGTGACGCTTCCTAGGAGTGGATGGCCTACGAAAAAGCACAGCAGCGACTCTTCCAACATCTTAATTTAACAATAAAAAACCGACTGGACAAAAATGGCGTCCATGGGAGAGGTCCAAGGTGAAAGACACTGCTGGGCAAAAAGAACAAACCAAAAACAAAAGTGTGATTATTCCCGAGACTTTTGGCCAAATATTCGGTGGCTGTATGCTACGCTACTCTGTGCCTCTCTCTATGTTGTTTCTTGTCTCTCCCTGTCTGTCAGACTTGACCTTGTGTGGAATCTTTTCTGTTCCAGAGTCGTATCAGGAGAATGTGGAACGACACGGTTCGCAGACAGACGGAATCTTCTTTCATCGCAGCAGATGTTAACAACACCCCGACTCTTAACAGAGGTGATCATCATTTTGATTTGTCTTTTTAAACTTATGTTGTGTATGAAGAATATGATGTTTATTTTTTCCTTCTGTTCCTCTCCATCCTCAGCTGCTTTGGGGAACCATTTCCTTACTAACCCAGTGTTGCAGACTCACGCTGGAGCTTCACCTTATGACACAATCCTGGCCCAGAGCTACAATCAACCTTTCACATCCACGGGTAGATCTTACGATAGCATTTCGTGATTCCTCGTTTATATGTGTGTCTATCCTTCTCTACTCAAGCGACTGTCCCTAAGTTTGAATCTTTGGCTGTCCGTGTGCATACACAGTTTCTTCCATGATTCTTAACAGCAGTAAAAAAATTTGGCGCTACTGCCGGTAGTTTGGACACTACAGGTTGTCATGTTCCTGTTTCTGTACAGCATAAATGACTGGAATTAGAGGTTCAGTGTTTTTATTTTCTGCCAGTGCGTGGTTCTGCTTTTTGTTTGTACTATTGAGTTGTTGTTTGTTTGTCTTCTAAATGTTTTCTGACACTTTCCTTCTCTGTCTCTCTGTCTCAACGTGGACCAGTAGGAACCTTCAGAAACAAGCAGAGTACGAGCTCTTCCTTATTGTGCTCACTTAAATCATTGAGTGCCACTTCCTCCTCAACCACTATGGTTCAGTTCATGGATTACTAGTGAAATAATTCCACTCTGAGAAGTCTCATAGACCATGAAGGCATAACATACATCTCCTCCATGTGGCCACATAACGAACATTTTATCAGAGAACATCATAAAAACCAAATCTTTCCGGTAAAGCCTCACCTTCAGTAGGCACAGAACCCTCCTCATTCATTCATACATTCATTCATTCCTCTCTTCATGTAAATCCTTTGTTGTATGTCTGTCTCTCTGTAATTGGTATCCTCCTGTTTCTCCTCACAGAGGGTGGTGTGTCCCAGAGCCAGGAGTCTTGTGGCTTGGACAGCGTGTGTCTCAATGGAGGCTACACGCCCAGCACCTTCACTCTGCATGGTCTGGGGACCACACCTGGATCCCGAGCTGGAGTGGTGGGCAGCACTGACCTTCTCAGAGAGGGAGGAGTTGGGATAGGAGGAGACGACATCTCTCCGGGCCTGCTCACCCCCCACAGTGCCTCAGATCTGAGCAGTGGCGCTGGAATGCGCCGTAATTTGTCTGACGCAGCTGCGCTGGAGAAGATGATCATCTCAGAGCTTGTGCAGAACAACCTGAGGCCCTCCGCCCCCATGCCTGTTCCTCCTGAGCGTTACGGAAGCCTAGCGAGGCCACATCACCACGACAGGGCCGCACTTGCTCACACTGCCACTTTAACACGACATGCACAACCATCCCAAGAGGGCTGGGCTGCCAAAGTTCAGCCCAATGCACGCCACAATGCACAGGAGGGCTGGGCACATACAAGGCACCACACACAAGACACTGAAACCTGCGGACAGGATCAAGCCACAACGCCACGTTTACAAGACGGCTGGTCGCACTCGCGGGTCGCAGGAGATTCTGAGGCTCGTGATCTGCTCAAAGACGCTGACAGATCACAGCTGCAAGGTACTCTGGGTCGCCGTGGGCTGCAGGACAGGCAGCAAGCACGTCCCCCTGATGTTCAAGCTAGGCCCTACTCCACCCTCAGCCGCACTCCGGGTACTCTGTCCCGCCACCGCAGCACAGTGGAGTCAAGTCAAGCGACAGACAGAGATAGAGACCGCGATCGTTACCGGGACAGACCCCTTCCGCCTCCTCCTCCCCCTCCCCCGCAGGAGTCTGAGCCACTGTACAAGGCTCTGGAGGAGCCGTTGCTGATGAAGCAGAGGGAAGGCGGTGTAGAGACGTGGAAAGGCAGCCAGGACAGAGAAAAGGACGAGACATTTCTTTTAAAAAGAGACGGAATGATGGAAGATTGGAGAGGAGGAGCAAAAAATGAGTCTTTTGCCTCTCAGAAGAGAGATGGAGAGATGGATGAATGGAGAGGTGGTGTGGAAGGAGGGAGGGAGGAACCTCACCTGCTGGAGAAGAGAGATGGCAGGATAGAGGTGTGGCGAGGGGGAGTGGAGGCCGAGCAGGAAGAGACTTTTATAACTCAGAAGAAAGACTTTGGGATTGAAGGATGGAGAAGTGGGATGGAGAGAGAGAAGGAAGAGTCCTTGTTTTTAAAAGACAGAGAAGGGTGGAGGGGAGGGATTGAACGGGAGAATGAAAAACAGAAGGATAGAGCGCTGGACATGTGGAGAGGAGGAATGGATATAGACAGGGAGGAATCGTTCCTGTTTGAGAGCAAAGATGGAGGTCTGGATGGGAGAAAAAGAGGCAAAGACAGAGGGTCTCTCCGCTACCATGGCGAGCGAGAGGATTCTGAAGGTTTTGCTCTGCCTCTAACTCCTGATCTTGACCTCGACCCCGACTCCTCACCAATTTACGCCCGAGATTCGAACCCCTCGCCGCTCTACCCTGGAGAGAGCCGCTCGCCGCCGCTCAGCATCTTTCCTCGAAGCTCGCCCCCTACAAATATCTTCGCTCCACGAGACTCCAACTCACCTCCCAACAATCTCTACTCTCGCCACTCCCCGCAGGTGTACAGTCGAGGCAACTCCCCTCCTCGCTTCTACACCCGCACCTCCCCGCCATCCCTCTCATACCCTGACAGCAGCCCCGAAGGTCCAGAAGAGGTGAGTCCCACTGGCCAGCCACAGCGGCCCTCCTTGGAACTGCCCTACAGCCTGGGGCGACCCCCGCTGGGCCCGCGACCCAACCACCTGCAGACCTTCTACCAACCACCACCACTGGCCTCCAACGGTGAGGCAGTGTACACAGCAGAGTCCAGTTCTGAGGGAGACGACGGACAGATGCAGCGTGTGACGAGCCTGTGACTAGGGCGGTGGTGATCGGGGCATAGAAACCAGGGAGGAGGAGAAAGGTGGTGTTAAAAAACAACAAGTAAACATAATCAAACTGATGGAAATGATGCTGATAATGATCATTGTGACGCTAAAGAGAATAATGATGACGGATAACGTTGTGATGATGACAGTGATGGCTCCTCCCTGCTTCTATCTCCCGATCACCACGAGACTCCCCCCTTTTCATGTTTTATTACTTTTCTATGACTGTGATCCATTTATAACTCTTCCTCCTCCCCCTACACGCCCTCTCCCCCTTTCCTGAAACCCTGCTGTGTCTTCCCTTCTCATCGGTGCTTATCCCAATTAGCCCATTGTCTAAATTTATATTGGTTTGTCGGTTGGGTGTTGCCCCTCCCTGTAGCAAGCAAACAGTGTGTCAAAGAAGCACTTGTGTGTTGCCAAAAAATCCTTTCAAAGAACATGTGCATGACTTTATAGTGGCTTTACAAGGCTACATACTGTAGGAGGAAAGTGCTGAATTGTATATGAGCGTATGTGCAAGTGTGAATGTGTAGCTTGATGAGCATGCGTGTGTGTAAGGTGGTGTGTGTGTGTGTGTGTGTGTGTGAGACAGAGAGAGAGAGAGAGAGAGTGTATATACATCATTCTTGTATAATTAATGTATCACAGTAAAGCATTTTATCAATATCAACTGGGGGCCTCCTAGACACATACCCTCCTACTGATTTTGAACTCTCGACCAATCCCATTTCACACGAAGACCAAAACCTCCGCCCCCATCCCCCTCCACCTGCCACTAACAGTTGGTAATGGGACTCGTTGCCATGGAGTTTGTGATAGAAACAGGACTCTTGATCCAGAGCCAGAGATCATATAAAACCTCAGAACTTTTCTGCAGCCGCCTGAACCCCTTGTACATATCAACCTCAAGTGTTCTGATTGTCTTGTAATGCTATTGAAGTTCAAGTAAACATGTGAAATAAATGTTTCTGCCTTTCTGTTCGAGTGGCTGTACAGACACATGGAAGGTGTCAGAATAATGCAAAGTTATGGGAACACTGGCAAAGGATGGGGGATCTCTGAAGGAGCCAGAAAGATTGAAAACATTGGTGGAGTATAACTACGTACATGAATGCTGTTGTCGTAGTTGTACTTTGCGTATTATTCAAGTTGTCTTTCTGTCTACTTCTCCTCTATGACATTTTTGAGTCAAAGGAAAATATATGAAGCCATGTTACAGATTAAATGACCCAACAAGATGGTTTCATTTCTGATGAAGAGGGGCTATAATGAGTTTCAGCCATCAGCCTTGGTGATAATAGCTGACAGCAAAATACATATCTCCAGAAAGGAAGAATATGAAGGTTAAAAAAAACCCAAAACGTTGATTGAATTTTTAAAGTTATGGTTAATAAATCATTTGGAGTTGAACTGCAGTTGTGTGAAGTTTTGTACATCACAAAAACTCTACATAGATTTCTTTTATTCAAATGAAATAAATACAACTATGTCTATGTGCCCTCTAGATCTATTTTAAAGCTGCATTAATCCATAAAGGCAATGGATTCTGGTCTGTCCCTGATGGTATAGACATAATCCAAGATGATAACAGCATGATTCATCATTCTGATTGTAAAAAGGACGTTCAGTGAGCATGAGGCATGATTTGACCTTAACATTTACTCACTGAGGATCTTTTGGATGTGCAGAAAAAAAACGTGCAGACGTCCAATCCCATCATCGAGATTTTGGCAAAAATTTAATGCAACGCTCTGGATGAAAATAAATTGTGTCATTGGATAAACTTATAGAAACGATGCCGGGGTGAATGTGGTGATGTAACCAAAGCAGAAGGTGATCCCAAAAAATACTAATCTGTCTGACGGTTTTTGGCCAAGCTGTACATAAAGTTAATATATACAGTAGTAAGTATGTCCTTGAACATAATTCAGCTTGTGTTAGTAGAAAATAAGTAAAATCAGCCAAACTGGTTTTAGAAAATCACTTTTATCTTTATTTAATCATAAACATAATGGCTGAGGACTAGTAGCAGAATAGCATAGACCACCTCACAGTCATTTTCTCATAAGTAAGCTAACAGACATACTGCCCATGGACAGATCACACATCCTTTCACACCTACTGGCCCAACACAGTTAAACAATGACTTGTTTTCTCGCTATTTGTGCTTTCTATTACATTACATTCACTGGTTTATTCTAAAGACAGCTCGACACAGTACATTACAAATCTGTAAAAAAAAAATTACACCATATGTACCGAGTCATTTTAAAATGTTAGTGTATAATACTAACGTGCAAATTAAAAAGTGCTTTTTGAGTATCATTTCAGTTGTGCAAAGAAAAGGTATGTAGAAAATGTACATAATTAGTATATAACTGTATATACATATGACACGTGACAGTGATTACTGCTTGTTCAGGTAAGTACCTCTATGTGAAGCTCAGGACAGTCACAAGGACAAAAAGCCAAATACTCAAGCTGCTGGCACAACACTTTAAGCTCAGTGCCCTCCCTCTTCCTTTCTCTTGGTTCATATGTTTCTCATTCACACACAACATCTCAATAGCTCTACTCTGTCTTGCATGCACACTCTGCCTGAACACTGAGGTATGTGGTTGGGCTTCACAGGAAAAGGTCTCACATTCATCAAATATCCAAACCTACAGGCACTGGTTGTGGGAGCTGATTTTTGTGGAGGTGAGCTTTAGCAGACACTATGGTGGGGCGACAGCGGGCTGTCCAGTGTTTCAGTAGGAGACAGATCTGATTTGGAGTTTTTAAACATGGATGAGATGTGAAAGGCCTGGAAACACAGACAAAACATATTTAGAGGCATGACACGTAGACATGCACCGATGCTTAACACAGGAAAGGTATACTAACCACCCAGTAGGCCGTGAGAGCTCCCTGTATGTAGCCTGTTAGCACGTCTGAGGGGTGATGCCAGTAGTCCGAGATGCGGGTCAGACCTGTGTAGACTGCCAGCAGAACCAGAAAGAACTGAAGAGCGGGCCTCAGCAGCCGAGCCCCGCGCCACGTCAACCGCGCCTGCAGGTAAAACTGGCAAAAACAGACATCACGGCGTTCAGTGCTTAGCAGCATTTATCAGCCTATTGGAATCTTGTTCTCTGTCTTCACTTGATGTTTATGAGATGTGTTCCACGAGTGTCACCTGTCTGTAACCCTCCTATTACCCTTCAAATTCCTAACATGCAGTAGATTAGATTATTAGTACAAGCGCACAGAGGACGAGTGTTCGTCTCAAGCGAAAGTGCAAATGAAGATAAACAATCTTGTCCTCGTTCCTGCTAAATCGATAATCCTTCTCTTCTTCCCTCGCTTATCACGGGCGTGGGGAACAGTTGGGGACAATAATCACAAACAAGCAAGCCAAGATTGCACACATTCACATACGCAGACACACACACGCACGCTCGCACGGCGATACAATGGAGGAGAGCAGTGAGGCGGTAAGGCGAGGTCACACTCCTCCCACAGCAGAACAAAGCGGTCTCTGTCCCATTTCTCCTTTCACTGCTTTTCTTTCTCGTCTCTCTCACTTTTTGCTGCTAACCAGACTGACGACGAGTTCAGCTTCATTCATTCACTTTGCGTTTTGAAGGGGGGCAGTAAATGGAAAAATTAGATGAGACAGTTTGGTTTGCTAGTGTTTGTGTGAAAGTGTGCGAGTGAGAAAGTGTGTGTGACACAATGGCTGGGCAGATGGAGATACTCACTGCTAGATAGAGCATTGTATACATCGCAAAGGAAGCATGGCCTGAGAAGAAGGACTTTCTGAAATAAAAGTTGAAGTGTTTAGAATCACACAGAACAAAAAACACTGGTCAGTAAAGTGCATACACACACACACACACACACACACACACCTGGCCTCCTCCTCTAGGCGAGGGATAGGTTGTCTGCAATTCACTGTTGCAATGTAGGTGCCGGGCGTGCAGTTGAGTGATGCATAGGTGACGCCACACACAGACAGGAAGTGCGGTCGCAGCCGGCCCACACTTAGCTTGGCCATGTTGGTCAGTGACTGGCCAACAAAGCAGCCAAACAGGAAGCAGCCAAGCTCCTTGTACAGACAGGACACATATAGGTTCCTGACAAAGGCCTTGGAGCTGACACCCCGGAAGCGCACCCGGTAACACTCCCCCAAGGCGATCTGGAGGTAAACACATACAGCAGCTCCCATATTACAGTCTGTACACGTGTGCAATGACAACAGACCGACTGCTGTGTCATGAGTGATGAAGATGGGGAGTACTCACAGCGAGGCCAGTAATCATGACGCCTCCAGCGATGAGTAATTCATTTGGTATGGCCTCTACGTGCACATAGGGGTAGGTAATGCTGGGGTCCCCGCATATGAAGCCCCTTCTGTAAGGACGCACTATCTTCCACTCACATGCAAGGAAAGGGGTGGAAGCTGCAGGGGTGAAGGAGAAAGATAGGATTTGACACCACAACAGGGCCCAGTGGGAGTATGGATATTCTTCTTTGTGATGAGAAACTGGAGAGGACATGTGGCAGGAGTGAAGGGGCGATGGAGAGAGGCTGTCTGTCTTTCCAGTTCTGCCTCACGTGTCCAGTGTCTTTCACATATAACGTACAACAGTGTTTGAGTGACAGGAAATATGAGTATGCCTTCTACAAAATGCTTCATCACAGAAAAGGTTCTAATCTTCAAAAAGACAGAAACGCAGTAATATCACAGAAGACGGGGGAACCGAAGAGATGGCAAAAGGTCAAACTAGGAGAAGTTTACCAGGAAAATAAAGTGTGGGAACTCTCTAGCTTTGGCTCTGGAGAACCTAACTAGTTAAACAACCATTAGGAATGACGTCCAAAGAAGCAGCAGCAGCAGAAAGCTCCTACTTCCTGAGTCTATTCAGACTAGAAACAGAAGTGTAAAGCAGGCAAAGCTCGGCAGAGACCGAGTCTGAACTGCGCATGTGTGTGTCTGTGCATTTCCGTGATGTGGAGAGAAAGAGGCGTTGTTTGTGATTTCAGATCAACTGTTTCTCTTTCTTTCAGAAAAACAAGGAGCAGGGTCCAAAGGCAGAACCAGCCTCACGCTGTCTCTGGGTGTCCCCTCTCTTTTTCACTCTCTCTCTCTCCGTATTGCATGCCTGCACACACACAAAGTAAAGACCGGGCAGGGCGAGAGAGATCAAGAGACACAGGGCCTCCTTGCAAGGCTTCATTCCTACTGTAACAGTGAACTCTGGTGTAGGACGATTACTACTATATACCCCTGCTTTGTCCAGCTTTTTCTAATCAGCCAACATCACATAATGTCTGTCCTGTCATATACAGAGGGAGGGAGTACAGTTACTACAGTCATAGGCAGCACTCTCGCACACGCCTGCAGTGCTCGTGGATCGTCCATTTATTTATTTATACCAAATACAATTCCCCCCGGCCAGACTCTACCCTGAGAACTGGAGGTTGTCATGGAAACTGTGAAATTCCCTGGGCAATGCGAAAACCAGCTGACACAGAGAGCTTGAGAACGTGCACCAGTGGAAAAACATGTAAATGGAGAGAGTGAGAACTTTTTTTCCTTCCTCCTTTCTCTATGTTTCCTCACAAAGCAGATGCTAATTAAAGGCCTACATGTCTGATCCGAGCTGAATAAAGCCTCTGGCTGTCTTTGTTGACTAAATAAACACAACAGAAACAAGGTGTAACAGAACATAGTTGGAATTAAGCCTCAGCAGTGTTTTAACTTAGTCTGCCAACTGCTGTCTCCATTTATTTGTCTCCATACAATTAGACAAACAAGTGGATGTAACCAGAGAATATTTCACATCTATTTGCTTTAAAAAAGATGAACGCACTTCTGTTGTTTGACTAATAATTATTAACATCTGCTCTGAAATAATAGATCGGTACATGGTCTACAGCAAATGAGTAAAAGAGTCAGTTAACACAGTGTCAAATAGAAATACTTTAGACCACATGGCCTCAGCACGAACCGTGAAGCTTTAATCATTTGGAAGTTGCCTGTTCACCTAGAGGTGCTCGTCATGTTTTGGTCACCCTGAGACCACTGTATACATCAATGTTATTTGTGTATTGGTATATTTACCCAGGAAGAGGCAGAGGAGATCTAAGCCCACCAGGAGTTTTCTGTTGGATAAAGCGGGTCCAGTTATCTCTAGGAGTTTCTTGCCAGTCTCGTTTTCCATCCCCACCCCTGCTGCTGCTGCCGGGCTGCTCTTCTTATCCGTGAGTTTGAGCGTGAGGTCCGCGCCGGAGACGGGCACCCCGGCGCTCTGAGACCCAAACTTCTCCAGCATGACGATTGGCTCCGCGTCGAAGACCTGTTGGCGTCAAACACTTGGGAGCGCTGCGCGTAGAGTGAGTGATTCCGCGCGTTTCCACAATATTTAATGTGCTCCTCGCAGCGCGTGTTGCGTAACTCTCACAATAAAGTGCGCCTTTTACGCATTTTCACTTTCATCATACAGTCTGCAGGATTTGTCCAGGCTGGCAGCACATAACCCGTCACCTGGAAGTTATGCGCCGCGGGGCTGCTGAAAACCTCACAGTGGTTGCGAAAGAGACTCTCGGGGATAAAATTTCCCTTTCTCTCTCACACACACCCTAACCCACACTCTGTGTCTCAACCCATCTCTCTCTCCCACTTTCTCTCTTGCTACTCATCCAATCAGTGTAATTTTCCACCAATTTACGAGAAAGGATCAGCATAAAGTGTAAGTATGAGAAAGAATGTGTCACGGTGACGGACGTTGTATCAGCACGATGGATGAATTTCTCCATCAACACCTTCATTTTTAATGCTCAAATGTGATTTCTGACGCCTGTGAACCTTTAATCAACTTTCTTGACAGCTTTAAGTTACCAGCTAATTCTTTGTATTTTACACAGACTGACACAGATTCACAGTTTTTTTTACAGCTCAATACATTTTATTTCAGAATTGATGTCCATGACTACAGCAGGGAAACAATTCCTTTAAAAAGGAAGCAGTTATTGTCACATAAATGACATTTTCAATCTTCCTCTCAACCAGCAGGGGGTCACAAAACCGTAAACGAGTCAGTTGCTAAACTGTCCCACCCCAGCTCAAAAACTGATCATAGGACAGTAGAAGTAACCTCACTGGTAATCAAATTATAAGGGGATATTTAGAACTTAATAAGAGGGTGGGTTTTAATCATCATAGAACGCTTTCTGGACCCATAACTCTCTTTAGCTCCATCCACAGTATGAGAATGTGGAAGGAATGAAATTTCTGTTCATTGTGGATTTTTAATCTCTGTTTAACAAACACCCAACAGTATGGAAACTCAGTGAACGCTTTGGTTTATACAATAATACAAATCTGGATTTTATACTTTTTAACCTCAGAGACTGAGAGTAAAGAAACACTGCTCACAGCGGCCCACAGGGCTTTGTTCAGTCTCCTCTCCCACACAGCTTATCCACAGACCAATGTATATGTAGATGTTTGCAGATGACACAGTAATGGTGCTGAACAATGATGAAATGTGTGAGAACCTGGCTCCATCTTCAAGCTGAATGAAGTTACCAAAACTGAGGTGTGTGTACTGATCTTAGGTGTAATGTACCAGGTTCTGTAATAAATGGTCACTGTCAATATCAATCCTTTAAATAGCTGGGCACCATAATTGACAACAAACTATCGTTTGAGCAACAGGTTTTTGATGGCATGATTCTACAGAGCTTTCACTGAAAACATCCTTCCACTTTCTGTTTTCTGTTGCTTTGGCTGCTTCAAAAAAGCTCTTTAAACGGGATAGTTAATGCTCAGGCTCTGCAGCCTGTCTGATCTCCTGAAGAAGCAGTTATACAAACCTAGAGAGAAAACGTTGACGAAACTGTAAGGCACAAGTAATTGACCCTCTAGAAGAATTAAGCTGTAAAGAATGTATTGGTTGATTGGTAATATTTTGGTCTTAACACAACAACCCACTATTTGGTGATAGATCATTCATTATTCAAATTTCTAAATAATTGATAAATTGATAAGGATCATCTGAAATAATTTCCACGTGGTGAGAAATCAAAAATCTAAATAGTGAGAATTTTTAAGGGTTTCAAGTCCAGAATGACACCTGAAACACTCCTAGTTACATGTCTATTAATGTCTTCTTGCCTTAAAGCCCTGACAAATACATGTTACAGAGTTACAGACTCATATATAAATGATTAGATGAATATATGAAGAGCAGTTTGGGAAAGCACAGTCTCCCAATGATAGTTGGAGGGGACACTTCATACCACTAAAGTGTGCAGCTACAGCCAACACCTGTTTAGCTTGGCTCAGCACAAACACTGGGAACAATCTGTAATTTACAATTAGTAGTAAATTATGTTCTGTCATTAACTATAAATAGCGGTATGCTATATTTCATCACCTGGCCCTCATAATTGTGGAGTTCTTCAAGGTTCAAGTTTAGGTCCTATTTTATTCACCGTATACATGCTCCCACTTCGCTCTATTTTTAGAAAACACAGTATCCCATTTATTAGTTGTGCAGATGATACAAAACTGTATCTCCCTTTATACCTGGACAACTCTGATTACTTAACGTCAAGTACTGCATGCCTTGCATGATGCTAAAAACCTGGATGGTAAATAATTATCTTCAGTTGAATGGTAAAAAACAGAGGTCATTATCTTTGGTGCCCCTTCTGTCACTGAACAAATAGGCAGTCAATTAGGTTCCTCAGTCGCTTCATGAAAAGCTCATCAGCACTGTGGTCGTATCATGTTTCTTCTAGTTAAGAAAAATAGTCAAAATTAGACAGTTCTCTCTCTTAAAACTTACGATTCATTGCTACAGCCCTCATATCCTCGATGCTCGTCTACTGTAATACCCTGTATTTTGGTGTTTCCCAGTCTGCTCTGTCTGCAGTGGGTTCAAAAAGCTGTGGAAGACTTCAAAGAACAGAGACTAAATCCGCCCTGTCCCAATGACACTGCACTGGATAGCAGTTAAAAACCATACTGAGTTTAAGGTTCAGCACCAGGGTGCATTAAGAACGTCTCTGCTCCTACAATATGACTAGAAATCTTAGATCTGCAAATCAATTGCTTTTAACTATCCCCCCCAGTTTTCTTCTTTCAGTGAAGGACTCAGCTTCCATAAACATCTTTAAGGCTAAATTTAAACCCTATTTATTTTCCATTGCCTTTGGGTCTTCTTAAACTTTTTAACTTCTTATTTTTAATACTTTATTTAAGAACTGTTTTGTAATTATTTGCCCTTTTTATTATTGGAAATGTTTACTTGTTTCATTTTATTTTATTATTGGTTTTCTTTTTGTGCACTCATTTTATTGTGATATTGCTATTCCCTTTGTTCAGTACTTTAGTCGACCTCAGATGTTTTATTTTCGTGGTATATAAATAAATTTAATTTGATTCGAATTTGAAGTTTTTTCTTTTTCAGTTTTTATAATTCTACAAACAGAAATTCACTTTTTTATTTCGACTCTTTTTCTGTTTTATTTTGTATATTTTCTTATTTTATTTTCATTGCTTGAATTTTGTTTTCTTTCTTTTTTTTTGTCTGTGAATGAAGTCAGGGAATAATTTTAATGGTTTAAGATAGCATCTTCATAGTTTCCTTGATGTTAAATTATGTCACATCAAATTAGTTCAAGTTCCTTTATTTAACAAGTAGTGTAGTAAAACATGAGACAATGGAAGGGTTGGGTAATTTGACTCTATAATAAGAATGGGGAAGTCTGTGCTTGTACTTGTTTTGACAGTGAAGTTGCAGCAGAGAATTTTGAGGAGAAACCTTCTGTAGAGGGCAGCAAAAGCTCTGCCAGGTAGTTTTCTTTCCCCTCTGGTCAGCGATTTCTGTTTTTGTTACGTCACGTAGACCAGAACAGAACAAAAGAGAGAGCACAGTACTTCTCTAAGAATCAAATCAAAAAAAGGGGCAGTGATTTCCCCGTGAGAAAACCCAGCACATTCCATTAATGTGTCTCTTATCAAAAAGGCCGAAGTCCTGACCACAGAAAATCCGCACATGGATATGAAAACAGTAGGTTTGTGCACACGTACGTGTGTGTGTGTGTGTGTGTGTATGTGTATGTGTGTGTTTGAGGTTATTTTGCTGGTCCTGGTAAGGCTAAGGGGCTATGTAAGGGTTAGAAATATATTTTAGGTATAAGGTCACAATTACATTTAGTTAAAGGTTAGGGTTAGGCATTTAGTTGTGATGGTTAGCATTAGGTCATGGATCCAGGGAATACATAATGTCAGTGTAGAGTCCCAACAAGGATAAATATACAAACATAAAAGAAAACAATTGACCTAATGTTACATGTTTTCTTTGAATGAGATTATTTTTTCTTTTTTTCTCTGACTGATTCACCTGCTTTTTTACTTGCACACAGTTTCAGTTTAAAAAATTTGTTTTTCTGCCTACATTTTTTTTTCTATTTCAAATGTACTCTGGACAAAGTGTACTGTAGGACTCTCAATCGTCCAGGTCACAATTAAGAAAAAACAATATGAAAAAAAATCGGCCTTCTGGGCAGAAGGTGAAACGTCTTCAGGAACTAAAATAAAGTATCAACTGAATATATATATACATGTATTAATATATATACAATACGAAATACGTATATTAACATTATTGGGATGTATTGCACTTGATGTACCTGCTTTAATGGATGGATGTTACAGTTGACATTAGACAGTGATGTGTGCTCATATCTTATAGCAACACATTAAAGCTTTAGGTCAAACACTGGGGGCATATCAAGGGATCCAGTTGACTTCAAACCAAGTGGTGCAGCGAACTTTAGATAACAACATTTGTGCAGCATAGATCTTTTAGAGACTATTTCTAACTATGGGAAACATGACAGAAAGCGTTTACTGTGAGAAAAACAAAATCAGTAATGTCCTGCCTGTTGTTTCATTTCATCAGTGTATTAGTCACATGCTAAACTTGAAGTATCACATAACGTGAAAACACTGGGTTTGCGAAAATGTCTTTGCATTTGTTGCATCATGTGTCTTCACTGCGGGGAGGGCAGTGCCAGACAAGCACGAAGAAACCAGAGTTTGTTCTATTTTAAGGTGTGATGCCAAGGCTGACAATAAGAGGGGCAGGTTGCTAACTGGAAATGATTAATTCAGCAATCCCTATGATTTATAAAAAGCATGTGCTGCCACTGTTTGACTTTTCTCTGGTGGTGTTTCATCATTTTCAGTAAGGAAGATCAAGAGCAATTCCCCTACGTGACACTTCTCCCTGAGTAACAAAATGTGTCACGACTTTTGATGAATGTGGAAAAGCAGAGATGTTTTCTTTTACCAGTGACTTGATAAATTTTATCAGCAGTTTGGTGTTGCTGAAAATGAATGTAAATTATCCACTGAGACAGACTAAACATGATTTTGTCACATAAGCACACCCACACAAAACTTTCCATTACATACAATTCAGCAACATAAAGTGAAAGCAAATCCTGGCAATCAGATGAGATGCGCTTGTTTATTTTTTGTGAACTGAAGCGATCTTTAAAAAATATGGAAACTTTTGAGGAATTTATCTCTATCGCTGTTTGTGTGTGTGTGTGAGCGCGCTCATATTTGTGCCTAGTGGTTTCGTGTGCCAAGGGTTTGTACTTATGAGGTCAGTTTCATTAGGGAACAGAAGACAGGTTTTTTTGCTTGCAGGAGCATATGACATTCTGCTTTAGTATTTGTCATACTCGTAATGTTCGTTTTCTCATTTTCTCTGTTTCAGCCTGACTTCTCTATCACTATCACTCCCCCACAGAAACAGTCCGGGCTATTTTTCCCATCATACCCACAGCCTATTCTCAGCTGTCATGTCTCATGACATTTTAATTACCGAAGCACTTTTGCAATTTGGATTGCATATGATTAGATTAGGAAATCTGGTGAATTGAAAATGTTGTGGAAAGCCTAATTTATCTTTATTGGACTGGACTGAAGTCCATCAAGCAGGCTGGGGAGGCGAGGATGTTGTCTAAGCTGACATCCATCATGGACAACACCTCTCACCCGCTGCATGAGACCGTACCGGACCATACATTCATCTATCAGACCAACACAGTTTAACATGGTTCATTTATTCATTCACATCTATTTGATTTGACATATTTAAATCTGTTTCTAATTGCTGCTATTTATTTACATTTTGTATGCGTATATCTCGTCCATTATTCACATTCCTTGCACTTCTGTACATATCTCTGCACATCTTGTAAAATGTTTGGTTTCTCGTGTATACAGGGATAATTTGTGTGTATATTGAGCTGGGTACGAGCTGTGTAACACTTACATTTCTCATCTGTGGGATAATAAAGGTTTATTTTATTCTATACGGCAATGTCACAAACAGTGTCTCAAAGAGTTTCTTAGATCTGAAACTTCCCTGACCTGACCATAGCTCTCCAAGAAGATGAAACAAACTCCCCCAGAAACCCTCAGCACACACATGTAAACATGGAGAAGGGAAATTATTGCAGTTGCCTGCCTCCAACAGGAGCTGTACTGTACATACTGTAAACTGGAAATAAACACTAAAACACACAGTTACAATTAAGGTTTAAGTGTTGGGGAGTGCAGATCAGGAGGTCTGATGGGAAAGGATAAGCGTAAACTGCTGCCAGTGTTGATCAAAAATATTTTAGACACTAGGCAGAAAATAATATTTTGGATAAATGAAGGGAATTAAAAGACATCCACACATTGCTGTGTCATTTTGTACTTATGTGCAAGGAAGAAATTACATATGTTCTGTAAAAACTTTGAATTTTTCATTCCATTTACGAAAAAGAACAAAACTATGTACTTTATTATTTACTTTAAAAATTCATTAAAAATATCAAAAACAAGAATATTGACATGACTGCAAGTCGTTCAATGATTTCTACAGCGGTATTTGTACAGCGATGCAGCGGTTTCCTGACAGTATCAGCATAAATATAACAACAGGAGCACAACAAAGGGAAATAGGGGAAGTAAATGCATATGAATTATCCATTAGGTATTATACTCTGCTAAGAGGTCTTTAGCATTCACAGTCAGTCAGCTGATGAGCACACGTCTCTCATTATATTCATAATTTCATGTCATAACTCTCCACCTCCACTTCTGAAATTAGCGTGCAGTATATAATGTATAGCGTGCATGTTCTGCATACTACGCAATTAAAATGAGCTGGGATTATTTTTTTTTATTCTGCTTTACACGTTGAACTGCTTTTCATATCTTTGAACCTTTGTCAGTGGCTTTTACTTCCTTAATTTCTAGACGTAACATTTACTTCCCTTTGAGGAACAGTCACAAACATTCCCTTAACTTTTCTCTCTTAGCAAACTGTGCAAATATGCCCAGCTGACGATTTGCTGATCAGCAAAGAGTGTTTGAGTGGTTACCATAAATCTCCTGCAGGAAATCAGATGGAACAACAGCTAGTGACTGATGGAAAGCCCTCGCCAATAATTACACCATTGGCGCTAGGACAGTGGTGATCATTTGCTGACTTACTGTACCTGTATTCAGAACTACAGTAGGTGCATCAGTGCTGCTTTCCTGGAACAAACTCATACCTATCTCTTCATCTCCTGTTGATCACAGTGACGTTTTTTAGATGAATGCCAGTGTCGACCTGTTTAACTAATGTTCACTATATAGCATATATACATTAAATGTGCTAATTAGCACTAATCACGAGGTTCAGCGGAGACTGATGGAAATGTAATTTATTTTACAGATATTTGGTCAGTTGTTTTAGACAATTGCAATTCAGAGCTGATGAGGACAAACAATTACCATAATTATTAATTAATCCGAGGAGGATGAGAAGTTCTGTCTCAGTTCAAGTAATGTAAAAACCATTTTACTCAAATATCGCTGATATGTGACTGACCAGTATCATCCTCCTTGCTGTGGTTATAAAATGTCACAGACTCAGATTATGCTGCAACTTCCCTGTGTTTCTTCTGCAAATTGTAAGGACTGCTTGATTTGTAATTGCGTTGCATGTTGTTTTTCTTACTCAACTAGACCCAAGATTCCAGTTCGACATCAGCAGAAGAGTTTTGTCAACACTTTTAGGGACTGTTCTTGGTTGCTGCTCATTCAACCACAGGGGGTGATAGGTGTTGAAACTACTGGTCGGAGTTCTGTGAGGCAATTCAAATTCAAAGGCACCATACTGAACTTTAAACTTTATGTACGCTGCAGCATAAACAATTTTTTTCATTGAAACTGCAGGTTTCTGTCCCAAACCATGAAAAATAACACCAGAGGAAAAATGCTGATCTACATGTTTTTACTTTTAAATGTCCCACTGAAAATTTCTGCACTGTACAAAAGCTGCAGCGTAATGCACCTCTGATAGTTTCCTACCTATTCTCATTAAAGCTGTTCACGAGCAATCACATGAAAATGGAAACACAAGCAGCCTGTTTTCCATGCTCTAATGCAGCAAATAAAAGTAGACCAAAGGTATTCTCCTATATAACAATTTACATAACGAAGGCTCCCCTTTGGAAACTCACCTCCCCTCTGCCCCCCCCCCCCCCTCCCCACCTGTCTGGAGCTCTTTCGTGTCTCTCTCACACATACACAGTGCAGTGTGGGGACTTCCCGTGCAGCTATTTGAGACCTAAGGGTAAAAGCTAAGACTATAATGTGACGTATTGCTGGCTGTGTAATGCGGGAAAAAAGAATAGTCAGTTGATAGGCCTGTTGGTATCTATCTCCCTCTCTCTCTCTCTGACACACACACACACACACACGCACACACACACACACACACACTCACACATTTGAGCATTTGTTCCCATATGTTTTTTTGTTTTTTTGCGTCACATTAGTTATGCGCCACGTGGTTTTGCCAGAATTGCGCCAGGTATATCAACACGAAGGTGTGACGCTGTGGGCTTTTTTTAGATCCATGATGAAATGCTCACTGTGGACAATGACTCACTGGCCTCCATCGTTTCTCACGCTGGGTCCAATGCACTTGCCAAAGCTGATCTATAATAGAAACTGAATCTTTTGAGGCTATCATAATCTCCATTGTGCCACATTTGCCAGTGCAAATGAGGTGCAAGTGGGGAGGGAAAGGCGATGCTTCGTTTGACTGTATCGGAAGGTAGTGAAGTGAGAGGCAGCGCGTTTTCTCTCCCTTTCGTTTTCCACCGCGCCACCTGTCTTCAGTGCGCACTTGCGCGAGTGCTTCAACGAGCCGCGGAAAGTCTGCGCGTCGAGTTTTCTCACCTCCTGCACAAGCGCTGGAGGGTAGGGGCTGGGCGTGAGGAGGCGAGAGGGAAACCCATGACTTCCGCGTTTTTCCTCCGTCCTCTGAAACTCAGCGCGCAGGCTTCGCGCTATAAAAGCGTCCATGGCGCTTCTAAGACAGACATTCCGATCTGGGCTGAGCTGTGTGCTGAAAAAACGGCTGCTCTGTGGAGATAAGACAGCGATAACAACCTCCGAGCCTCCACTTGGACTTTGCAAACTTTTTGCTTTTTATTCGCTGTGGACACTTGTCGGTTCAGACAAAATACAGAGATGGATGTTGAGTCTCTCCAAAAGAGCGAGCGTCGGCGCGGCTGTCTGGACGTGTTTCTCGTGGTGTCCGTGGTGTTTCTGTTTGCGGCAGTGACAGCTCTGGCTGTCTTCGGAGTGATGGCGGTGACGGAGCTGCGCTCCAGTCTACCTCCGATGACCGGAGAAATAAGTCTGCTCAAGTCGACAGTGGACCCATCATGCACATCCATCAAGGTAAACAAATCACCTCTGTCCTTTGCATGAAATCTGAATTTGTGTTATCCTTCCATTCTGACCCACGTCCTCTGCAAATATTAATCCTCTTCATCTTTCTTTTCTCAACTTCTGCAGAATTTTGCCTACTTGGAAGCAACATCAAGTAAGTCTGCTTTTATTTTGTTAAATACATAACACAATAAAACAACACCTAATGATGTTTTTAATCTGTATAAGAGAAAGTGATTGGTGTGACATTTAAGCTTTTGATAGGTCCAATGATCCTTAATATGAAGCTAATATGGCTAATATGACACAGTTCAGTCTTGAGGCATCACTACTGTGAGATGTAACTGCTTGTTGTTGCACTGTGTAAAGAGCATCTGAATTAAACTTGTGTCTCCTCCTGTAGGCAAGTTGGAGAACACCACAATGCACTGGGAAGCAGTTCCCCAAGGCGAAAGCAGTTCTGTAGGAATAAAGTTCGTGTTTGACAAGAAGCAACAATCACTGAGGCCTATTACTGCTGGGACATACTTCATTTACATTAATCTCAACCTCACCTGCACACACAAATGCAACGCAGGCCTCCTCACCGTGTACGTGGGCAATAAGATCACATGCAATGTGCAGCTTCCAGAACTGGCAGATTCAACACCCGTGTATGGACAGTGCTGGACAGTGAGCAGGATAGAAAACGAGAAGCTGATTTCCAGGATGAATGTACCGAAGGAACTGAACAACTGGAAACTAGAGCTGACCGGCTCAGGATTTGGGATGTTCCTCGTGGACTCGAGCCAGACGCAGCACAGCCAACGACGTCAAGATGCAGATGTGCCTGTGACCTGTGGGCCGTAACGGAAGAACAAGACTTGTTTGTGTTTTTCTGAAAGTCCAAGAAGGTGAAAATGGGCAAACACTGGTGCCATTCTCCAAGCTATCCGAACTTTTCTTGACCTAATCGATTGCAGTTGTGATAATGCGAGAAGGATATTGAAAAGAGACACTCACCTCATTCTCTGTAAATATGTATATGTGTACTGGAGCTGTAATATGTCATATATTTATTTTACTGATGCTAAACTATTTATACTACTATTTATAAAAGAGTTGCTATTTTTTATAGAAAATTATCTTAATGTAGATATCACTACATTAGTTTTGACACACTGACAGTGCAATACGCTGCATTTAAAATTTGTGTGCATGTTCTCAAAGTGACATGTGACATTAGAGTATCCGGCAATTCAAAGACGTGAAGTTAAATAATTGACAAATGTGTAGTTTTAGAGTCGTTTAGGCTCGCCTGGCAAATTATGAGTGAGAGAGCTGAGTAAGATTATACACTCACACAGGCATGGGCAGATGAAATGGTCTAAATGTACCAAAATATGAAGAGAATTACTAAAATATCTGTTTTTTTATGCACAGAACTGAGAAAATGTTTTTTTATAGAAATGTACGTCCTATGGACAAACTACACACTGATGAATGTATTGCATTGTAATCCAGATTAAATGTGGACATATGAGCAATATGGTGAATAGTGAGTTCATTGTGGTGTAAAAAGTAGAAAATGACGAGTGTGAAAGTTATAGGTGGAATATATAAAAGGTTTCAAACTAAGGGAAAGTTCCCTGCTGTTGCACAGACCCTACCGGGAACTGGATGTACATCACTTCCTGTTTATTTACCATATAGTGTGGTTTAGGAAAAAAAAACTCAGTGTGGGTGAGAAAATAAATACGTTTATGCCTCCTGCTTTAAATAATCTTAACACATGTGCACTATAATGAGCAGAAGGCATCACATCAAATATTAGGTGTGAAAGGAAGTGCTTACTGCGGTTTGGAAACATTAGAAGGTTTAATTAGACCATGACTTCAAAACTGAAGTACGTAATTAAACTGGATCTGCTTTCTCAAACCTATTTATCATAACGTTCATTTGTGTTTCTACCTTTCCAGCCCTTATTTCTAAACAGTGCTTTACAATTTTTTAATTATGGTTAAAAGCTACAGACATGTGCCCTGATATGTAACGATAGGAATAAAACCCACTCAGATCTGCTGCTTGCTTTTAGAAAGTGTTCGCAAAGCTTTTATTCACTGTTCTCACGGCTTGTTCAACCACAGACAGCTACTTTCAGTGAAAACACTGTAGCAGCCACCGTACACCGCTCGCTCGCCACCAAACAACAGTTGTGGCTAAAGAGACAGAAATTTCCCTGAGGAGAAAGAGAAAAGGAAAACTTAGACTCTCCAAGTGTACAGAAATAAAACGAATTACAACATTGCTTTTTAACTGGAAGGTGTAATAATTAAGGTGCTAATAAGTTTTCCATGTTTATGGAAACATGAAGGAAATAATAATTCGACTCCTTCGCTTTTTAAAAAGTCTCAGAACAGTATCATTTTATTGGTATGTCTATTTTAACAGTGACAGATACCGCATCAAAAGGAAAATTGAAAAAAATAACTTTATATAAAAGATAAAAACTGATTTGCATTTCATTGAGTGAAATAAATATTTGAACCCTCTAACAAAAAAAATGTAATTTGTTTGCAAGCACACAGGTCACATGTTTCTTGTAATTGATGACCAAGTTTGTGTACATTTTAGGAGGAATTTTGGTCCACTCCTCTTTCCAGATCATCTCTAAATCACTAAGGTTTCGAGTGTGTTTCTGTGCAACTTTGGTCCGGAGATTGACCAGGCCACTCCATGACCTTAATGTGCTTCTTCTTTAGCCACTGTTTGGGTTTGGGTCATTGTCCTGCTGGAACACCCATCCACGACCCATTTTCAGTTTCCTGACAGAGGGAAGGAGGTTGTCGCTCAGGATTTTTCAGATACATGGCTCCGTCCATTTTCATGTTGATGCGGTGAAGCTGGCTTGTGCCCTTAGCAGAAATACACCCCCAAAGCAGAATGTTTTTACCTTCATGCTTGACGGTGGGGACGGTGTTTTGGGGGTCATAGGCAGCATTTTTCCTTACACTGCAGGATTTTAATCCATTGTGGGGTAATGTGTTTCCAATGGTTTTCTTGGTGACTGTGGTCCCAGCTACATTGAGGTCATTAACTCACTCCTCCCGTGTAGTTCTAGGATGATTCCTTGCCTTTCTCAGAACCTTTGACCTTGCGTGGAGCCCCAGACCGAGGTCAATTGATGGTCATTTTGTGACAAAATTGCAGTCGAGGTCGGTTGATGGTCATTTTGTGACCAAATTGCAAAACAGTTGTCACCTTCTCTCCCAGATTCTTGCTAATAGTTTTGTTGCCCATTGTGCAGGTCTACGATTTTGTCTCTGACATCCTTGGACAGCTCTTTGGTCTTTCCCATGTTGGAGAGTTTGGAGTCTGCTTGCTTGATTGATTCTGTGGACAGGTGTCTTTTATACAGGTGACTAGTTAAGACAGGTGTCTTTAATGAGGGTCACTAGGAGTGTCTAACCACTCTGTGGGAGTCTGAACTCTTAATGGTTGGTAGGGGTTCAAATACTTATTTTACTCAATGAAATGCAAACCAGTTTCTATCTTTCATTGTATTAATTAAGTAATTTCTTCAATTTTCCTGTTGACGTGGTATCTGTCACTGTTAAAATAAACGTACCATTAAAATGATACTGTTCATTTCGTTGTCATTGGACAAACTTTCAAATGCAGCGAGTGGCTTCCTGTTTTGTTTGTGTTATGAATGCACAATTGCCAACTCCCCACTGACCAACGGTTTCTCTATGCAGAGGAGGCAATTTACCTAAAATGCAAACGTTTTCACCAGCAATGGCACAAGAGAGGAGAATTGCAGGCCAAAAAAAACAAATACTAAAAAACCTGTTCTGTTCTCAGAAGAATTTAATGAAATCAAACCTTTGTTTCACCTTAAGGATAAACACTGTGGATTTTGATGAACAACACTGAGTGTAAACACAACTTTTGCATATTAGACAGAAAGTTCAACAATGCATATTTAAAAATTTTAATATGAAATATGTAAATGTTTTTTGTACATGTTCACTTTCTAGGAGTGTTACATTGCTGCATAACAAGCTCTATACATAGAAACTCCACAGGGAACCTTTCAAATAAAACCCCTCATTAGGTTAAGTACACCATTGAAGAGTGTATTTATTATGCAAAGTATTTATTATTTATTAGTATTAATGCAATGCATGTATAAGCAGCCTTTTGGTTTTTCAGCTGCAACTGTTTAGTTGTTGCTAGAATAATCTTAGTTATACAGTATACATTTAAACTGTACCAGTGCAACATTTACATTCATATATGTATAAAAAATATTAGTCCACATAGTAATTAACACTATGAAATGTAAAGGGATGGAATGGTAAAGTCGCAAAAAAATAGATATAAAGCATCTCAGAATGACGCGTAAATACAGCAGAAGAGGTGGCAGAATCCTCAAGGAGAAGTACATGCCTAAAAAGTACTCTACTTCAAGTACCACTTCAAATTCTTTACTCAAGTACTAAGTAGGTGCACTAAAAAGTATTCCACCAAGAAAACAACATATTACTTGTGAACTCAAATGTGCACTTTTTGTTTAGGTTTGTTAATAATACAACAGCTAATTATATTTTGTATTGAAAATGTTCTTCTGCAAAGTAATCAGTAACTAAAGCTGTAAAATATATGTAGTGGAGAAAAATGTACAACATGTCCCCCTGAGCTGTGGTGGAGCAAAAGCAATATAACATGAAAATACTCCAGTGAAGTACCATGTCTCACTAAATGCACTCAGTTACCTCTGGGGTGAACAACTACATGCAGTGTTTGTGTAGGTGCAAAGCTTTCACGCTTGAGCTGCAGGAAGGTTATCGTGTTTGTGTGTTTGTTTCAGAGTTGCACTGATGTCTATCTCTGTCTCAGAGCAGAAAATGACCCAAATATCTCTGAGGTTAGCCTTTTCACCCACTTAACGGGGTAAAGCAGCAGAGGGATATTTGGTTTCCCATTTACGACACGTCTACAACATGTCCTTTAGTCGGTCTCAAGCAATTATTGCCACTATTTTTCTTTTTTTTGTCCACTCGAAGTCTCCTAGCTCTCCACATGACATCTCCATACCTTTACACAATGTCTTTCTTCCATTTGACACTTTCTGTTTCAGATGGAAATTGTCTGTGAAACTTTCCTCTATACACTGTGAGAAGAGCTGAGTCAGGCACACCGACCTCAGCAACTTAACACACATACCCCCCTTCATCCTCTGAGTGCATCCTTACACAACCACATCCTGCGCTTCACACATACAGACACACACAAACACACACACATTGCTCTGCAAGTGTTTGTCTACGCGTGTATCTATAGATTTGCAACTGTGTTGTGTGGGAGGTTTGTCTTGGTGAGCGTAAACATCCTAACTATCTAATGTGTGTCTGTCTGGTGAAGGTTTGATATGTGAGCGGAAACGAAATCTTATCAAATCTGCACAGACTAAAAGCTGTATTTTTAAATATTGATAATGATCATTTAAACACCCATGTTTGTTTTATAAAAAACTGTATTTTATTTACACAACAAAATATGTATAAAACAGAAAAATACAAGTAAGTCAAGTAAGATTGTATAGTCTGAATATCAGATACTGTTTTATGATAATACAACTATTAGTTGCTTTTTTCATAATAGATTTAGGTTAGCATGTGGCGTGAGGTGACAGATCCCCAAGCCTGTTGGCCAACTGGGTCCTCTCCATGTGGATCAGCTAACATTGGCTCCAGCCACACTATGACCCCCATCGTCCTTCCTCACAATCAAACACTGTAATGTATATTATATATTAAAAATAATTAAAAATATATAAAAAACAATAATATATAGTGTAAAATAACACAAAAGAATATGATGTGATCACAGGGTGGGACATATTTCACTATGTTTCTAAGGAGATATCATAAAAGCCCCCATGAAGTTGTACTGTGGTCCTGTACGAAAAGTGTTATTCTCCAAGTGGACAAAAATTCTGTCGCCACTCTGCAGGTGGAAAATCCCAGCCAGGAAACTGTTCCACAAATCCTCTGCTCCTGGAACCTTTTGACTTGGAGGTTTCTGGGGCTTGCATCGGAAACTAGAGAAAACAAGCCACAACATGAGATCTCAAAAAGTGAATTCACCACACTGAAAACTGCAGTTTACTTAAGCTACAGAGAGATTTTACTCAAGTGCAACGACAGAGGAAGGAAGTAAGGTGTGGTGCACTCACAAACCTTTTTGATTTCATAAGGGGTATCAGTGCTCCATAGGCATTGGTGTCTCTCATAACCGTGTGCTGGATAACCACACAATCATCTGCAGCATTGAGTTGTACTTTGGAGTAAAGGTAGTAGTAACCCTCCTTCTCAATTATCAGACGGCCTTTGTCGTAGCTCATTTTGTGGGTGATGGCGTCGCCACCTTCACTCTCCCACTGCACCACGTTGTCCTTGTCTACAGGATTTTCTTTGCCAGAGCCTAAAAGTGAGACAGAAAAAGAATTAGTCGAACAAAGAAAGTTCTCCCATTTAGCTCACAATATCTGAGTCGGCTCTTACCCATGAGGTGAGCGAAGGGCCTCTCCTGGATCTGTTCTTGACGTAGGAGCCTATTGGGAATCTCATTGGACTCTGTTCAAGAAAGCAGAATCATGCAACTTACCAATCAGTATTAAAAAACAATATCTGAACTCTAGAAAATGAACGGACAATGAATGATTGCTTAAGTATAAAAAACTATTATAACAGTCAGAGGCTCCATACCTATAAATCCCACTTGACTCATTATGGTGCCACCCTGAAACCCAAAACAAAATGAGTTGAAAAACTCAAAACGCCATCAGATACACATATGACAGGTCTGTATGCTTTGTGCCCATGTTTACCTGTTGTTTGCTGGGGTTAGACAGGTTCCGACAGAGAGGATGAGACCCGCAGAATGAAAATGCCTGCTGAGGTATGGAAAAAAAAATGTGTGGGTACCTTCAGGCAAGACGTCAAAAGTTCAAAAGTGTAAGAACAGGAAGTGTCCTGCTATATGAAGAGCAATAGACATGTAGACATAGAGCACATGAAGCGCTGTGTGCATTGGATTTGATATTTATTAATCCTGTAATAAATGCTTCGAACGTGACACGTTTAAATGTGAATACAAATTTTAATAAACTACATGTAACGTGTCAGCTGTGGAGTAAAGTTAGGTATGGATACAGAGTTGCTAATTATCTGCTTGTTTATTCTAAATAAGCACTCAATCAATTTTATTACGTTACATAACAGTGTGTATAACAGCAAAAAAATGAGTGTGTAATCAAACTATCCCAGAAAAGTGAAGTTATGTTGTGGGTTTGCCCTTGAGAGGAAGGAAAGGGAAGTAGAACTGGGGAAAGAGCCCAGTTGACACGTTTGACATTAATCACCTACTACTTAAAGAGCAAATGACGACAGATGTAGAAATGTGTTTAGCTGTCTACTGGTCAGCCCGGTTATGATATAGAAGAAAATGGGGAAACTAAAGAGAAAAGGAAATTCCATGTGCTCGCAGCACTGAACACACACATACACACAGCCACATGCAGACATGAGCCTCACCTCTGTTTTTTTGTATAGATTATGGATGAAATATCCCTCAACAACAAGTCCCAACACAGCCAGTCCAACCAGCAGGAGCAGAAACTTCTGGCTCACTCTCGCCCACCTTGTTTTCTTCCTGCTAGGCACAGACACATAGGTGGCCTGTCGGTCCACCACAAACACCTGGGGGCTGGTACCCACACCACCCTCTGCCATTCCACCAAAATCTCCACCTGGGATGTAAGCACTGAAGGACAAAGAGCTTACTGGAAGAGACAAGGTCATAATTAGAAAGAGCAAAGAAACAGAGAACAGAAAGCCAGAGACAAAAAAAGAGACAGGAAGGCAGCAGAGAGACAGGAGAAACAGAGAAATAACAGAAACAATCATGAGACATACAGGTACAAGCTCGCGTGTTTAGTCTACGCTGCTTACAGTAAGTACATGCGATGCAACCACCTTCTGGGAAGCAGAGTGATTTCTACACACCCTGACTACAGCAAGCAAACACAGGATGACAGCAGTGGCAGGTTCAGTGAATCAAAACTAAATGATCCATTCTCACATTTCACTCATTGTGATTTAATTGAGATTACCTCGGATTGGTCCTCCACAGTTCAGTCAACCACGCAGCAGCACGCTCTCCTCTGAAGCTCCCTCGGGATATTGAGTGGCACAAATGTCCTTAAATGCCAATCACAGTTGGTAATGTTCTCTCTCCACGTACCACTGTGTATTACAACATCTCTAGATGTTTCACCTGGGAAAAGAAAATCCTCTATCTGCACCAAGCACAGATTCCAGTCCTTCCTCACCTCTTCTGTTTGCTAGCCTGCTGTCAACTATCACTAATATTGCTTCTCAAGCAAGTTTGTATAAGGAGGAAATGAAGATGAACGGGCAAGAGAGAGAGAGAGAGAGAGAGAGAGAGAGAGAGAGAGAGCAACACTGACACAGAGTAGTGTGCATGTGAGTGGTGTGTGCATGGGACACTCCCTACGACTACAATGTAGTCTCATCCCTCAGCTGTCACTTCCTTTTCTCTATGTTCAGTTTCTCTGCCTTTGAGTCTTGCTTTCTGTTCAACCTTTTTGGTTTGTTTTCCCAATCACCTTTAGTCAGTTTCTGTGAAACTTCCCTCTGTCTTTGCCTTTAACAAGCTTTTGATCATGTTGAACCATGCAATGTTGCAATAGGTTAGCTCTCTGTAACAGCACAGGGGGCTGCGAAAGTCGAGTGGGGGGTTTAATCTGTGGAGATCACACTTTAATTTTGACCGCTACCCGCTATCACCACCAGATCGCACCCAAGTGAAAGCAGTAAATCTTGTAAACAGCCACTTGGCTGACAAACCAACAGGCTGCAGCTTGCTGTCAATGTGTGTCTAAAGCTTTTATTTTTTATTTTTCAGGAACCTAATTTCAAATTTCACATGTTTAGAGTGATTGCTTTGTTCAAGAGTGGCTTCACTTTGAGAGTTCTTTTTGCATAGCGATGTGTTGTTAGAAGGAACTGTGGTTTTGGTTATAGTTGCAACATGTGACCGGTGTGATTCCACTTTACGTATGTGTGGATAAATGAGCAGAAGTACAGAGGCACAGGCAATTTGTTGCTTTAGATATTTCTTTATTTTTTTCCTTCTGTTTTCTTGTTTTTCTTCATCTATATCTGAGGCAAGTATTCTGAGAAATACATCATACATTTTAAATGTATGTGCTGTATGTCAATATTGATATTGCATGTTTTAAATGCTGTGTCAAATAATTCACTTAAGTATTTAAAATACAAAAAAGATTACTCATACTTTGGTCTGAGTGAAACTACTGGTAATTTTAACCTCGTCTGCTTCTCTCTTTTCTGCTGTAGGAGGAAAAAGTTTGACGTGACAGACTCCATATGTTGAAACCACCCTGCATACACTCTGACTTACTTTCTACCCACACATCATAAATTCTTACTTCAAACACACTCATACATGAACACACACACACACACACACACACGAGCACGTGCTGCTCGACAGAGATCAGAATCAGATCAGAATCAGAAAACTTTTATTGCCATTGTCATAGAGCGCAGCTCTATGACTAGGAACTTGATGCGGTGATTTGGTGCAACATAAACGCACACAGTATACACAAGTAGCTGGATAATAAATGATAATAACAGTGCAAA
>JAUMHF010000001.1:15479103-15504230 GCA_032359275.1 Microctenopoma steveboyesi
CAGGTCCTGAAGAGATGGAAGGTTGCAGCCGATCACTTTCTCAGCCGAGCGCACAATGCGCTGGAGTCTCTGTCTGTAGAAGATAAAGAGGAGGGAGGACAGACGGAAGTCTGATCATGATTATTGCTGAATAAAAAGAAAAGAACAAGTCTCACAGTGTCTTCCCACTCTCTCTGGTGTATTACTTTCAATCCAAAAACTGCCTGTTTCTATTTTTTGGCCATATATTTTTTTATGTTACTCTCAATTCACAGCGATGGTGGTATAGTGGGGATATAGCTGCCTTCCAAGCAGTTGGCCCGGGTTTGATTCCCAGCCATTGCAGCTGATACCCCTTTATGGTAGCCTGGTAGCTCAGTGGGTCAAGACATGAGGCTGGGATGCATAAGGTTGCAGGTTCAATTCCCAGCCGCAGCACCTGGCCCATCCACCATGCCAGGTGTGTCCTTAAGTAAGACACTTGGCACTTGCTTCCCCCAGGGCAGGGGTAGGCAAGTTTGGTCCTAGAGAGCTGCAGCCCTGCTTGTTTTCCAACCGTCCAGCTGTTCACCAAGAGCAGGAACTGTTCATTACCTGGATCAGGTGCGTCAGCCAGTCAGAAGCTGTAAGTGCAGGGATGGTTGGAAAACAAGTGTTATGTGTTATGTGACAAATAAAATTGGAATTTATTTATTTTAATTCCTATTTTGCACACAATCCCTGACTCACACAATTGAATGTTACCTGCATCACATTTTCAATTTTCTTTGTTAATAATTAAAATAATAAAGGGGATAAAGGTCTGTTCAGGCTTTAACCAAACCAAAGGAACAGAACGATGTACATGGATAACTGACTTTAGGCTATTGCAGGAGGTGGGTGTCCCGAGGAATCATTTTCTACCACTAACTCTTTGGCTTGTTCTGAGTCTGCCCTGGATAGATAACATAAATTACATTTTCATTATTAGTTGTTAAATAAAAAAGGCCAGAGTAAGTGTGAAATTAGAGACCAGTGAGGGAAAAGTGATTTTAAACACAGAAAAGCAGCTAAACAGGCTCCCAGTCTCTCGTTCGCATTATGTAAATGTAATGATGCTAACAGGTTAACTCAGACAGACACGATGCTGCTCCCTTACATTTGTCATTTTCTTGTACAAATCCATTATTCATATTCATGTCTCAGCAAGAAAGACACAGCTGTAAGTCATACATTTAATGATGAGGCTTGTGAGGCATCAGCAGCCAGGGTTTCACAACAGGAGTGAACTAAGCTGTTTTAAGGGGACAGGGGGCCTCAGTGTTCAGAGTCAATATAGTACATGGTATTTAGGCTTGATGATTAAACCACAAAAAAAGGTTTGGAGTCCTGTAACCTACTAGGCCTGTTACATGCTTTGTTTTTTTTAATTTATTTTTAGTGTGCTTACTCAAGCTGTTCACACTGTTTTTATTTCACGTGAATGCATGTAGTTTGGCGTCTCGCGGATCAGAGCTGTCATCTAGATACCTCTCATGAATTAGCTCTCTGTGCAGGTAGGCGTGAGGATGCTGTAATTGAACAGGTTGTGGTGGTTGTGTTGTGTGAAGACCTCAGCCGCGCTGTGATTGGACCAGCACTGCTACTCTTCTTCCTCTGATTGGTCCTCAGCACGCTCCGCGTTCGCGCGCTTTCATCCAATCGCGACATCAGAAAGTTGTGCTGCGGAAGAGGGATGCGACAGACATGGCTGGACTCAGATAGCCCCGTGTTTGACTACATCTCCGCCATGGACCTTCTCCGGAGCAAAGAGGGGGGCAGACGACGGCTGCTTGTCCTCGCAGTAGTGGTTCAGTGTTTAGCGTTTTCGCGCTGTTTCGGGAATAGCCAGGACAGCGAGTTAACGTTTCTGCTGCCACCCGGAAGATCCGAGTGTTTCTTTCAGACAGCAGTAAATAATGGCACGATGGAGGTCGAATATCAGGTAACTGTGTGCATGCAGCACATAAGTTATAAATGTACTCACCTCTAAGGCACAGGGACAACCTGTTGCTGGTTAATTCGTGTTGGCTTATTTTAAGTTGTAACCAGCATGCTAGCTAGCTGCAGCTCTAAAGTAAGCTAAGAAAGCTTGCTCTGTTTACCTTACAGGCAGTCTAACCAATAGCCACTTTAATCTACTGTGCAACGTTGCAGCTTCCAGAAAGTCATGAGATAAATTGCTTATTAGCAAAATAACGACTAAACAGGAAACGAGACAAGATAACTCTCATTGCTCATAGTAAGTGGGAGTGAGTGATTGCTTGAGTCACTTGTGGATGTCTGTTTCACATCCTGGTGGCCTAAAGGAACAAATGAGGTCCTAGTTGACAAAGGACTGTGCTGCAGGAATAACAGAGAAAACCACTGATTTTCGAAAACAATCTTGCGATCATTAAACTCCTTACATCTTCATCAGTTCATTAATGATTATGAGCCCACTGTATGAAAGGCACAGGAGCCCCGAGCTCACAATAAATCTCAAGTCTAAGAGTGAAATTAACAGTTACTATCATTGTTTTATTATCTGCCAAGCTTTTTCTCCATGAGCCATTTGATCTGTAAAATATCAGGCAATAGTTGAATCCCCATTGTTATTTTATAGACTTGTTTAAATGAATAAAAACAACTTATGATCAGGTAAGCACCTTAGATACACTCTAAGTTTTTTTATTGCTTAATAATTATGAGCACATTATCAAAAGTATTGCAGATTTATAGATGGAACTAATTTGTTGAGCTTTACTACGGCGAGACTTGTGTAACACTATATAAATATCACTTTATTTACACAGGAACACATCCCATAATGTAAAGTTGTGCTAGTTTGTTTAGTGGGAGAGTCGACATTAACAAACAAGCCTACCACCAGCCTCAGAGCGCCTGGTACCAGTGCTGTCGCATGTCCTGGCCTCATCTCTACACATGTTGCTTGTCCGTTTCGCATCTGTCAGTGGAAAGTGAAGTAGACATTTTTTGTGAGCCTGTTTCTCAGTGTGTATTTGTGTGTGTGTGTGTGTCCAGGTGATAGCAGGGGCTGGTATGGATGTTGACTTCACCATCCTCTCCCCAGAAGGCATCCGGCTCATTATCGACTCTCGGCGCTCTGACGGAGTCCACGTGTTAGTGCCGTCTCTCATGGGCCTGAACCGTTTATTCATATTTTGAACACGGCACTGTTGAACCTGTCTGTTTAATGTGATCTGGCTTTGCTCGCTGTTATTCTAGGGTGGAGCCTACAGTGGAGGGAGACTATGAAATCTGCTTTGACAACAGCTTCAGCAGCTTCTCGGAGAAGATGGTTTTCTTTGAGATCATCATTGAGGGTCAAGGAGGAGATGTGGTTGGCGATGAAGATTGGCGTGGTTTGGAGCCTGATGAAAGCCTGCTGGAGTACAAGCTGGAGGACATCAGGGTGAGATGCGTGTTTGAGGTTTAGAAATGAGAAAATGGAATCCAGTTTTCATTTAGCATGTATTAATTAAATCCGATAGTGGGAAGACATCTTTGCCTATAGACCAAATTAAGAGTGATTCATATGAGAAAACAGTTGTTAAGCAATTTCCTGTTGCGTTTTAGAGAGCGAACATTCCTAGTTCCATTTGGGTGTCACTGCACAACCAGATTTCTGTTTGCATTGGAGATAAATGGCTGACTTCATAAGACCTGCAGCAATATTTAGTGGCAACAATCACGTTTCAAAACAGTCAAGTGTCAGATTTTTATTAAGGCCCTGTGGGCAAACCCAGGAATATTAGTACACTGGAGGCCATTGCCTGAGAGAAATGCATTGAGATTCCTCAGGAACGCTGCCAGAGCCTGTGTTTGGCTATATATCATGTTGCAGCAGGTCATATCAATAAAAAGATGCTCTACTGCTGTTGAATTTGGAGGAACTACATGTATTATTGTTAGTCTTGAGCTACTTAAATATTAAAATATAAAATTTTGTTTATTTTTTTCAATGCAAACATCTGAAAGTGTGTGAATTTGGCTTGAATACTTTCAAGTGCAATTGTATTTCTATTTTTTTGTGTAGGAACAAGAAAGCTTAGGGCAGAGAGCCGCAGGCAGGCAGGGGAAGTGGGAAAGTATTAAATGCCGAACAACACATTGTGGGTTTGATCACCTCGTGGGATTTGCTGACAATATGGAAAATACATTGATAGTAACGTCAGACATAACCTTTAACTAATATGTGCAAACTGGAAGACTCCTAACTGCTAACATCAGCTGAAAACATTAGCAAGTCTGCGGATCAGATTCAGTGTTTCCCCTAATATTATACAATGGTATAATGGTACAATGGTAGGGGCAGGAGGTACCACACGCCCCCCTTAAGATGGTCAAGTTCATTTTATTTAATTAGATTTTCTGTACAGTGCCAGGTTTCCTTTGCTACAGAACAGGTCAACACCTTGTTCTTATACTAAACAAACTAAACAGTCTCATGATATTTATGTCCCTTTATACATATTTACTTTTCTCTTCTGATTTCTGTGTCCCATGCGACAGAGTTTTACACACAAAGACAGTGCGCGCACACACACACACACACAGGTGAGCACACAGAGAGTGCGTGTCAGGAAATATGACTTTCAATAACTGCTGCAAAACTACAAAATCAGAATCATAACCAGTATAAATGGTGTAAGTGCGCTAGCCGAGAAAGTGCATGAAGGTTTGACGTCATTCAGGTCTGGTGAAACAGAACAGTGGCAAATAGTTTGTCCATCATCTTGGGGAAACGCTGAGATTAGGCAACCAGACCACATGATGGCTGCAGGAACAAATGTGAGACTTTGCCGGCTGAAAGGTTGATACAAAATCAAAGCCAGCATAGAAAATAAACGCGTCAGCTGCAGCCAGGTTCTCATGAGAGGATTAACATTACTCTGTGTGCTTTTGAGATGATCTTGTTTAAGCGCCTGTCACATTTTCCTCAGGAGTCTATGGACTCGCTGCACAGACGCTTAGAACGCAGCTGGCAGATGCAGACAGTGTTGCGGGCTTTTGAAACACGAGACCGAAAACTCCTGGAAGATAACCTTTGGAGGGTTTCATTCTGGTCCTGTGCCAGTGTGGTGGTCATGGTGTGTGTGGCCCTCACCCAGGTAAATAAAGCACTGATGCATCTTCTTTTAATTCCTCAGTGAAATCTCATTTCTGGGGGGTTTGCAAGCTGTTAGAAACAGATGAAGCAACTTCGTCAAAACCAGGTTGTTTTCCTCCATTCCCAGGTCTACACCGTCCGTAAGCTGTTTGACGATAGGCGGCGAGTCCGTACATAAAACAGCGCAGCACTGCAGGACAAGTTGGGAAGGAAAACCATCCAAACGCAGCTGTTACCCTTCATGTTACATTCCATTATTTATCATTTGGTCTGTGTCAACATCTTGTTTTACATCCTTGTCGTGAGCAATAATTCAATATTATGTCATGAAGTGTAACCACATAAGAGGAGGAGGAAGTTGTTTATTAGTGCCTTTTAATGTCAAACCTCGCCATATGCAAACCAATGAGGAAATACATTCTTAAAGGCACCACAGCGTAGAACAAAAAAAGCAGTGTAACTGCTACGTTTGTGAAACTGGTTTGAGGTTTTTGGAATTTTTTGCTAAAGGTGAAATTATTTTTACGTAAGGTTAAAGTTTGGTCATACAGCACAAAGTCAGCCACACCACAGAAGTTTACTGGTTTACAACGGATAACAATGTGCAATAGTGATAATGTGTCCTTGTAATGGATCTTCCTGACAGTGTAACAACTTTGTGTATTAGTCCTGAGACTTATTGCTGTCATTTTCTGGGATGTTATAAAATTACTGATGTTCATGTGCCAGTACAAGCCCATGCAGACATGTTGGTGAATAAGAATGTAGATGATATTGAGTTTGGTTGACAGTGCTCCTCCAGGCCAACACATAGTACTGTATATGTGTGTTTATTGATATAGTTGT
This sequence comes from Microctenopoma steveboyesi, assembly GCA_032359275.1. Taxonomy (NCBI): domain Eukaryota; kingdom Metazoa; phylum Chordata; class Actinopteri; order Anabantiformes; family Anabantidae; genus Microctenopoma; species Microctenopoma steveboyesi. The sequence continues at coordinate 15,485,060 of JAUMHF010000001.1, forward strand.
GCTTGAGGATCATTCAGTGTGAACGTACAGGTTGTCGGGCATGTGTTTCCGCCTTCTGTTCTGCTTGCATCAAACATGCTTTTTTTTTCTTATCTGTGGCAATGTACTCGGACAGCTATTTGTTTTCAGTAGGGGTTATCTCTCATTGCATAATGTATCAAATAATAATGAGCAGGTGTTCACGGTAGTCACTGATATGAATAAATGCATTTTTACAGGAAAAATATTTGATCTGTGCGATTTAGTTTTATAATAAAAACTGCTGTTTATAATGTTTTTGTTTTCTGATGCCATTAAAAATAATACAATAAAGCAGAAACTTAATTTTATTTTAAAAGAAAATGTTTTCTTTTATATAAATCATGAAAAGCCCCAGTAGAAAAACTAGTATGTTTCATGACCATGTGATAACATTTAACCACAGGAAACCACATTTATTTTGTGGGTTTTGTATCTTTAAGATTCATTTACATAACATATATATGAAGCACTTACAGATCTGATATCTACATGTTTTAAGAAATCTTATTTTTGTGCAAGTAGTGCCCCCTAATGTTTGACCTTAACAAGAGCTATCCAGATTTGAATTAAATCATTAAATCAGAATGAATTACCTACATCTAGTTTTGGTTTTCTATTATCACACAAATGCAAAACATGGCTCTGAGTAAACGGGTCATGAGTATCCTGCAATGTAAGAGAAAACAGGTCTATTAGGAGTAACATACTCAGTGTTATGGACTTCGTTTCCTAGCCACTATTTATTGGTCTTTTATTTGTGGTGCAAACATTGTTTTCAGGATCATAAATTTCAAGTTGACAATTAAAATAGTAGGAAACACAACTAAAATACATATCATACTAATGCAACAGACAGTGTAAGCTCAGTAAGATGCTTATATGTGCAGAATAAATTTGCTTTATTTCATTTACTTGCAATAACATTTTTAAACTCTGGCCTAAGGAAACCACAACACCCACCTATCAGCTTTGTCCTCCACATATTGTCATAACATACCCATCATTTCTTCATCTCTCAATTTCATATGTTCAGTACTGTACAAGAACACATTGAAACTCTGAACCTCTAATGCCAAGTGCTCTGGGTGGAGCAGACTCTCAAAGTGTGACTTTCTGGTTGTCCATCTGAGCTTCCTTCACCACTGGTTGGGACGAGAAGGGACTTGAGGTCTCCTATGTGAAAAGACCATGATGAGATTACTAATTAGTTTCTGAAAACACTTGGTGTTGGAAAAGACAAAAGGGGTGGGATTACATAACTTTAATTATGCCTGTGCAGCTCAAACTACCCAAAAACAATATCTACCACCATTCATACGGTTTGTTGCCTCTAGAAACCACAGTTACCATGGCGACCCAGAGCCCCATCACACTGTAAGGGAGAATGGTCAAGCAAAGCTGCACACACAGAAGTAGAAGACTCTTTTCTGCACCGATCTATTTACTCGACTATTATGCAAATGATGTGGTTGTTGACTTGGAATTTGCCAATCACGTCACATAATGAGGAACTGTGTACTGCATGTTTATGGTAAGTGCATGTGAGCATTGCACAATGGAGTGAACAAGAAATAGAATTTAAAGAACACCAAAGAAAGGTCTGAGAAAAGAAATGTTTAGCAGCAGGAAGGAGCGTCAGCCACCACTTTTATTTATTCCATTATGTTATACACCCGCAGACAGAGAGGTCCCGGTTTTCTTACATCATCACTTTTTCCATTACGGCTTTTAACATCACGGTTAAAGTGTGGATGTGTGGAGTTTAGTTGAGGATGAGCAGGAGTAGGAGGGTGTTTACCGGGGCAAGGTCAGTCTTACCTCAGCTACTGTGTAATTATCAGTAACACACCCGAAGTCATCCCACTGCTGCAGTGCCTTCCTCCAGCCTTCCTCTATCTTATGTTTAATTGTTGGCAAATGAGAAATACCAAAGAGTACATGCACTAAAAAAGCTAAAAAAAATGAAGGACACACATTTCATTGGTCAGTAACACTTCACTTGAAGGCTGACTTTGAAAATCTATCAGCACTGATGAGGAAAGTGGTGTTTACTCAACGAGGTGTTTAGTGTGTAAGATCACCGACAAAACATTAGCAGGTTCACAACTCAAAGATTACCTCTAGAATATTATAGAAACAGTTATAAATGAACTATATATTGTATTAAACACACATTTCCTTTCAAATAAAACGAGCACAGTTCAAGATGACTTGCTTTTTTTTTGGGTTATACCCTTTAAGTCAAAAAGGAATTTATCCCTTTTCACAACGCTAAAAGCAGAAAACTTCATAAAGTCAAATTACATACATAATGTTTCTGAAATGCACAAACTGAAACAGCATCAGATCAACAGATACAGTTTGACTAATTATAGGAATATACACAAAAATCACTTTAACTCTGGAGAAATATTAAAGTGTAAACATAAGGAAATGTGTTGGTGACTGTGTGTGTGTTTCTAGTCAAGAAGGGAGGGCTCTGAAGGACGTATGACAGTAGGTCGGTTGGGAGCACTCGGGGGTCTTCTGCTACAGGAAGAGAGGAGAGAGACACGAGGGAAGGGGGTCGGGTGGGAGAGAAGAAAGATGCAAGGCAAGATATCATCAGAGACTCATGCACTGCTGATTTCCAAAAGCCAGAACATACCGCCCTGTATCCCTCCACCACCCTTCACCAGCCCTCCTCTATTCACCCAGCATCTGTCCACCGACACCAAAACTCACAATCGTGTGTGTGTACATGCACGGTTTTACCTGGGAATCCCCGGTGGCAGAGCAGGGGGCACGCGGGCCGGTCTCGATGGGATAATAGGAACACCACCAGAGCTGGGATCACCGGCGTAAGCTGTTTGGGGGCGAGAAGGCACAGGTGGTACCCCGAAAGCTGGCGAAGGATTGAGGGGCGGTGGAGGACCCGGGGTCGGCCCCCTCACTGCTGGGGGTCGACTAGGAGGGGGCACTGTTGCAGAAGCAGGACGGGAGGCTGGAGGAGGACTGAGACCCAAGAATGTTGAAATGTGTGAAAATTAGCATTTTCTATTCAACATTATTATTTATATTCTTCACTTACAATCATAAGATTCAACTATCTGATGCAAGTTCCTTACCTTGGGTCCTTTCCCATCCAGGTGTCATCTACTGGTGGAGGCACAGGAGTAGAAATGGTCGTGGTGCTGATGTCACCGATAATGACCAGGGCTTCTTTCAGCGCGTGGTACATCCTCAGCGTCTCGTCTCTCCTCTGAGCCTGCTCTGCTGATTCCTCCATCAAACTGCCCTGGTCCCCGGCCGAGTACAGATATGCCAACAACTCTGAGTGGATAAAGTCCTTCGCCTGGTGACACAGGACCAAAAAAAGACGAGAAGAAGTCTTAATTCATACAGCAGGGGAGAGTGATCCGTGTTACTGACCAAAAAGACATCCCTTCCCCTTTTTTCCATCTACCTTACTCCTCTGTATAACAAATCAGAAGACACATACATTGTTGATCATGAGGTGCATTATAGTCTTGGGCATGAGGTCTCTGATGGACTTGTTGACGATGCCGATGTAGGAGTCCACGAGGTTGCGGATGGTCTCCACCTGCCGTTCTAGCTGCGGGTCCATGGAAACGGTGTCCCCTGGGGTTATCGCGTCTTCGTTCTCTGACTGAAGGAGATCAGGACAGACACACAGAAGAGGACGACACAGAAGCAGAGACATGTTTTGGTACAGATCTTTTTTTTTCTGTTTAATACTAAACACTCCTAAATTATAACCAAATATAAAATACATTTAGAAATCACTTTTAGCCTGAGTACTAGCACTTGTACCTGATCTTTCTCTGGGTAAACACCAGCTCTGAGGAATGAGGCCTTCCAGCTGTCAACGTCCTCCTGGGTGTCACACGCCAGCTCAATCTGACGCAGATCTTTGTACACATTTCTGTAAAACACACACGCACAAACATTAATAAAACAGATGATCCCACCATCGATATCATCATTTTTAAGGATCCACACCTCTGTTCAGTGTTGAAGATGGCAAAGACATGTTTACTGGACATGAAACCCTTCTCCACGTCTCTCAGTTTCAGGTTGTCCAGAGGCAGCATGTACTTCTTCTCTTTCTCCTGATAAAACACAGCGGTGTAGTGAGAATGGAAGCACAGGAAAGAGGAGCAAACCTTTTCTTGCATCCAGTTCCAACAAATGGACCTCACCTCCTCATCTTTGTACCAGGAGAGAGACTCGGCCGTCAGGACAAACCAGTAGTCCTTGGATCCTCCCTTCATGATACTGATGTTAATGGTGAGCCAGCCTCTGCGGATCACCTGCACACGAGACTCCAACAGTTGACTGAACCACACACCCCTCAATAACGTAGATATATATATATATATATATATATATAGCAAGCAAATAAAATAGCCAGAAACAAACATGCTGAACGTGGGCTGCACAGAAATCGCGCAGAGACAGCACAACAGCAAGTATTCATCGTGAAGGATCAGTCAGACTGACCACAGTGAAAAGTCACCTCAGAATTCCTCTCTCTGCCACACTGACAGACAGGAAGACAGGGAACAGACACAGAGGAATAACAATAATACGAGTGAGTCTGTTTTATCTTAGTTTACAACGCTGTGCAAGAATCAGGAACATGATAAGAGTACAGTTATTCCATCGTGTCCAGTGCATCATCCAAACTGGGATATCACTGGGACACGCGTGCACAGGTGTCAGCTTGAGTGATAAGTAGTTCATGAGGACAACACAGAACAGTTTGATTAAACATTTTATCATCTGTTCCCTGAAATTAGACTGAAGTACTTCACAAGACAATCTCAAGGCTCGAGATATGGGATCAGTCCAGACATCTTTTAAATGAATGCAGCTTATGTCTCAGCTACAAAGACAGATGTTCTCCTCCGTGAGCCTGTAGCCAGATGACGGATTGTTATTCTTTATGTCATCATTTTTAAACTGTAGAGACTTTATATTTGTAGAAGAAAATGGACTATAAACGATAAGACAGGGAAAAAGTCAACATCATGCATGTACAGTGGGTTTTTGTCATATTTCCCAAAAGTGACAAATTTTCTTTGCAATAAATGATGACTGAAATAAATGATGACAATTTTAATACGTTTTCCTGTTCTCGTAAGACTTCTACATGTGCTACACTTTCACTTCCCCAAACAAGAAACGTTAATCTTTTTCTCAACATGCCCCGAGTGACCCCCCAACCCCCACGCCACCTAAAGAGGATGTGGAGGAGCAGGGGGTACTGAACTTACAAGAATCTCTCTCTGGGTGGTAAAAATGATAATCAGAAGAAGGAAAAGGGGAAATAAACAGAGAAGACAAAGAGGGGCACAGACAGCAGAGGAAATATGAACCAACAAAAGAGAGACATGGGCTGAGACAATGACGGGAGGAAAAAAAGAGGTAATACAAAAAAGATTCTGACAAAGCAGCCGTCATGATGCAACAGGGGTGTGAGGCTTTATTTGCTGTGTACAGTGTGTGTGTACCTGATTGGGCATGACTCTCTTCTTGGTGATATTTGCAGCAGTGCGCTGCTGGGCACTGCAGGAGAGACGGTCAACAACATAAACTCATTATATTACATTACATATTTAAAACAGCCAAAATGAAAACAAATGTATTTGATTCAAGAATGAAGTGACTTCATATGACAGGTCCAGTTACTGGAGAGTCTGAGCCTGTAACTCTGGCCCTCTCAACAAACTGGCTGCAGCAGAGATGATTGAGGTGAGTAAAGTAATTGGATAATTGTACAATTACCTATTTAGACTTTTTCATGTTAAATTAATCTATATATTTCTTATCTGAAGATCTGTTTTCACATTGTTAAGGTATTTCTTTTTACATTTCATCGGCATTTCTTCACTAGGGCTACACGTATGTATGATGATGATATTTATTATTATTGGTGTGTGCCAGTAAAAATGAATAGAGGCAATGCATGGCAGCTATGCATTTTTAATGGCAGGCACATTTCATTATTATTATTGTTGTTGTTGTTATTATTATAACAAATTCTTAAAGTGAAGTCTTTAAATTACTTTTCATGTCGAATAATTAAAAATTCATACTGTATGCTTACTCATGTTTGTGTCTACAAATAACCAAGATGTTTTTTGCTGCTTGGAAATCCAAAAACTATCTCTGAGGTATTTGACAACAGCTTTCATTAAACAGTGATGACAGTGTTAGTCCACTAGAGCGCACTGTGTCTAATTTGTAATTAAAATTCTGTAACTTCTGTAAGTCCTGTAACTCAGGGACCATCGTCAAAATGTATGCAGTTAATGTAAAAACAGTTTTTAGATGGATTTGGAAAACATTTTGAGAATTTCTGATCTGAAACCAGAATTGCCTCAAGATGTCCCACAAGCGTGGGACAGAGGACATTTGAAGACTGACGTGACCCATCATGTTATTTCATCAGTGTCTGTAGTTAAGTTACTTACTTAGCAAATCCAATGAAGTCCTCATGGTTGGTGTTGATGTAGGAAAGCTCAATGTCAATTAACAGCAGCACCTGACAGGCAAAACAGAACGTGTTGTGTACACAAGGGAGGGAAACTGTGCAAACACGCAGGTTTGTCACACATGCATAAACACACCTGGTCTTTGGTCTTGCTGTCTCTCTCTCTGATGTAGGTGGTGACGATCCTCTCCGTCTCCTCTCTCAGCCGAGGGTAGGAGCCCAGCTGTACACAGACACACACAAACACTGCTGCAGGCACCGCGATGACAGGAGGAACACATGAAGTATGCAGGCTTACACAACACGCTCATAATAATATCCTCACAAGCAGCTACACCCAGCCACCAAAATTTACGGTGTAAACACAAACGTAAGACACCACACGTTAAGACTGAGGAGGCATGCATGAACAAGCTCCCCATCAGCTTGAGATTTCATGTCTGCTGCAGGTGATAATATCTAAACAGCAAATTCAAATCACCATCCACAAGCTGTAATCTCAAGCCAACGGCGGCTCGACAGATCAGGAAAGAAAAGGGATCTGATTAGAGTTCAGAGGCAGAGAAAGGCTTTAGAGAGTGATAGAGTCATGTGGGCGTGTGTTATTGGTTGTAGATCAGGTGATGGTGTATAAAAGGAGGAACAAATCAAAACTCTTCTTGGACAAGCAGCCAGACTTCCCAGTGTGAGAGGGAGCATATGATTTTGTAAGACAGGCAGGGTGTTGGGGTTGTTAAATCATCAATGTCCGGGTGGGTGCTGAGTGAAGCCTTAAAGCAGGGGTGAGGGGTAACAATCAACAACACCAGACAGTCACAAGTTAGTTGATTAGTTGATTGCTCTTTCTTACTCCTGCATTTGTTTATTTACAATTCCCTTTCTGTCCATCACTTGTTTTTTTCTCTCCACTCTTCCTGATTACCTTCTCCGTGCACTTCCTGATCAGGGCGACAAGCTCTGTGACGACGAGATCGACACATTTCAGACAGGGGTCTTTCAGCTTAATGACCTGCTTTTTCACTATTGCTTCAAACGCCATGTCAGGGGTGAACAGGCCTGTCCTGTGGCAAGGCATCATGGGAGTGAGGGCCACAGTGAGGAGAGGGAGCGTTGGTAGAAAAACGAAAGAGCGAGGAACACAGAGAGAGTTTGGAGAAGGAAAAGAAAGATGACGATTGAAGAATATGACAAAAAAAAACAACAATCAGTTAGTTCTACAGAAACAAGCTGCATGTTCTCACACTTTCTCTCTCCTCTACAATGATCAGTAAAGAGGCAGCATACATCTTTCTGCAGGGATGACCGTTACCGCTTGCAGTTTTCATTCAGTGCCATTTAGTGGGTTAGTTAGATGGTTAACTGGTGGTGAACAAGTTGCGCATACATCTGGCATCTGCTGTGCATCAGCGCGATAGCACCGTCTCTGTAAGCACTTTACCATAACATACTACAGCTGACACTCACAGAGCCACTGGCTAGCAATGGCTGTAGACATTTAGCTTAACATTCAATCTGCAGCTTGTTTTGCAATGACCCCGTACAGTTTCTGACCCCACAGCCACTCAGATGCTCCACCTCAGTGCAGCCAGGATATAAAGCTGTATGAATTGTTATACAGGCAAAGTTTACCGCAGGACTGTAAAAATGAAGCCTGCTGTTAGAATTTAACCATCTTCAATCCTTGTTTTTCAGTTAAATAAATGTTCAAAAGGACATTTCTAAATCAAACTACAGCTACAGCTTAATATCTCTGTCTGGCGCTAACATGGATCCTTGCAATTCCAGTGTCTGTGGTGCGTATGTACAGGTGCGGCAGCCCGGCAGGAGACCATGCAGTGATACCTTATTGGTGCACTGTCTGACTGTGTTGATGAGCTCCTGGATGACCAGGTCGATGCATTTCAGACAGGGCTCTTTCAGCTTAATGATCTGCTTTTTCACTATGGCCTCAAACGCCAGGTCTGGGGTGAACAGGCCTGTCCTGAAGGACATACAGACATAGAGACATGGAGCAGGAGACGGGGGGGTAGACAGACACACAGGAAGATCAAATGAGGAGCGGTGGAAGACAAACTGGAGGAAGCAGACAGGAGGAATAAATAACAACAAAGCAGAAGAGCGGAGACATGACAGAAAGGACTGAAAGCTGAGGACAGAGAACACAGTGGGTCTCACGCTAAAGCAAAAGTGAACACAAACAAAAGAGCTGACAGACACCGGAGCAGACAAATACTGGCACGTGCGACATGTGTTGGCTTGTTTCCCGGTCGTCTCAACTTGCCTGACTCCATGGATGTTCTTGATGGCATAACTGATCTCCTTCCTCAGTTCCTTCTCGTCAAACTCCATCTAAGATACAACACGGAAAAAGCTTAGTTTACCTACTATTACTGCGTCACTGACACACAAGCGCGCGCCGAGCCAGACTAGAGAACAGCATTCATTGTATAACTATTGTTAAGACAATATAGTTACATGTAAAAATGAGTATTTATAAAGGTTGCTTACATACACGGGACAATAACAGTGGTTGAGAACTATAAAACACATTTCTATCTCTAAAATGTAATAATCATAATTAAAATAGCAATTTGACTATTAGTCACCTTCACCAGCTCGAAGGGAAAACGCTCATGAAAAATACGATTAATCTTTGCTCCGCCAGATAAGTTGGAGGTGTCGACCTGGTCCCCGGATCCTTCAATGCACTTCTCAAAGTCCACACCAAACTGCTGCACCATCCTGTAGAGTTCACATAATGTCTGTGAGTGTCGAATGTGTGTGTGTCTGCATCTGTGGATGTCGACAGTGTGTACTGACTGAAGCAAAGCCTTGGTCTTGCGCGTGGGGTCGTCAGGGCGGAAGCTTTTGTAATCCTCCACCTCCTTTTCTAGCGATAAAAGCTGGCTTTGCAGCTTGCTGCGTAACGCTGGCAACGTGTCACGAATGTGGTTGGTAAGTTGCTGGAGAAAAAAAAAAAAGGTTCAAATAACATAATAAATAAATAAGGAAAGTCCATCTGACCCACAGCGTATGTGTCTTTGCATTTTCCATAACTTCAGCTCTGCTTTGTGGTTTGGAAAATGTTGAACCTGTACTAGGAGAGACTGTGTGTGTGTGTGTGTGTGTGTGTGTGTGTGTGTGTGTGTGTGTGTGTGTGTGTGTGTGTGTGCGCGTGTCTCACCTGATTGAGACTCTTCTGCAGGTGTGGTGTGCCCATGCGCTCAGCAATGTGTCTGTACGCAGGGTGGGAGAGAAAGAACTTCCTCTCAGCAGCCATGGCAGCGCGAATATCTTTCTTTCCATCAATGTCCTTCTGACTGCGGTTCACGACCCCAATGTAGCCTAACAAATAAAAATATAAAGACAAGAGCACGTGTTAAACAGTCATGTAAACACACCACGAAAGTAGGGATATAAGAAGCTGTTCATCTGACGTGGATGAAAACACGCCTCAATGCAAATATCAGCGTGTTAGTATGTGAATGTGGTTCAGTGATAATGACACCTCTGGCAGTTGCAGCACGTTCACAAAGCAGACGTAGAGCCAGTCAGACAGGTAGCAAACGAGTACCTAGGCAGTGTTTCTGAGTCAAATGTGCTGTAAACGTGTGCATATGTTCTCACCTCTGCGGAGTGGCAGTAGCTTGTTTTCCAGAATGTCTTGTGCATCCGTCCCCTCGTCCATCAGGTCCAGCTTCGTGATCACACCAATAGTCCGCAGACCTTAGGAAAAACAAATTGTTGCTGCTAATACTGTTGTTCTAATACTCAGATATGGAACAGGGCATTAAAAAATGTATGTAGGACATTTAATATAATCATATATGCAGTTGCACTGTAATAACCCACATTGTGTTAGCAGTCTCTCATTTTTAAATCCTGCAGAACGCGTGACAACACGGTGTGAGGCCGTACCTACACGCAACAGTGCTCTGAGCTAAATGAGTGTTCAAATGTTTACACTGCACTTATGTGAACCACATCATGAACATAAACATATCCTCTAAGCTACAATATGTCACTTTAGGGACTCGTAACAAGAGCATGAGAGTCCACTGCACTTTGCTCCACCCAGCCCTGCTGCTCCCTGCTGCTCCCTGCTCCACTGTGCCCGGTCCTTTGGGTATTAGATGTTATGAAGTTAAAATAAATACAAATGTTTCAAAACGTACCTACTGGGAGGAAAAACTGGTTTTGTTTGATTAGTTAGTTAGTTAGAAGGGCGTGCCTCACTCAAAAAACCTTTAGAACTGCATTTCCTACAGCCAGAGAGATTCAGGGTCACAGGACGCTTTAACAGAACCACTTCACATTATGAGCATTTTTCTAAGAAAGGCGTACATTGCAGCTCTAAGGCAGACCTTATTAGCCTCCTGTTCCCCAAGCGTGATGTATTGATTTAGGAAAACTGTTCACTGTCGTGCAGCAGTCCAATATTCAGTACAGCTATTATCCCCTAACCTACAGGACAAGCCTGAACATTGAAATTATTCATTATATGCTGTGGATAAAATGAATGAGGGCCAAAGGTGGAGATAATTAATTGTAATTACACATCCACTAATTATATCCAACACTTCTACGCTGTGAGGAAGTTTTAATAATGTAACAGTTAATTATTTTGTGCTCCTGCTCTGAGGTAGGAATGAAACGTACGAAAAGTGATAATGGCTGCAAAATATAGCCGTTAGCACAGAGAGGTAATTATCCTTACACCAAATTAGTGCACAACTGTTACATTTACAGACATATGAAGAGAAAAAAGGTAAAAACAGAACTTGATCATTCAAACATACACGCTTTCCTGTCACACACACACACACTTTCCTTTACCCTGAGGGTCCACCTCTTTGGCAATCTTGAGAGCATCAGAGTTGGCTAGGTCAGTGTTGGCTGGGGTGACAGCCAGGATCAGACAGCTCTCCTTAGTGATGAACTGCATCAGCATGTCTCTGATCTGGTACTCAATGTCCACAGGCTGGTCTCCCACGGCAACTTTGGTCATCCCCGGCAAGTCGATCAGAGTCAGATTCAGCACTGAGGGGTGTTGATGGGAAAAAAAGCAATCCGTTAGCCAGAGGTGGAAACCTGCAGCTAGACTTAGCCTTGCTTTTATCGTCACCCAACAATCACACTGTTGGTGTTCTGTTCTGTTCAGTTCTGTTAGAACTGTTCCCTAGAAGACTGAGACTGGATACTTGTATGTGTGCGTTACCATTGGGGGAGTAGACGCGGAGGTTGATGGGGATGGGGGAGATGCCTTTGTTGAATCCAGTGAGACGGTCAGTCTCCGCTTCAATCTCCTGACGAACCTCGTCAAAGTCCACAAACTTACGACCCTTACAGTGCAGGAATTCTGCATATTCTACGTGGTGAAAATGAAACAAATAAGCAGGGGAGAGCGAGAGAGAGTGGCAGGAGATGAAAATAGAGACAAACTGCAACAACGTTGACGGTTTTGTCTACAGGCACCAGACTACTTCCGGTTTAAGTCTGGGTTTAAGGCTCTTTAGCTGTCGGACCAACTTGCCTGCTTTACTGTTAATCAGCTGGAGGATGAGAGGACGACGGGTGACGATGCCAGATCCTCTGGGCAGAAAATCCCTGATACAGAGACAGAGATGACGTTAGACAGACAACCAACCCAGAGACAGGGATAGAGACGCACGGACAGGCGTTTCGAAACATTAAAACTGCTTCACGGCACCTTTACTTACTTACTCAGGTCTCTGTCTGAGCATGTGCATTATAGATGTAAGATGAAAAGCCTAACTTACAACCCTGTTTATTTAAATAATGAAAAGAGAAAAAAAACATCCTTGTGTCTCCTCTACTCGTTACATACAGTACATGTTCGTCAGAACGGAAACTCCTGTTCAATAGAGTTGTGATCATTTCCAGGTCACTGCCTGCACATCCCTCCAGGCCATCGGATTATTATTCTGTCTGTCCGTCTGTCTGCTACTGTGTTTAAATGTAAGGTAATCACAGCGCACACACACGCACACACACACACACACACACACCCTGTCTCTGTTGTCCACTGCTGACTGCGCAGTCAGGATGTTACACAACTGCGATCCCCGTCCTCTTTCCTCATCTTTCCCTGTCACTTTTGAAACCGCAACACGAAAATGCCAATCACCAACAAGAAGATCAATCAATGAAAGAAAGGAGCCATTTATCCAGACTGCATCTCAAGTTTCCCGTTTTCACTCCGCTGGCCTTAACAGTAAAGTAGAAAACAATACATGCATTTATCAGTGATGGGAAACGTGGCCGGTTACAGGCCTGGCCTGAATGAACACTGGTCACACACCTCTGCATGTCAGTAGGCTAATTCACAAACGTGAAAACTCCTCTGTGCGTCTCTCGTACCCAGTGTGTCATATACACATGACAGTGCAGCTGGTGACATCACTGATGACCCCAGCACAACCACATCAATGCCCCTACTGTCTCCCCCAGCCACCGCTTGGGACTCCGAGACAAAAGGCAACAGGGGGAAAAAAAAAAGGGAAGACATGGCTGCCTGATCATTTGGACAACAAACGAAATCATTCTTCAAAGAAATATGACTAAAACGTTCCAGCCAGTGGGCACCTTCACTTCAGAGATAAACCCTCAGAGTTATCTTTGGTAGATAATACATGGTGGCGTTGCACTGCAGTCACACCACCCTGCATCCGTCTCCTTCCCTTTCGCTGTGAGACGACTTTATCTCCAGCTTCCTGCTGATATGTGTTGACTGCAAAACAAACCGGGGCAAAGTTACTCTTTCCCACATAGTTAGACACTGAGCAGACAAACATGTGGCATCAACGCTGGTCTGCTCCTATTTGTCAATGGGAAGAAGGAACCAAAACTGCTCATTGAAATTCCTTGGAACTCATTCATTCCCCTCACAAAGAAATTCAGCAGTGCTGGTCTGCTGACAGCGCTGATGCTGACCTCATCAAACCTGCCACCAGCCTGGTGTACTTCACCCTTCAAAGGTAAAACATTGACCTCATCTATGTAAGGTGTGGCTAGTAAATGTGCATTTACAGCCCCAGGTAAGGAACCTCAAGGAGAAACTGTGCTAGTCAATGTTTGCCACAGTGGGCCTAGTATGAATCACTGAGTAGAGCAGTAATAGAGAGGAGGACATCTCTGGAGACATATTTATAGACGAAAATCTCTTTTAAACTTCCTCCTCAGCTTTAGTCTCTGGATCAACAGCTGTTTTCTTCCGCAAAATGCGTAACTGTGGATCGCGAATAGCTCAGGTCCAAAATGGAAAGACTCCGTTAGGGAAAAAACACATTAGGAAATGGGAGGCTCCGACACACGGAGCGCGCAACCAATAGCTTTTACGCAAAGGCTTGCTGTAGTTTGAATAAAACAGTATCCTCAGTCACAAACTAAGTGAAATGTATATGCGCTGAATTAAAGTAATCCAACAGAAAACAGCCCAACCTCCCAACGAAATTCTCCAGCACGGAGCTCTTCCCCGCGCTCTGGCCGCCGACCACTGCTATCTGCGGCAGGTCCAAGTTGCAGCTCTGGCCGATGGAGCTGAAGGCGTCCTGGAGCTTATTAATGAGGGGAATGAGTTCTTCCATCCCCCGGTTTCCCATGGTGGACTCTCTCCTGTTCCCCTGTCCGGTTCAAATAAGAAACAAATGGTCGCCCTTCCGCCGACCTAAAAGTTCCTAGATGGCACCACAGTCTGCAGTGAGGGAGGTAATTTTCAAACCGAGGTTGTAGACGGCGACCAGAGCCCTGGTGAGGTGACAAACTGGATGACTGCACGGTAAAAGTAACCACATTACGCTGAAAACTTCTGTCATCATCCGGTCAGGCGACACCCAGCTTTCGCCGAAGCTCGGAGCCCCGCCCCGACCAGCACCTCCTTCGGTCATTGGTCAGTGGGGACGTCCGTCACGGTACAAGTACATGTCATATTTTGACAGTATACTTTACCTAAACTTTTACTTTTTGCTCGTTTATTTATATTATACGAGTCAAACAGAATACCAAATACACATCTATCATAGCACAAATAAAATAATTTAAAATTTTCACAAGTATTTTTAAAATAAAAATAAAATGATTTGTTCTAAAAGTAAAACAAGTATTCCTTAAACTCAGAAACCTTTTCAAAGGTCGGCCACAAGAGGGCGGTCCAAAGAAACATAAAAACCGGAAGACCTACAATAATTGCATCATTAATGTAATTATTCAGTAAACCAGTGAGATGAATATTTGTGTCACGTGTTACGTACATTTTGAACCAATCCCCCCAAGAAACAATATAACTTCAAAATAAAACTTTCTAACAGAAATGACACATGACAGTCTGTATGTGTAGCTGTGCTGTCATCATTTATGAATGAGGACAGATAAGAAAAGGAGGAGGAGAGGGAGAGAAAACAGATGATGTGCCTCCTTGCCTGCTGACAAAAAGAGGGAAACTACAGCAACAACCAACATCTGTATGAATCACAGTAAATAATAAATGGTAAATGTTATTGAACAGCACACAGAACTTATATTACAAGATACAGACAAACAAGACAGTTTGTCCGCTTGTACACCTGTGTGTGTGAGCACACTTGTGTTCATAGGTTGTTGTTATATTGTGTTTAATGCTGCTGAATGTTAGTAGACATGATAATTAATTATGTAGCGTCTAAAAAATAAAAAAATTCACCACCCTCTATTGTTTATGTGACTACTAATAACAGGTTGAACTGTTTGTATTGACATATGTGTGCATCTTGATTGGTTGTGTTCATCTGTTTCAATCTCAATTCGGTGAATCTGAACCTTTTAATATGAATTGAATTAACAGAAATTATAAAAATTTTAGACTAGGCTACAGAAGTATGTGAAAATCCCCTAAATGTAAATGGAGTCAACAAAATATCCACAAATAGACTTTAAAACTATTTGTTAAATCATTATCTCTTCTAAGAAACAAAGACATTTTTTAGGTATAAATGAGAAAAAAAAGTTCCTGATAACAAATATAAAATTAATAAATACAGAAAACAAATACACTAAATATTTATAGTTTATTGGTTTACTTGAACTTTTTAAAATAATCATAATAATGAATACATTATTGATCCCCTTGGGAAAATTTTGGTTTGGACAGCTGCTAGACTCGTGTCTGCGCTACTACGGGGTACCAGTGTGTTGTCCAAGGACACCTCGACAAGTAACCTGGTGGGACTGGGAATTGAACTCACTCACCCTTGGTTTTGAAGATGACTGCTCTACCCACTGAGCTGTTTACTTTTAAACTTCTCTTGGACCTAGAATTATATTTAGAATGAAGTATTTTGGGGGAATTAATATTTAATTTGAAGGATATAAGACACTTTTGGACAAGATTTGGATTATTTCTTACAAGTATGATTTTTAGGGAATTAAAAGTTTGGGCATCTAAAGCAGGGGGTCAGTTGACCCCTTTTACTCCGGTGTCGCAGCAGCAGAAAAGTCCATCAGCCAAGACCCCAACCGAACGGCCAGTGTATTATCTCAACTGACGGCAAACAGAGAATGGGGCTGTGGACCCCATACTTCACATCTTTCTTACTTGACAAATTGAGCCGATTAACATTTCTTTACATATTTGGTGTAGGGCTGTATATAAGAGAAATAACTGCGGCCTGGTAGCTCAAAGTGTTCGAACCTCGTCTGACTCCTAGTCTATCCCCTACCAGGTGTGTCCCTGGGCCAGACACCCAGCGCTAGCTCCCTGTAAGTCGCTTTGGATAAAAGCGTCTGCCAAGCAAAGTAAAGTAAAGTAAACAACTGTCCTTTGTAGACACCAGCGTCATTATGATTACAGTATGGTCATCTGGGATTGGTGATGGTAGAATAGAGAGGCAGCTCTGCTTGAGTCCAAGATGAGTATTCACAGGTGGACAAGCCAGTTTTGCCATCTGTTGACACACTGACAGAATCTTTCTGGAAAGTGACACGAGAGTAGAGGAGCGTTTCTGTGTGAGGGGTAACCATGGCATAAATGGACGGCAGTGCATCTCCGGAGCTTGCCTGCTGGTTCAACATCTGTATCTCCTCATAGTTGTGATCTTCATTATGTCCCTGCAGCGGAGACGGGAAGTGATGTAATATTTGAATTGATTAAAGTAATTTGCAAACTCCTAATCAAAGGAACACACACACAAACACACCTCTGCGTTATTTCTAGTGTTTGTACTCTGCTCTGAAGATCCATCTGCAGAACATCACATAAAGTCAAAACACATCTGAACACATGAAAACATTTAAAACAAAAACAATTTACTTTTGTTTCTGCATTCAAATTTGAAACGAGATAATTTATAAAACACCATAAACAGGAAAGTATGGATGAGATTATGTCTCAAATATCCCTCACCTTGTCTCCAGGGGAGTTTGTGTCTGTAAAGTATCAGAACAACTAAAGCCATCACTAAAAATATCAGACACGTCACACCGGCAATACCTGCAGCATCTAAAAGACAATAGCAGAAACAACATCAGAATTTTACTTTCCCCAGATCCCACACATAAACAGACAGGTGTCTACCGTGCACAAGTGTTTATATATTTAGAAAGGAATCAAGAGCAGATATTTGTTGACAATACTTGAATTCATGTGGGCGCCACGCTCTGGAGCATAATCATGCATGGTTGGATTCTGTGCTGTGGTTTCCTGCTGAGCCGGAAGGCCCGATTTAGTGGTGTGTCCTTTAGCTGTGCAAGATTTAAAAGTCAAATTTGTAAATATTTTAGGAACATTTTACTCTCGTACGTTTTGATGGAGGAAGACTTCTCACTCCATCTCCTATTTTTGATTTCACTTTTTTTGTACTGTCGCTGAGGTTTCTGCACCTACTCACTGTCATTTTTTACATAGTTCTTATATTATTTTCACTTACAATGTATCTCATTTACTGTATATATTGGCTAGTTAAAGCTATTTTAATCAGTCAATTAATGACAATGCTCTGTGAGACAAAAAATTGAGACAAACAAATTCTAGTTTGCAAAGTTACAATTTTTCGCTTGTTAGTTTACATTCAGAACAATTAATTGCAGATTCATACTCACTCAGAACACTCAGGTATATCTTAGTAGAGCATTGTAAACTGGAATTATCAAAACTTTTCAGAGCACACTTGTATCTCCCAGCATCCTCTTGGATCAGGGTTGAAATGCTCACGATGAAGACCCCTTTATGTTTGTAATCCGTCAGAAAAAACCTTTCTCGTTTTGTGACATTTGCAGTATGAGTTGATATCAAATCGTGGCAGTTGAAGTTTTCATCTTCCTTGCAGAGCAATTTAATGGTGTTTCCATTTGTCCTTGAATAAGTGCAGTTGATGGTAACAGAGCTTTCAGTATATGCGGTCTGATTCACTGGTTTGCTGCCACCTGCCAGAGAGTTGACGGAGCATGAAAATGAAGATTTCTACACTCACAGTAACACAGCATAATTATCTATATAATCAGATTTACCGTTACTTATCAGTGACCAAACAAGTCAAGTGAATATTCTTTGTTATTAGTTATTTTATTTTGCTCCCACCAAACTGTTTTACCCCTGTACTTAAGTCTTCAACATGATTTGTAAAATCTGTGCTGTAGGGCACTTACACTTAAGACGTCCTCCTGTGATTTCTGCCACAGATAAACTCAGTGCAACTGCCATAAAAATACAATAAAACAAATGTTATTTCATCATAACGCAGTAAACATATTTTAGATAAAATAACTTTCACACATCTAAGAAACACGAAAACAAAAATATTACCTGTCACCAAGCAGACACTGACTCTGAGAGAGATTCTCATTGTGTCAGTCGAGCTATGTCCAGCTGATTACAGTTGAATACAAACTAGACTAAAGACATTTCTCCACTGCCATTTGTCATACTCTACTCTGATCTTATCAGATAGCAGCTGTTTCTGTTTCTCCTTACTATCACATAATTTGAAATTTGCATGTAGAGAATGAGGATGTGGGTTTTTTGCAGCAAGAAAAAGAAAGTGTGATAAAAAAAGGCACGGAGAAAGAGTGAGTGTTGACTCAGAGTGAGAATAATTATTTACCAACTACATCTTGTGATTTTTACACTAAACTTATGCTACAAATAGGCCACGCTTGTACTTCAGCAAGCTCAGACTTGAATGAGCGGTATGAATTTGATGCATCTGTTTCTTTCACTTCACCTTTTGCCTTCAGTCAACATCACTCGAGTATTTATTGATGTTCCAACTCACACGTTTGATTTGTATACACACCATGCTATAGAATTGTTTATAGGACCTCAGTCTTACTTAGACTGCTTCTTTCCTGTAGATCACACAGAACTAATTTCAGTAATAAACTCATCTAAATCTTCTACGTGTCTCTTAGACCCCATCCCTACTAGACTGCTCAAGAAAGTTTAACCTTTGATCAGCACGTTCATTTTAGAGCAGATAAATCTTTCCTTATTAACGGGCTATGTACCACAGGCCTTTAAAGTAGCTGTAGTAAAACCGTTACTAAAGAAACCTACACTAGATCCAGAGGTTTTAGCTAATTATAAACCTATATCCAATCTACCCTTTATTTCTAAAATCCTCGAAAAGGTGGTTTCGAAGCAGCTCTGTGACCATCTGCGTA
>JAUMHF010000001.1:15504330-15523775 GCA_032359275.1 Microctenopoma steveboyesi
TCTGGTCAGATTACTACACTAGATGATCTTACACTAGCCTCAAGTACTACTGTGAGGAATCTTGGAGTAATCTTTGACCAAGAGAAAAATATAGAGATGAAAATCTACAAGGTACATTTACAATGCTATTTTATTATTATGGCAAAGGCTAAAATCTACAGGACACGATGTAAACATACAAAAAAAAAATGTTATTTACATGTTCCCATATTTTTCATATATATGGTTAAATAATAAAATAAGTAAATTATAATTATCTCACTTACAATATTAATATAACATGTAATAATGGTAATTTTAATTTAAAAATAATTAATGAACAGAATTATGAAAATTAAAGCATTCACATCAGTCTCTATAATTAGTCTTACAGAATAGAAATGTTTTTTAACTTGGGGTAATCTTTGTTTGAAATTACAGAGCAGAGGATTCAGATGATCAGCTCTGAGTTCAGACATTACTATAGTGTGTTGATTCTTTCGCTGATTTGTGTGCGACGGTGGAGTATATGACAGCTTCAGCGAAATGGGTGGCAGTGCTGCACTCTGTGTGTTTGTTAAAGCTAACAGTGGTGTAAAAGGGGGCCTCTGGTAGGATCTGATCCTCTGATGACACTGTGATGGAGTAAATGCTGCCTATTTGATCGCCGCCGGTATCTTGGTGCTGATAGTTAGTCCTGCCATCTGTTTCTTCAGCCTCACTGCACAATGAAGAAGTGGTGATGTGGTGTGTTTCTGGTTTCTGACTGGATAGTTTTGCATCATGATCCTTTCCTGTGGTATGACAATACATTGACAAACGTTTAAATCCCAGTAAAATGTTCTATCACCTTTAATAGTGCATTCACAGTAGAAAATAATGAGAGCACAATACATCCCTACCCAATTTATCCATTTTACATAATCCTTATTGATTATGTCATTATTTTTGCATTATACTCACCTCAACAACGTGTTTCAAACAGAATCATTTTAACTTTAATTACAGACGATATTTCAATTGTGCTTACTATGTAGAGACTTTTTATATCAAATCACATCACAAAACATGTCAAGTGCCCTTATAAGTATAAATTTATACAGCCTTAAATCACAATCTGCCTTTAGTGGTTTTCACACTATCATTTATCCTGGTAAGGTCAGGTAAGGCCTGGTTCTTACCTGACATCTACCACAATGCTTGGTGATTTTCCACTTTGGTTGTTTGAAACTGCCATGTTATTCTATGAATATACTTATATGAGTTTCATACCAGAAGAGGCATGGATGTGACTCTTTCCACAACTTAGGATTATTAGAGAGGTCACTATCAGCAGAGAGAACACAGCCACCCCCAGACCTGATCTGATGTACACCAGTTTCTCTGAAAAAGAGACATCATGTCATTTCTCGCACAGACATACATGTCTACATATACTCAGACACACTTCCACATAGTTGCTTACCATGGGGTGAAGAAAATGATGCACTCTTGCTTCCTGAAAGAAAAAAAGGCCCTCAGTCACATGTTGATCTTTCGGTTAGCGTCTTATTTCTTTTCTGTAATTTCTGTCTGTTGTGCAAAACAGAAAGTGTTTTGAAAATCAAATATAGCAACTGACTATATGGTGTTGTAAGTGAGAAAGAAAGGTTAGCACCATGAAAACTATGCAACACTGAGCCAACTCACCCTCTGTGACTGTGAAGACAACTTTAGTGTAGGTGTCCAAACCAGTTCTTTCTATTCCACACCAGTAAGTACCTGAGTCATCCACTCTCAAGTCAGAGATGGTCACGTAGAATGTATTTCCTTCATCCCTAATACTGTATTTCGTATTCACGATTTCTGTCTTTCTGCTGCTTATTAGGACGTCTTCATATTTACATGCTCCCTTGCAAAAAAACTTGACGTTGGAAAATGCGTTGGCATGAGAGCATTGTATTATGACCTTTCCTCCCTTCTCTCCTGTTAATGACAATGCCTCTGTCCATAAACCTGCAAAAAAACACACAGACAGCAAAAGTTTCATCTCTATTCAGCCTGTAACCAGCTCATTAGTGTAACTGTGTGTTTTCCATAAACTCCCAAATCAGTCTGACTCTTATTCTGAAATCATGAGGTTCCCGGGCTTTTAGGGCTTTTGATCATTTGACTTTCTGACACCAGATTGCATACGTCTATTAGCTGTTTCAAGTCTGTTCTGCTTAGACAGTTTCATTTCAATTATTTTTTTATTATACTCAAAGCCACAAAGACAGTAAAAACACAACTTAAACTAAGTAAACGTACCTTTAACAAAAAAGATGGAAATCAAGAGAATTGTTTCCATGCTGCTCGTACAGTTCATATGTCTGTCACCTTCCTTTGCCTTTTGTTATTGCACCCAGATATTGATGTAGTCCTCCCAACAGTGAATGTCCACTCTGAATTTGTTCCTCTTTGTTGTTGCTTAGTCAGTTGCTTAGTTGCTTAGTAAGCTTTGTCTGTCTAAATCGAGACAGAAACCCTGGAACAGAGTACAGAGACTTGGTAGACCATTTTTTGAAGCGGCGTGCGAAAACCACCCTAAATTTGATCAAGATCACCAACTTTAATAACAGATCAATTTTTGTAAGGGTAGTGGGATACCTGGGAGTTAAGCTTAACAACAGACTGGACTGGAAATGCAACACGGAGGTTGTCTAGAGGAGAGGAGAGAGCACACTCTACCTTTACCTTACCTTTAATGCGTTCAACAAGATGTTGCCAGTCTTTTTCCTCTCTGTTGGAGTCAGTGTCACGTTTTTTTGCTGCTTGCTACAAACTAAACAGACGGATCAGAAAGGCTGGCTGTGTGCTGGGGCTTCAGTTTCAGTCAAAGACTTCTCCAGCTCTGCTGTGATAATGAAGTAAACAGCCATCACCTTGACTATATTCTGAGAGTAGAGAATTCTGCTCCAACAGTTTGACAATCTGCAGTGGACAAACTTATTTCCCATTATTGTGTACTGATCCTCAATCCATACAAGTACACAACATGCATTATATTCTTTCTGTAGATTTGTTAAATGTACAAGATGTTTCTGTTTAGCTGTGTTTTAAAGTGTATTTTTGTATAAATATTATCCCATATATATATATATATTTATTACAAAGACACGTATATTAATATGTGTATTTTCTGCATTATCCTTTATGTACTTGTGTGTTATTGTTTATTGTCTTGAGGGTGTAAAAGTATCTTTCTGTCTAGAGGGCTCACAGTGACTGTATCAGAACTAATGGGACGGTACATTATACAACCGTTATCTCTCTCAGATATCACCACTACGTTTATTTTTGTGAATGACATAGTACAGTATATGAAGAGTGACACGTTTTCCTTTTTTTACCATTGAACTGAACTTTTTTCATCCACACACAGTAAACAACAAGTTTGTTAAATCCTTGATCCTGTTGTTGACATTTTAGCAAGAATCTTTCTCATTTCTAATAACAGCAACATATTAATTATTAAGCAATCTCAGAAAGTACAAATATATCATAACTGATAACAGTGACTAAAAAACAGGAGCTAAGTTTTAATTAACCTGAAATGATCCTTGATGATTCTGATTATAAGTCAGATCAACGTCATCAGTCTGTTCTTTGACTCCTGTGAGTTTTTCATCTTTGAGGCCATGATTCCCATTAAGGCCATGATAGACATTCTCCTGTAAGCAGTGGACATTCAGATGTTGGTACTGGCAAATGGACTCCGGCACATCCACGTCGGCATATACACCGATGCCCAGAGAGACGGTGGACTCCCGTTGATTGGATTTGAAGTTGGAGGAGAGGTCAGGTGGTGTCAGTGTTAAAGCTGGAAGCTCAGTGCAGTCTGGGCAGTTACAGCAGTGATCAATTTCAGTTTGTACTCCGGGCGTCATTGTCTCATACTCCGCTGATATCTGTGCAGACAACATCGTATGAGATATCATAACAATTTTTATCAGCTGTTCATGAAAATGTGAAACTTTTAACTGGTTAACGTGGCTCATCATGGGCACAAACCTCTCTGTTGTGGCGCGGGCGCAATCTTCTGTGTTTGACAGTCAGCGAAAGACAGAGAGTGAACATACACACAAACAGAATCGCTGCCACACACATCACTGCGGTTAGGAACTGGGGCTTGTGGACATCTGCAGGAAAGGATGACAACAGAGGATTCACTCACACACAAACAAAATTATAACCACTATAAATCCAGACCAACACACAGACAAGATCACTCACAGTCGACTGTGAAGTCCGTTGGAGAGGCGGGCTGTTCGGTTACTGGTAAGTTCAAATACAAGAAAAGCACTAAGTACTTTTATACACGAAAATATAATAAATACAAACACAGCTGCTTAATGTATTGTTTAGATTTGGCTGTCCTTATTGTAACGTTGGAGATTGTCTGGATGGTTTGCTTTTGTTGGATAGCACCAAACTAGTTTACAAGAAGCATACACGCAGGTGTAGCTGCAGTAAACTGTAACTATTTCACAGAAGTGCAAAGTTCAGAAAAGAGGAACATGTACATTATGAGAGGAGTAACTCTACACAGTTCTCATATGAGCGGTCTACTGTATTTTTATAAAGATCATAACCGAGTTGAGTTTTGTTTCCCTGAAGGACTAACCAGAAACCAGATTTTCTCCTTTGCGATAAAGTGAAACACACATAACAGAAGTCCAGGTATAAGCAGTTCATTTGATAGATGCTGAGCTGTAACGTGACATACTGTACCTTGGTCAACACTGAGTTGTATGACACTAATATAGTCAGGGAGGAGGCTGATGTCCACCACGCACCAGTATGTCCCGCTGTCCCCTAAAACAAGTCCGTCCACGCTGATGATGACAAAGGCTCCAGTGGTGTTGTCGTATAGAGAGAAACGACCAACTTTCTCCCACTGGTTGTGTTTGTCTGTCCGTATTAGCTGAATGTTGGACACGTTGTCTTTAACGTGGGAGAAGTACTTGACACTCTGCTGATAATCCTGTGGATACGCACACCTGAAGGAAAGTGTCTGACCTTCCACACCGCTCACAGACGTGGTTGTGACACTCAACAGACCTGTCATCAGAGTAAACAGTGTTAGCGCCACAGTGATTTGTTTCAGTAACTCACTGAATTCACATAAATGACACCGTCTCAACACACAGGGAAGAATTCACCTTGGATGTGTAGCAGAGTGATCGTGACAGTTACTGTTGTCCTCCATGAGATCCGGGTCGCTCCCATCGCTACCAGTTCGGTGCACCTTCAGTCCACTCACATATGCCCCCCCGAGATGCAGAATCCTGGACTAAAGTCTGTGTGTTCTGTCAGGTGCTTTCATATCTGAGTTTAAACCTCTTCCTCTTTCATCAGTTCACACATAGCGCTCAACTATATGAAAGTGAAATTGTGACAGCTCGTGTGACTTCAAAACTAAACTCGGTGTCTGAGTGTGTTTTATCACGGATTCTGTAAACCAGTATGGTCGTAAATAATTCTTAGAAATAAAGGAAATTAATAAGGTTTTTGCTGCCTTCAAGCATTCCCATTCCCTTTTGTTACTCACTTGAGTTATCACTAACTGCACTTGTGGCACTTAGGTAGCACCACTTCCTACAGAGTATAGATGTGTGAATTAACACCTGCAACGGGGATTTTTCACAATGTTCCAACCACAATGTAGCTATTACTAATCTACAACAGATACGTAAGCTGTAACGTAAGCTACGTAAGCTATATTTACACATAATCAAATAACTTTGTGTGGATAGTTTCACAGATTATTTGGTTTTACAGCCTGCAGCTTTAAAGTTTATCTCATCTGTTCACGTCAGGACTGATGTCGTAAACACATACAAATAAGTTTACTTCATTTTCAATTCTCTGCTCCTTCTTTCTTTATTATCTTTGAAAGTGTGTCCTGATTTCCAACCATTCACACGTTTCACATTATCAAAAGAAAATTCAGGACAATACAGTATCCAACCCAAATCATTCCTAAACATCCTTTCAGTCATTATTCATTAAAGATCAATGTTAGGTTATCTCGTATTACACATAATAGGCAATATGTCTCACAGTTTGGAAATCCTTATTTGTTCAGCACGCTGCGTGAAACGTTACTGGAGTTTGTGGATTGAAATGACCGTTAGATGGCGCCAAAACTAAATTTATTACACAAAGGCATCACAACCAAACAAAAAGAAATCAGATAGATAGGCTGTCCGCAATATAAATGTATAGTTTAAACATAAAAACTGATCAGAACTGGTTTTACAGAGAGTGTATATAAGATTTTGGTTATGTATCCTTGTAAGTGTTATTCTTTTTTGTATATAGATAGACAATTGAACATTTACACATTAAATGTAACCCAGCTTTAAAAAACGTACAACTTACAATATAACTTTTTAAAGCAAAAAGCATATTATATAAAGTCATATGTTTCCATTTCACAGCAAACGTATCACTATACAGATAAGAAAGTGACAACGAGCCAGTATAAAAATATGTTAAGATCATAAAAAAGACAGTTTGTTGATTAAAGTCAACAGTAGATTTAGCTCAGAAGAAGTAGACATGTTTAACTGTCCATCAATGTAAAGCAATCGGATCTGTAGAAGCAACTCACATTGGTTCTGATAAATCCAAACCAAACCAAAGTGTTTTGGGCTTTGTTTTCAATGAATCAGAGCAGGGCGTGGAGTCAGTGTCTGATCCATTACTAGCAAAACTCTCTGCAGGTTTATCTGTGTGTTTTCTAGAAGATTTATCCTCTGTTTGCTCAGATACCGTGGGGGGCAAAGGCCTCATGTAGATCCTAGAGCTGAGGTCCTGGTCATGTTGGGCGCCTGCAGCTGATTGTCTGGAGTCTGTGTTACCTCTGGAGAAGCTGATGTTTTCATAGATAGTGGAGGGTATTCTATCAGCTGCTGTGCATGCAGTCCTTGGGGGATCCTGTTTGGGAGACATCCACTGAGGTGACTGCTCTTCTTTGTCAATGTAATCAAATTCACAGTTCTCCTGTTGGAAAAACAAATCAGCATAGGTCTTGTATGTTCGTGGAGCTGAATTTAATTATATTTCTGTTATCAGAGTGACTCAGAATAACATACCGGTATTACTTTTTGGAAAATTGGAAACTAATTATTAAAATGCAGAGACGCCAGCTATTATTGAAGGTGCTGATGTAAAAGGATGCTCATATACTCACACATAACATGCACCCTCTACTACCGATTTGGGGTAGATCATTTTTCGGGGTTATTTACATATTTTTCAGCTTAAAAGGAGCTTCTTGTTAAATATATTAATAAATATAAATAATAAGTTGCTTTTGGATAGCTGAGTAGTAGAAGCTAGCTGCTTCTTCGGCTGGTGTCTCCTGGAACTTTAAACAGGTATGAATTTTTCTCATGTGACTGTCAACAAAGAAAATGTCAAATTGTTCCTTTAGTGAAGATTTCAGAGGTGACAGTTCCCGTGGTTAGTTGTGGTTTTCAAAGCTTCCCCACGCAAAAACTGCCAGAGCAATGAGTCAGAAAACCCCCTTGATACTGTATGCTGACCTCAGAAACCAGGAAAAGAAACTATCTTTTCAGCCTATTTTAATTCGTTGTCAGCAGATTCGTCATGTTTCTCTGGGAAGAATGATGCTGAGCCATGAGGTAGCATCGTGATATTCTTTCTGTCTCATACCTGTTCAGCTGCACTGTTGAGGCCTCTGCTGCTGGAGCAAACTTGTGGTTGAGGCTTTGACATTTCTCTGCATTTCCTGAAGCCTCTTGCAAACACCAAGATTGTGAGAATGGAAACTGCCCCAACAATAGCATACAACACAGTACCTGACCAAAACACAAAAGACGACTCAACAGATATGCACATTAGATGTCAGTCAGCAGCCGATGCAAACGGTTAGAGAGAAACTCACTTGAGTTGTTTGAGTTTTCTCCTTCACTGTTTTTGCAGTTTGAGGCTGGAAGACAAGATTGAATATTACTTTGAGTGAGTCTATCAATCTGTGATTTTTACTTTATTTAATATTTCTCTTCCTACTTGTTGAGATGTATGCAGATGCACTGGAGTCCATTTCAGAGGCTGAGGTGAAAATGTCCAGCTGTGTCCATGTGGGAGAAACAAGAGTTGGGACCGCACTTGTAACACCTGTATGGGAAATAGATGTGGAAGATGTTGTAAAGTAAAAGTACTACCTAATACAAAAATAAATTGGTACTCTGTTACACGTAGAAATCAGTAAAAGTCTGTATGTATCAAGTACTCTGTCATTACTTTATGTAAGGTAGTTTAATTCAGTGGTTTCCAACCTAGACTGAGGAATCCACATTTATAATACACAAAATAATTAATTTATTGTGAAATATTCTACATTTTCTCCTGTTTTACATTCTATTAAAATTGGGTTCTGTTTTCTGTTGGGTTATGTTACAGTGAATAGATGTAATTCAGTGTTGGATTTAGACTTTTTATGTGATTTGCTGACAATAAATATACAGTTCGAATAAATAAATACATTTAATTTTGTCAAATGATAAATTTCGACAACATTCTGCTTCATAATTCACCTTAATTCTCAGTTTAATCTTAAAAATTCACATTTTCAGATAAGTGTAGTGGAGTAAAACCAACAGCATTTCCCTCAGAAGTGCAGAGGAGTAAAAGTATTGGAAAATTAAAAATGCACATACAGAAGTAACCGTAAACATTATAGACTAAATGTTCTCATTGACTTCTCCCACTATTAAAAAACATTTTAAGCATATGGATGTCACAGCATAGGACTGTGATGTGATGATGTACGTACTGTACCTTTCTCTACCCTCAGGTTTACTGCAGTGAAGGTATTAAAACCAGGTCTTTCCACTGCACACCAGTATCTCCCCGAGTCTGACAGCTGAAGTTGACTGATGTTCACAGTGAAATCTCCATTGCCCGAGTCTACTAGAATTATTCTTCCTGACTCAGCTGTTGTACCATATTTTACAGTAACGATTACATCTTCACTGCTTTTACATGGATCCTTGCAGAAGTACTTGTCACTGTTCCAGGCCAGTTTGTGTTTGCACGTAAATGTGACTTCTCCTCCTTCCAATCCCGCTATATTTATATCGGCTCCTTCTGTCCGTGTAGCTGCCAAGAGTGACAAAAGTTTAAACATGTTTAAATGTGTAAAAAAATAAATGTTCAGGAAACACTTACCATAGAAAATGCAACAGACGATAGTAATGATCTTCATTGTAACGCAGTTCCAAATCTGCTATAGTTTCTTTTACTTTGAAAAGTCCCTTCAGGCTTTCATATATTTATTTAACCGCTCTTCATTTAAAAGCCATGACAGTGGTTAGGTGTTTCATCGTGCACTACTACTGTAAAACCTTGTGCAAAAGCGTTGGTATCTCAATAGATCCTCAACTCTCTTACTTCTTCCTGTGGTTTGGACTGAATGAGAGCGGAAGGCAAGCGCTACAGGCAGCAGATATGAACTCAAGAGAAGAGAAACGTTAACAAGGGTGAACTGAGAGCACCAATTACTTTCACATGCCTACACTTAATTTCAGTTCAGTTGTGTCTTTATGTGAATTTGTGCTTTTTGCAGTGCAGTGAATCAGGAATTGCTAAGTTGATGGAAACAATAAACAGAGCTGTTCACGGCATGTCTGTTATATATATTGAGTTATAAATGTAATCTCTAAAGTCATTAATTAGATGGTTTCTAAAGGAATCACAGTCATGGAGCGATCAGGTGATGGGGAGAGAGGAGAGTGGACATGTTATATCACGTGTTAAATGTTATTTCTAGTTCTTACAGTCACATCGTAAACAATTTTCAGCATCTTAATGTCAAACTTGCAACATCAGAAATGTGCTTGTGATGATGATGCCTATCCAGTAGCACTTTCAGAGAAGTGTAAGATATTTTTTTATTAAGTATTTGAAAAACACATGCAACAACAAATGTTCATTGTACTAATTTTTTTTGTAATATTTTGCCTCTGTCCCAGTTGTCTCTGCGTGTATTGCATGAATCAAGATTTATCATGTGACTCCCACAAAAATATGTTAAAACACATAAATCCTTTATTTTATTTAAATTACAGGAAGGAGAATGAGGTGAATCTGCTCAGTCCAGAGTTTTGGGATCAAGTGCCTGGTAGAAGCCAGCGTTCTGTGGAGTGTCCTGAGTGTTGGTCCCTGGATCTGCATCTGTTTCTAGAGACTGCAATCCCACTGCAGTCTGAATGAAATGAACAGTATGATTAACAATGCACGTCTTTTTTAACACGAACAGGGGATTAAACAAAGTCATCACTCACCTCACCCTTGTTTTCTTCTTGGTTGTTCTGAATTACTGAAACTACAAACAAGCAATGAGATGATTTTGCTGGTTCACAACATAAAGTGAATGAAAGCAGTGTGTGTGTGTGTGTGTGTGATGTACATGTGTGTATGCTTGTACACATGTGTCACCTCACCTGCATTACTCCGCCAGTGTCCGTAGAATATAGGAGGGATAACCGCACAAACCAGAAGAGCCAGACTCACTGAAACAATGATGACCACTGTGGCATCTGCAGCAGACACATACAGCATTCGTGACCATGCAGACTAAAATGTTCATAACAGTTTTGACATTCTGCTTGGTTTTCGTATGGTATTAAACATGATCATTGATTCATACAGCAACGTACTAGTGTACCACTTTCTCTCAACATATACTGTTAATCATTTCCTGTAACTCATGTGCTCATTCAAGGAAATACATGTATGTATGTGAAGGTTTTATACATCTAGTAGCCACATTGAAACCAGACTCTATTGAGGTTTTGTCTCAATCAGATAATTTTCTGTTCGGCCTTTTGCAAAGGATCACTGAGAGTAGCTGACAGTGATTGTGAACTAAGAACCTGTGAGGTTGGTTGCTGCTCGCTGGTCTGTCTTCTCTGTAGCAGGCAACGTTGATGCTGCTGCTTCTGTGCTGGACAGAAAGCTGCCTTGGGTCAGAGCTTCTGCTTCTGCCTGAAGGGTGGTGGTGGTGGTGGAGGGAAAAGATCCAGAAGGAACAGTGGAAGCTTTGAGAAGGCAGGATTGAGAATGAGTGTGGGTGTTCTCATATGACTACAAGTGCCTCAATGTATAAAGGAGAAATGAAACATCATAAGATATAGACCTATAGTAAATATATCTAATAATTTCAGAAACTATTCCCAAGCTGACAGCTAAATGAAACATTCAGTGGACTCATGAGTCATTGCAACACTAGGCTTTTTATTATGTTTTAAAATGCACAGATGATATTTATGGGCTTGATTTTACCCTGTGGATAAAATAAATTGTATCTATAAGTCTATGAGTTTTTATAGTTTAACAGCGTGTCTATTATGGACAGGGTACAAGATAGATACTAAAACATAAATGATAATAATATGATACCAAAAACTCCTATAAAATACTTTGAGTGACTCAACATTGAGAACAGGCCTACTTCCTTAGATCAACATCCGTTTTCCTACAGGACAAACAGATCAACTGAGGATGTCATTTGTTTGGTCCTTCGTGTCGTCCTGTGTCCACTGGATCAGTGAGATAGTTTTGTACAGATGCTGTTTACTGACTACAGCTCTGCCTTTAACTCTGTCTCCGCCATCAAGTTGGCAATCACCCACACAACAGACCACAGTTGGTGCACACCCCACCTCCACCTCTATAACCCACAATGCTGGAGCTCCTCAGGGCTGTATGCTAGGCTCCTTCCTCTACTCCCCTTCACACAGATCTGCAAACCCACGCATGATGCCATACTGTCTGATTATGTCTGAAGGTGATGCCACCGTGATAGGTTTGATAATGAACACAATGAGTGAGCCTACAGGGAAGAGGTTAACAACCTGCAGAGCTGGAGCTGAGATAAGGAAACAAGGACCACCATCCCATCAGCATCAGTGGTGAGAGGGTGGAGGTGGACAGCCATTACTGTGCTAAAGTCACTGCACTCACTTCCCCACCAACAAAGTCACCGTTCGCCTGCACTCACTCTGATCACTACATTACTGTTCACACTTGTTTTTTTTATTAATTATTCTGGTCAGTTATATATATTTATTTTTACATTTTTCTCTTTTACAGTGTTCTCTGCACAATGCTTATACGCTCTTTATTTTATATATACCATCAAATGTAAATGTATACACTATATATATACTTATATATACTTTATATACATAATTTAAGAAACACAGACATAACTAAGAACATGTCCACATTTTTAAAGATTTTTAAAGGACAATTAAAATCAAAAAATCATGTCAACAATGTTAAATTTAAATTTAGAATTTACAGTATATGGGTCTGTCAACAATTTTATACATTTTTTGGACACTTGAGGGCACTGAAAACTACCTTTGAACACAACATTGTTATATTATCAACTTTTAGAGATCACTGTTTTTGAGTCACAGAGCCACTAATGAACGTCACATCACTCCTTTGGTCACTGCGCACTCCTGAAATAAACAGATTTAGCTGGTCTGTTCAACAGGCAGTACAGTTGGTTTTAAGCGCTTCAAGTTACTGCAAAAAATGCATGAGAATGGTGTCGGATGATTACAAGATTATCTCCGTGGTTTATAAAATGCTGCAGACCCCAGGGTCAAGGGTTTGCTACCTCGTTTATCCAGGCTGCATGCTGACCTTGGACACAGAGACCCCAAAGTAGTGCTGATGGGTACTCAAGGAAATGAAAAAGAAAGTAAGTACTGATTATTTTTTCATACTTTACTGATAATAAGATCAATTTATCTGCAGTTTATAAATTAAAATAGGTTAAAAAAATTTAGTTGAAGATCTGACAATGTTTTAGGATAAATAAATGAGTCTAGATAAATTTACATTTCTGTTGTTCCATAATTAAACCCAAATGTTATTTCCTGATTCTTGTTTGTTTGTTGGGATGTTGCCGTGAGATTGCAGAGATACAGGCAGGAAGAGGGGCATGACTTACAAAGGCCTGCAGCCAGGCTAATTGGGGTTATATAGTGTGTGATTTAACCACTGGAGTCCTTGCTTTTAATTTTTTCTTTTGTTTAGTATATTGTTTAGTATGTTTTGTTTCAATGTAAATAACTAAATGCTAAACTCTGTAAATGCTACTGCAACATAAAAAGTTTGAGTTGGCTTCAAACTACAACATTACTTCCTTAATTCATCTGAATTGCTGTGTTAGTTTAGTTTAGCTTTTATGTTACAACAATACAAATATCAATTTATTTTTCAGTAAAGATAATGTCTTAATGTTTTACCCGTGGGTGTAAAATGCATCAAAACTCACCTAAGAAGCAACAGAGCATGACAATATGAAGAAACTTCATTTTTTAGTCCAAGATAAGAGCAAACTAAGCAAAAGCAAAATCTAGTCCAGCAGTAAGAGAAAAACCCAGCACTATGAAAGACTTGAGGATCTGGAGAAGACAAAGACGTGTTTGTGCAGCTTGTGTCATCATTGAATGGGCATGATTCTGTTTTACCATCCCCTCCCGACTTCTTTTT
Source organism: Microctenopoma steveboyesi (assembly GCA_032359275.1). Taxonomy (NCBI): domain Eukaryota; kingdom Metazoa; phylum Chordata; class Actinopteri; order Anabantiformes; family Anabantidae; genus Microctenopoma; species Microctenopoma steveboyesi. The sequence continues at coordinate 15,517,876 of JAUMHF010000001.1, forward strand.
TATTTTTTATACAGAGAATGTACAGAACAGCATCGTTCTCCGGCCCCCTGCTTCCTTCACTCTGTGGTGAAAATCAAGCTCATGACTGTGATACCAATAACGTCCCTCATGTTAATGATCAGGCTCTTATAGCTGCCCGTCTCACAGGTATTAGGGAAAAGCATGAACCAGTCTAATCACACATACAAATCAGTTTATTTCCAACACATACATCAGATTTAGGTTTGGTCTAAATTTATGACAAAAACAAACAATATATATTAATTCAAAATGTTTTAATGATCTACTGCTACCTTGGATGCAGTCCTTTTTAGGTGTGTTTTTTGGATCATTGCCCTACTGCTTGATGAAGCTCCTCCCAATTTGTTTAGAAGCATTTCTCTGTAGAATGATTTACGTAATGTTTCTGTACATCTTTGAGCTCATTCTGCTGATGATACATCAGTTACTGTATATTAACAACTGTTCCATAGGCAGGCGTGTAAGCCCAAGCCTTGACAATACCTCCATCATACTTTACAGCGGAAGGTAATCATGAGATAAGTATGTGTTTCTCCACATTTTCAATTGCTTCGATACTTTTGCAGTTGTTCCAAACGAGGCCTTTCCAATCCTCACTGCTGACGTCTGCATCTTGTGCATTTCTGCTAATAAAGTTACTCAATTTGGTTTGAGCGGTTTTCATTTCTTTATTCTTTAATAACAATGGCTGAAACACGTACAGCCATTTGTTACCAACATCAGCATCATCATTCAAACATTTTTTTTAAATATAGTTAGTATTCTTTGCTCTGTGAGCTGCAAAGTTGATCATTCAAACACACACCATAGTTTTTAACTTTGAGAACCAGACAGGTTTCTCAGTACAGTGCATTTTCAGTGCATCTCCCCCGTAGTATCTCATATGAAATATGAACAATGATGCAAATCATCTATATATCAAATGTATATAAAATAAAAATAGCTTTTAATACCAACAAAACACGTTCCAGAGAATAGAGGACAAATATTTCATATACTTTTCATCAAAATATAATGTTTTTCAGTAAACCAAACATCAAAAAAATATATTGGTCATATTTAATTTCTAGATTTACTCAATGACTGTGAGCATATCGCATGGTGCGTTTTACATGTGTGTTTTAGCAGGGAGAGATCCTTGTATTGTCTGGTGTGATTCCACCTCCACATGAACGTCCATGTCATGACGGAGATCATTTTTGGCAGCTTAATATGGTTATGTCCTAAAGGTCCATCTGTCTTCTTTAAGATCTTGGGAGGACCTGAGCGATCGTGTCACGGGCACTCTGACTGAGCCGCTCTGGGAACGTGACCTCATACTCCACTACAAGGTCACCCCGGCGATCGGGTCGTTTGGGATAAGGCAGCCCTTCACCACTAATACGCCGTTTCATGCCTGGCTGCACGATGTCCGTCGTTGACACCGTCAGTGATCTGCCCCCCAGCGTGGGTGCGTTGACTGTGCAACCACACAACGCCTGGTTGAACAGAAGAAAGAAGGAAATATATCAGGAAAATAACAGGAACCTTATTTATCTCGTGTGTATGCTGACAACATCTCTTTTGATTCCTCCACCGTTTTTAAGGACAATAAGTGACTATGAATACTACTTACGTCTCGGAGTGAGATCTTGGCTGTGTAAATTATGTCTGAGCCGTCACGTTTGAACACAGGATGCTGCTTGTCCTTCAACATAAACACCACATCAGCTGGAATGTTTCTGGGAGTCTCGTCGCCCTCTTTAGGAAACGTGATTTTGGTACCCTCTTTCCACCCTTTCTTTATCTGCACCTCAAGGATTTTTTCTTCTGTCCTTGTTGTTTGTCCATTGGGGTTCAGCCTTTTACGAGAGATCTTCATTTTCTTCGTGCAACCTGACAGAACTTCTTCCAAGGTTACCTGGAGATCGTGGATTACAGGGGGGTCCTGCTGCTTCTTTACAACACTACTGTGACCACCCATTCCACCCATACCAGAGCTGAAGGAGCGGGAGAACCCACCCATTCCACTGCCCCCCATCCCAAAGCGGGCGAAAGGGTCATCAGTGTCCATGTCTTCATTCATGCCTCCATTGCGAGCACCAAAGAACTGTTCGAATGGATTGCGTCCACCGAAGAACTCTGAAAAGATGACATGAGGGTCGCCCTGGAAGCTGTAGCTGAAGGAACCAGGACCACCACCTGCAGCTCCTCCACCTTTCAGACCTGGACAAGTGAGACAATGAGTTGTTTTTAGTCACTAGATAAGTTGTGGGGGTGTAGTGCTTCACTTTCTTAATTTATTACTAGAGATACAAATGTTACTCTTAAGTAAATGAACTTGCTAAACATGAAGATGGTTTTCTTTTAGTTAGACAATTAATTATAAACTTCCCACTTCACAGTGTGAAGATATGACCTGGACAGACATTTTACAGTTCTGCCATCTAAATAACTATAGATGTTGTGGTTGCTAAGGTAACACATAGGCGCCATATTTAAGAAATTAGTTTCTTACAATACATATTAGTTTCCCTGACTTTCCCGTTAGCCCAGCCTCGCTTTCATGTCCCAAACACAAGCCCTGACAGAGAGAAATGACAGAGGCGAACTAGTAGCGCCATTACACCTAACATCACCTCTTTTTGGTCCGATATCGGTTTCAATATTTATCCTTCCAGACTACAGTTGACATTCGTAATGTTTGGCCCAGCGTTATTTTAAAGTTATCAAGAGTCAGAAAAACAATTATCCAAAATCTCACCTTCTTCCCCGTAGCGGTCGTAGATGTCTTTTTTCTTCGGGTCGCTCAAAACATCGTAGGCTTCGGCAATTTCTTTAAATTTCTCCTCGGCTCCCGGTGACTTGTTTTTGTCGGGATGATAGCGCAGAGCCTGCTTACGATAAGCTTTCTTTATGTCGTCCTCCGACGCTCCTTTCTTAATTCCCAGAATTTCGTAGTAGTCTTTACCCATTTTGACCTTGCAGCGGTCTGTTCAGTAAACGCCAAAGCTGTCTGGTAACTGCTGCAGACGGAGACGAGTCGCTCGCTTTCAGTCCGTCGTCAGTCTGGCGTGAGTCCGCTGCGCTGCGACCATTTTCTTACCTCGTAGAAACTTCCAGAGTTTTCCATAAACGGCCCGAACAGTCCTCACGTGGACAGATCAGCGGGGACACGCCCACAGCGAGGGCACGGCGTGCTGCCTTCGCGTGCTGTAGGAAATAATCATGCACGGTTACACACTACAACAAGGTCTAGGCACGTACCTTTATATCGGTTTCTTATGTTATTTCTGTTCCAGTATCCATTCAAAGAGAAAAAGTGTACTAGTCTGGTAATAATTTACAAATAAACAGACGCCCATTCTAAAAACCTGCTATAGCAAAATGGGAGAATAGACAGCTGGGTGTGGTCCAGACTTGTGACTACAAATCCACTGCATACTTGTTCGCACAGTTCACGGGGACATCTAGAAAAAACACTGTAGAACTTTATTTTAAAGAAGACACGGTCTGAGAAACTGATAAACCCTCTGAGACATGTTATTTGAGTCACACACAGTTGTTCCATCCAACTGTGTGTGACTAATTAATAGTGTACGGTCAATTTGTAGTCTGAGTTATAATCCAGGACTGGAAACTAATTTCTTAAATATGGCGCCTATGTGTTAATAACCACAACATCTATAGTTGTTTAGATGGCAATACTGTTAAATGTATGTCCCGGTCATAACTATAATAAGCAAGCAATCAATCAATACACGATTATGAAAATATACCAACAACATTATATGTATATATTTATACCTAAAAAACTTGCAATAGATAAAATACACTTTCTATATACTCATATTATATGATAAATCAAGATTAAAGTCTAAATGTCAAAAATGAAAAAAATATTGACATCGACACTGCCACAAGACAATTACTTTTCGTGTTCCCCTGTGAGTCGTAAGAAAACGTCTCCATACTGGACTGCTACTTAAAATTATAAACCTTCACCTGATTCTTACACACACAGGATGTTTATAGGGGATTCAACTCGATGAGAAATCCCATTACGCTAGAACGTGCTCTCTAGTTACTTAAATCTCATTGGCTACGTCGCTGGTGGAATGGTCGTATTCACCTGAGTTCTGTCCTTTGTAATTGGCTGCAACTGCCTGTAGTGCCCGCCCACAGAGTCCTCGCGTCTCGTATATTACTCATCTGATTGGAGGCTGCCCTGTCACTCACCTGGGATATTAGGAAGGGGGTACAAACGGCCAAGATGAAGCACTACGAGGTAAGCAGTGTCTATGAAACTCTAAACCTTCAATGGGGCGCCTTGATTTAATTCATCAAACCAGTAATTCGTCCAAGTGTAGTCTCTTTCAGAACCGATAAATGTAGATCTTAAGACATGAGCAGTGAAGATCGCATGCTGCAGCCACACCGCCTGTCATGGGCTGGTTGCTGTGACCGGGGTATTGTGGCCTCCTGCGCACGGTAATGAATGGTGGTATTCGCTGAAAGTCAAGCTCTGGGTCTAAGTTATGAGGACACATGCCCGCTTTGTGCATTCGTTATACTCCCATTATAAGCTATACGTTTCTTCAGGGTTAAGACAGGCGGCTCTGTGTAGGATAATCCTCGGCCTCTTCGCCATCTCTCGTTTGCGCTTTTTATCTTATTACCCAATAATGCGGGTGAACGGTCAAATGCGCAATATCACCCCACTTGGTCCGGGGTGCGCTTTTTAATGCTTATCTTTGGGAGATAAAACAGGCCTAACTTATTTGTAACAATGAATTAAAATATATTATAATAAAAGTTCCCTATGCTATTTATACACTATACAATAGAAAACTCTCCTAAATGCGAGCAAACGCAGCTCAGTGTAGACCTACAACTCACTTGACAGGATTTGCAGGAGTCTGGATCCTCCGGTTCCCCTTCTTTCTCTTGACAGATGTGCCTTTTGCAACCTATGGTGAGACAAGACTTTAAAAGTATTTACAAAAGATCAACTGATTATATTTATAGAAGACAGAAGACTAGAAGACTTATATACAAATATGTATATAAGCGACAAATATGCTTAGTTAACACAATAATAAACTGATAAAATTTTAGAAGAAAGTTTAAGGGTTGATTTTATATTGGTTTTCCAAATGTGTACTTTGCAAATAATGATGCACTTTGTGAACTTAAAAATGTTAAAACTACTATATTTGGTTGTCAAGTTTTGGTCGCAGTTAAGTTTTGCAGTTGCAGTAAAACTGGGTTTATCAGGTCACAGAATATGGTGTGACACCATAGTGTGTAGGTGCAAAGGTTTTTGCGTATGTGAATGTAGAAACTGACTGATTAGCCAATACAATGTTGGCTTATGTTGGTATTGTTACAGCTGCAGCACTGATCACAGCCATGTGTTGACCATGTGCATATATTAAAAGTAAAAGATCACATCAGTGCAGCAGTTTCTGTATTCTTCAATATTTTGACAGAATAAAGTTCAAATAGTAAGTTTATCTGTTGAAATGTAATTCTTTTTATGTAATTATTGCACTGTGTGAGCTGTGACAGGGGTGTAGGTAGCGCAGTCAGCAATTATAACTGTCTAAGAACCACAGGGCATCTGCTGTAAAATCCTTGCCAAGTCAAATATGCGAAGTGATTCACTGTGGCAACACTGAAAGAGAGCAGCCGAAAGAACCCTTCACTTGTCACTGCATATGAAAACACACAAATAACTTTAATTTCCTGTAAATATTTTCCAATGGGAGCATTGGTCCAGTTTCTTCATAGTGTCATTGCTTATACACCAGATAGCACCAGAGAGCTTCATCACTTTCACTGTGATGTTTCTATCTGACAGTGTGTATTAAAAAAGCCTAAAGTGAAAAATAAACCTA
>JAUMHF010000001.1:15523875-15542113 GCA_032359275.1 Microctenopoma steveboyesi
AGAGCTTCATCACTTTCACTGTGATGTTTCTATCTGACAGTGTGTATTAAAAAAGCCTAAAGTGAAAAATAAACCTATCTAGGTTGTCAGTTGGTCCAAACACACAACTCTACCAGATCTCAAAACTGGTTTCTTACCTTTGGAGGCGTAAGGAAAATCAGTGACAGACAGCAGACGTCCACCGTCGCAATTTTAAGTTGCTTTCTCCTTGCTGCACTTTCACCATAGAGTCCATTACAGGTTGTCACTGCCAGACTGTGGCTTTATATAGACGAGATAGGGGAGGTACAGTGGCAGCGGGTTTGACTGACAGTCTTGACTGCAGTGTCATGTGTCCTGGTTTTTTTTGTTTGTGAACGTGTCACTTTCAGTGTAAATCAGTTGTAGCAGAGTTATGTGGAAAAAAAAGTTCTAGGAAAAAAAAAAAAATTAGTTGTGGCTTCCTGTCCAAATGAGATGTTTGGCTAAAGTTGATGGAAGTTAACCACTGTTTTCTTATATACTGTATATCCATGTATTCAAGTCCAGAAATAGATTAAATGACCAGTCCATGTAGCCACTTGTGACTAAATGTCTTTCATTCAGTGTGGAAACTGTATCCCGACTGCTTGTCATCAGAGATTCGAAAGGGAAGGTGGGTCTGGGCTTCACCAAGGGGAATGCCCCAACTTAAGCCCTCAGAGGCTGGAGCATTATCACCTCTTGGTGGGTGGAAAGGGTGACTAGAATATGACTTAAAGGTACACCACGCTGTGAAGGGTGTCTGTGCCTCGGATCAAAGGGTGATGACATCCTGTGGTTCCTCCACATCGGCGCTGTAGATGAACCAACGGGCAACGTTGCATAGTGCACCCAGCAGGGTGTCAAAACAGTGGTAGAGATGCGTCAGGAGTCATAAGTTGTTCCTTTTTGGGATGGGAGTTGTATTTCAAAACCAAGTTAGTGGCGCTCTGTAACGAAGCTGCTGCACGCTGCTCTAAAAGTTTTCTTTGTGAGATATGCACAGACGAGATCTGCAGACAGTTCACTAGTCGGGTACTGGACATTCCTCTGTATGCAACTGTGCACACGCGTGGCATATGTCTGCACTCCTGGGGTTGGCTGGCAGTTAAATAAAGCAGCGTTCCAGAAGTGAAGGAATGACCGAGTGGTAAAGAGGGAGGGAGAGGAAGAGAATGACAGAGGAGGAAGATGAGGGAGGGGCAGAGGAGCAGGGGGCAGATTTATTTCCACAGCTGAGTTCTGCCTCTATCTTCTCTGGCTTCACGTGGATCTGAGATAGACATTTGAGAGAACTAAAAGGTAGAGTGAGGGGAATAAGCGAAGTGCAGGAGGAGGAGTGTGGACATGGATGCCCTGGCACTAGAGGCTACTGGGGGTAAAAAGAAGGCTAATGGGGCAGTGGTGGCTGCTCCACTGGCAGCCCAAACACCAGTGAAACGCAAACCTGCTAAAAAAGCTAAAAAGGCTGTTGTTTTCTTTGAGGTGGAGATACTGGATGCCAAGACCAAGGACAAGCTCTGCTTCCTGGACAAGGTGAGCACGTATTCCTGTTTACTAAAGATTTGTCTTGATGTTAACTCCTACTGTCCTCGTCATTGTCTTCAATGTTTGTTGTTATAAGCGTTTGTGCCCATATGTTTATTAAATGCAACAGGTGCTGGTTGTATTACCATAAAATCTCTTGAATATGTGAGTCAGGAATTTTCAAGAGCTTAGTTGTATTGCTGTAGTTCATTTTGAGAGGATGGAGAGAGGGGGTTTGTAAAAACACTGAAGCACTGCACATGCAAGACAGCTCTGTTAAACGTTGTTATCTGGGTAACATTTATGACATGCACAGGTAGTAAACTGGTCATTGTGTGTGCGATATACAGGCCACTTTACAATCTTAAACATTCAAACACCACAACAAGCTTATTTATATGACTTCGTGACCCGACCGTGAATTTTCACTAAGAAATTAGATTTTAATATGTGATACACTACCACAATGCTTCAGTCATGGGGAACCTAAGCTCGCTATGCAAAATAGTATGCAGTCTTGTCAGCCTGAAGCACTTAGGAACCTGGAATCCTGGAAAGGATGAATCTATAAAACTATATATATATATATATAAAGGACATTTTCTACGCATAATACGCCACTTGAGGAAATACTAATGAACATTTAGTTCATCAACCTTCTGACTGTTGACCACTTTCTCTAAACAGGTTGATATTTTTGTGTGCAATATAGATGCATCACAGTCGGACAACAGGTTTGAATGAGATGCGGGCATCATCGATCTTGACAGATTAAAATACACGTGAAAGAGGATCTAAATTTATAGAGGTTTTGTAACGTTTAAATGAACTATCATAGTCTTCTCCAAAATCATTTAGTGAATATCTTTTGACATTGTAAATCATAATGGATATTACATATAGTAAGTAAGTAGTATAGTAAGTAAAAGACGGAACACAGTACTGATATAAATGTGTTAAATGACACCTGGACTTGTTTTTAAGCTTGAAGAAGTTTCCCCTCCTAATCTACTGTACATGTTTTTTTTTGTTTTTTTGCGGGGTATAACATTGACCTAGACGAGAATTTTCATAGACCTTTACATAGCTGTCCAAACAACAATTTCCCCAAGGGGATCAATAAAGTATTCGTTATTATTGTTATAACAGGCCTTTACACTACAACCTTTTTGAATAGGTGATAATAACTGATGCACTTAAGTTGTGTTTACATGCAGTAACACTACTGTATTAGCCTCATTTATTTTGAGTGGGAATTTAAGCCTCTTGTTTTATCAGGTTTTTTGGTGTAATTACTTGTTGCAGAGTCAGTGCTGTTGCATTAAGAGGGTTTAGGTTATTGTCAGTGTGCAGCCTGCTGGTCTTTAAAGCTGCATTACACAGGTTTACAGTGGTGTTACCCTGTCAGTCTTGGGTGCTTCTCTATGCTGATAAGGATAAGGTGCTATCTTTAGTGGATTATACCTTGTCGGCAGTTTAGCAGATTTCCACGGTGACAGTATTTGCAATCTTATCACCTTTGTAGAAGCAGCCTCAGACATGACGGACACAATATAGATCTGGGTCTGTATAGAGATTTCCTAAAGAGGGCTAACAGAGATAAGCTGAGTGACTATCTTAGAAGTAAAGTCCCATATCATGTCTGAGTCGGAGTGTATGGGACTGTTCGAAGGCGCCTCTAGAAAGAGTGGAGGCCACGGGGGTCATGGAAGTGGTTTCTCTGTGATGTAATCCTGCTGAAAATGGCCTGTGGTCTTTCAGGAGGACGTAAACAGAAGCCAAGGCATGCACAGCGTCTACTACAGATAGATAATACAGGGAGTTAAGAAAATCAGTACACCACATCAGTAGTGTTCTGTAGGAAAAAAACGATAATTAAAAATGTGTTTTTCATGTAATTTTATACTGTTCTATTTAAAAATAAAATAAAAGTCAAGTTCTAGTCTAAACTCATGACTAGTTTCTTTACATTTCTAGTGTTCATAAAACTATTTACTTCCAGTGATGGTATCATCAAAAAAATGTGTTACGATTACTGGAAAGATGTCCATTTGCTTACTTACTTGTCTGCTGCTGTCATGTAAAAGGAAAAAAACAGTCTTCAGTATCCTACGAAACAAATCTCATTAAACTCCTCGAATCAGGTCATATTACATGTGGTCAAGGAGCTTGTCATGTATTATGAACATTTGTTACTTCTAATCATGTATTATTATTACTTATGAGCCATGTGACAGAAAATTTGAGATTTTCCTTAGAAGGCAAACTGTTGAAGGCAGGTTTTGCTGCCTATACCAGTGAGATAATTTAACAGTGCTATTCAGTTTATACTGGTCAGAGTCATATCCCTGTTTGTATAGTTCTGGAAATGCTCAATTGTAGATTTCTATGTGTCTTCAAACACATCTTTTAGTTTGGCGTAAGCTGAGCTTTTATACATATACATGAGCCAGGCATGTGTAGTAAGTTATCAGTACATAGTTATATGTGCCAGAGTTCAGTGAGCATTCCTACTGTATGGAAGCCCCGACATTAATTGACCTTAACGATATCAATGGGCTTTAGACTAGGTATAAAGCTGTGCAGTCATACGTCTGGTCGAAAACCTTTTACAGACAAACCCATCCTCTAGTCTTAACCCCAAGCGCTGACCTATTATACTTTTGAACGGACATAATGCACTTTAAAGCTGATTTTAATTCCCGCTGTCACTCAGACAAAGAGTAAATACTCGGCAGCTTGACTCGGCCTTATATCTGCATTGCATGTGCTCAGCCTGAGGTTGTTGCTACAGTGGCTGGCACAACTGACTTGATAGCCAGCTTTGTCAGAGAACCAGGCCTGTTATTTAGCCAGCATCGCTGTGTAAGTCCACAAATCTCACCAGTAGCCACTAATTGCCTTATAGTCCACGAACTGTCTTACCAACTAAGACGGATTCAATTGGTTGTAGAATCATCTATAGTCCTCCAGGGTATGCCTGCTTCAGACTCGGTTATACCCAGTTTACAGGGAGAAGAATGATCTGCCAACAAAAGCTCTTGAGCCAGCCTCCAGTGGATGGACCTCTACCCTTGGTGCCATCGCTGTATATCTAAGTTTTTCTCCATTCATTTCTATATGATTGGCTCACGGAATTCCCAGCTCGGCAAACTTGACAACACAAGAAGAAGAATCAGTTTTTTTGTCATTGATTTACATTGTGCATGTTACAATGAAATTTGTCTTCTGCATTTGACCCATCCCCCTTGGGGGGAGCAGTGAGCAGCCACAGGGGGCGCCCAGTGAGTGTCTCGCTGAGTGCTTCGCTCAGGGAACCACCTGGTATTGGGGTTGGGCTTGTAGTCTAGGCTGGGATTCAATCCTGCCACCTTTTGCATCCCAGTCTGATGCTTATTCCATCGAGCTACCAGGCCACCCTTAGTTTAGTGACTGCTATCTCTTGAGAGATTTTAAAATGCTTTCCTAAATCTCCTTTCATTTACTACTTTACTTTGTTTGGCAGACATTTTTATTCAAAGCAACTTACAGGGACCTAGCGCTGTGTGTCTGGCTCAAGGACCAACCTGGTTGGGGATGGACTAGGAGTCAGCCACAGTAACAACAATTTCTAACCTGGGTTTTGTTTGCAGCTGCCCCGAATTGTGCCACAACAAGAGAAGGTGTGGCTTTAGGTGACTTTTCATTCTGTTTATATTTAGGCGAGTTAGGCTGTTGCTGGCAGCCTGGCACAAGGTCACATACTTTGGCTGTGGTTGTGTACAGTAACATTTTTGTCCCCCTTGCCAATTTTTTTGGTATATTTGTAAAAAAAAAAGTTGTATTTGTTGTATTTAACATTGTATTTATTTGTTACATAAACAGTCATACACAGTACAATATGCGGTGATATGCAGATACAGTGACCTTAAAATGTAAAAAAACCTGAGTAAATATAAAATGCTGCTTTAGAATGATTGTATGTATTCAGTGAATAAATCAGGTTTGTCTGGCCTAATGTAAAAAAGTAAATGCCTGACATATGTCAGCAAGGGGGCAAACACTTTTCCCCAACACTATACATGTGTGTTTGTACAGAGATTCTATGAAACCCTAAGACCAACTGTTGAACAATGGGAGTGTGGGCGCAGCCTGAGCTAAATTTATCATCATGAACAGGCTCATTAACTGTTCCTCTGTATATGTGCATGACTACGTGCCCCTCCACTTATTTATTGTGTCCTTACTTGTAGGTCGAGCCAAATGCCACTATCGGGGAGATCAAGTCTATGTTCCACAAGAGCCGTGAGTTCCCAAGCAAATAAAGCCTCCAAAATGTGAATTTAAGATCAAGGAAACTGCATCTTCAAACTGCATGTAGAAATACTGACTTTATATCCCATCTTGAGATGTCTAATGTATTAATCTGTCTGTTTCAGATCCTCAGTGGTACCCTGCCAGACAGTCTATTCGCCTGGACCCCAGTGAGTCAGATTGATTGATTTATTTTTTATAAATCTGTATAGATAAAGTACATTCTTCTTTAAGGTGAATTCATAATTTACTGTAGATCTCATTAAGTAAACGTGTGTGTTTTGTGTGTGTTCCAGAGGGGAAGTCGTTGAAGGATGAAGATGTTCTGCAGCATCTTCCTGTGGGAACCACAGCAACCTTCTACTTCAGAGACCTGGGAGCTCAGATCAGCTGGGTCACAGTGAGTACAACACAGAGCAGCTATTAGATTTCTCACTGTCAGACTGAATCGGTCCGTTCTGACAAACCCACAGAAATAGAATAACTTGAAGTATATTCCCATTTCACACAGAGTGAAAATGTGGAGTGTGTGTTTGTGTGTCTGTCTGTTGGGCAGAGGTTTCCTTCTGCACAGAGTATCTGGACCTGAACTCCCTACGTGATAAATGTCTTGGTACTCATTCAAGTATATCAAAACATGCTGATCACTGACGGCGAGACTTGTTTAAGTTCTTGAAGACATTTCATCTTGTATCCAAAAGATTTTATCGGCTCTGACTGGCTGGAGTAGCAGGTTTCAAGATAGTTCACAGATAGATACCTGTGGGTTGTTGTTCCACGTGGTTTTCATGTGTGTCCCTGTGACCACTTGAGACACAGTGTGAAGGACTGTGAAACCGCCCGGTTAGTGATGGAAGGACTGCATTCTAAGTGGGTGATGCAGTAAACAGCTTCCCTAACACCTCATTTGAACCAGTTGTCATCCCTGTCCAGAATATGAACATTGCTGTCTTCAAAGGAGCGGCCCTTGCCTTGTAAGTGCAGACTGACCAGATGAGTCGTGTCCTGATGAGCTGGCTCTTCTGTGTTGTGCCATAAATTAGTGAAGGTGTTGTTTGGCTTCTCCTGTCAATAAATAGGTAACTTTCTCACTGCATTGAACTGCACATACTAGATTCCTCTGTTTGTGTCTGGGTGTTTTGTCCTCGGGGTGGACCGAGGGCCCAGGTTTTCTGTGACATCCCCCTGGGTGAACCAGTAGCTGGGTGTAATCTGTGGAAAAGAGCTCATGGCTCTGCTCTGCACTTCTTCCATGTAGAGATTGACCACATTAAGAGACGGGCAAACCCATGGCACAGCTGTGTTTTGGCCTGTAAACATTCATTGTAGTTCAAAGGAGTGCTGGTTATGCAGATGTCCAGTAAGTAAGTGCAGTTTAGGGTTTTTAATCTTGTTGATAAAGTCCTATAAGTTGTTGATACGATGGATAGTGTTTCCAGCCAGGTGAACTTCAATGATCTGGATGACTTCATCCATCACAGATACTCATCCGAGCCTGATGAGGTAGCTTCATCATCCCGTTCCGTTTTCTTTCTTCAGGTCTTTCTGACAGAGTATACTGGTCCTCTGGTCATCTACTTGATGTTCTACTTCAGGGTTCCCTTCATCTACACACCCAAATATGACTTCACCACCAGTAAACACTGGGTTGTACAGTGAGTGTCTCACATCATGTCCTCACAGACCTTATATACTTTTGTCAGCAATGTATTTTTGGAATTATCCTTTTTGTATAACATGTCCTCTATTAAAGAATAAATTACAGTATCCAGACTATCTTTGTGCTGAGATAGCTGGTCAGTAGCTCGATTGTTTTGTTTTCATTGTTAGGATGCCTCGGTGGTAACAGTAGTGTCTTTTTGCAGTCTCGCCTGTATGTGTCACTCTTTCCACTACGTTAAGAGGCTGCTGGAGACGCTGTTTGTCCATCGCTTCTCTCATGGAACGATGCCATTACGCAACATCTTTAAGGTGAGCTGCATTCTGAATCTAGGAGTATAATGTGTGTCTCTACCACCACAAGGAAGCCTCAGAAACAATGTTCCTGTATTTGATTCAGAACTGTACCTACTACTGGGGCTTCGCAGCATGGATGGCCTATTACATCAACCACCCGCTGTACACACCACCCAGTAAGTGTGCATGCAGCTACTACACATGACGCACAACACTCCAGTATCTCGTTGTAATCCAGTACTTACTGTATGCTAATTTTGTCGTGTTGCAGTCTACGGGGAGCAACAGATCAGACTCGCCCTAATCATATTTTTGGTAAGAATCCCTTTGCCCTTTGTGTGATCTCTGATTTATCAGACCATTTGATTTGCCTAATAAATATAAACAAAACGTCATTTACATAAATTATTTGTGTCTGTTAGTTTTGTTTGTGATGATATAAACAAGTTCACAGTTATTGTTTTAAATATAAGACTTGTTGTTATTACCAGCTTATGCACACATTGAGTATTAATGTGGCTTCGTCAATGTTTTCTTCCTTAGTTCTGTCAGATCGGCAACTTTTCCATCCACATTGCTCTTAGGAACCTGCGTCCACCAGGTACACCATGCCTTTGACCTAAAAGTGTATTTGGTTATTTATTAACCTAATTTAGAGAACATTTGTCTGAAAAAAGCACAAAGATACGATATTCATATTTTTTACTGTTAAAGTTAATTGTATTTTGTAAATATAAGGAAGTTGAAATGAAACGTTTATAAGTTATTACAAAATGAATTGATTAAGTTGAAAAGACGCAAAGGCTCAGTTAGTCATCAGTCGGCATGTTTCTTTTTTAAATTTACAGTTTGTCAGTCAGCAGTAAAAAGATTAGAAAAGTCTTTTTTCCTTTCTGTATCCAGGCTCTAAGACCAGGAAGATCCCCTACCCAACCAAAAACCCCTTCACCTGGATCTTCCTTTTGGTTTCCTGCCCCAATTACACCTATGAGGTAAATTGATTTAGTCATCATGATAACTGACAATGGTTTTCTCTCTGATTTCTGAAAAAAACAAACGTGAGATCTAGTTTTAAGGATTTGCTGTGTGGGACTGAAGTGTTTCAGACGCTTGTTGTACATTGTAAAACCGTCCCTGCAGTGAACTCATTTCTATTATAAGTCTAACTGTTGCAGCTGCTGCCCTCTGGTGATATCCATATACAGTTCGGCCCAGAAGTATCCAGGCAGTGACTTATCATTTTGCTTTTATACTCCACCACCGTAGATCTGGAATAAATGATTTGCAACATTTAACTTTCAGCTTCATTTTAGGGGGGGTTTCAGAAAACGCTGAAACCAAGATTAACTTACCAGAATGATGAGAGATAATTATGGTAAAGGAAAGTACCCGCTCGTGATCTAAAGAAGTGGTCCGCAACCTTTTATACGCCATGGGCTGGTCTCACGCCTGACATCATTTCACAGACTGGGGGCGATTTGATGTAAATTCAACCTACTTTTCAGGCCATGGCCATTTGCAATCTCCAGCAATTGACTATGTTGCTGCACGGATGTGCTCCATGCATCGGGTATGCTTTCAAAACACAGGCTTTAAGGAGAACATATTTTTTCAAAATAAAAGATTGTTTTAAAATATATAACTGCGTTGTGTAAAAAATGGAATTAAAATATAATTTTTTTATAGGGGGCTATGATCTCTGCTAGCATTCAGTCAAATGCTACAAAACTGGTAGGACATGTAGTACTTGCTAATGGGATATGCCCTGACAAACACAAAAGGCAACTCTAGACCATCTGAGTGCAAAGATCTCAGCCCAGTACAACAGTTTTCTGATAAAACTGATGGCAGAAAGACCCACAAACTAGCAGTAAGCAGCTGCTGTGTAGGGTTGGCCAAACATCTCCAGGGAGGAAACTCCCCGGAGAAATCTGGTGATGTCTATGGACTCCAGACCTCAGGCAGTCAGACACTGATACAGATGTTCTTTGAATATACAATGCTCTGCATTCACCCCACAGCAGTTCAGCGTGGTTTAGATAAGAGCTGTATGTGTCATTCCTCCTCTTCATCTTTTAGTTGGGCTCCTGGCTCGGCTTCACACTGATGACCCAGTGCCTGCCAGTGGCTTTCTTCACCCTGGTGGGTTTCATCCAGATGACTGTCTGGGCCAAAGGGAAGCACCGCAGCTACCTGAAAGAGTTTCGCGACTACCCTCCTCTCCGCTCACCCATCCTGCCCTTTATCCTGTAGGACTCATTCCTCACCCTGTTGTAGGAGTAAAGAGCCTCCACCCCACCTCCCTCCATGAAATCTACACTGGAACTGAAAATAATCTAACTCAATCCTGTCCTCCAAACCAACTTTTTTTCCCTTCCTGATTTCAGTCCATGACACCGAGTGAAAATGTAAAACACAATGCTTGCTTAAATTCTAATAACCACAAACAGAGCTGTCTTTATTTTGAGCTGCCCAGTGTGTACCTAATAATGTACTGTAGATAAATACTGTAAGATTCCCAACCACTCTTTTGTCTAATATACTATACTGTTGTTTTGGGGCTGAATTTGCATCTGGTGCTATTCAGCAAATCTTAAACTGTTGAGTTTTGATATCCATTCATCTAAATTTGGAACAACATTTAATTTTCTTGATGTTTTGGGTAATTTATTAAAAAAATGTAAACCAAAATGTTGCTTGCTCCTTTATGTACATTATTACAAGTGGTGTACTATAGACTAGTCAACAATTTCAGTGGTATCAGCCTTGTGAACACTAGGTTGTGGCAGTATAAACAAAGAACCACCAAAGGGCAAGATGTTTCCACATAATTGAAATGTCTTATAATTTTGTAGTTTCACAAAACTAAGTTTTTGAAAATCTGCTAGACCTGTGTCGGCGCTACTACAGGGTCGTCTGTGTCTTATCCAAGGAAACATTGACATGTATCCTGGCAGAAATCAACCGCTTTCCTTCTCATTTGAAATTAACTGCTCTACTCACTTTGCTCTCTGGCAGCTATTTTTTCATGCTCAAATAGTCTGTTTTGAAAGTAAAAATGCAGAGGTCACATAGAGATAAACCCATATTTTTATTGTTGACCGTAGTGTGTATATACAAAGAGGAATCGGAGGATGTACGACTTATGCGGCTTGAGCTTCAATTCGCTTCTTCCTCAGCTGGAGCCTTCTCTCCCGCTCATATTCCTTCATACGCATCACGTAGCTAGAAACAGAGAAGTCATGGTACATAGTTAATAATGTGGTGGCATCATTATCATAGTGCAATATTGGAGATCTAATCTTTACCCTATAATGTTTTAAGGAATTATTTGTAAATTTTTATAGGAAAAGTTTTTTGTCTCAACTATCAATGACCCTTCATACAGTTGACCAATTCAGTTACTGTCAACAAAACACTGGAAAAAACAAACTATAAGAATGTCTCAGCTACTGTGAACACTTACTCCTGATGTTCGCAGTAGTCCCAGTCGTGTCTCTCGTGCTTGCAGGCCATGAAGTTGGGCCAGTTATCCCTCTTGCACTTCATCAATTTCAGGAGATAATGGGCACAGTAGTCTCGCTGTTCCACAGGCAGCTGAGCCAAGTTCATCTGCTCCTGGCTCGCGACCATCACTGACAAAGACAAAAAACTTATCATCGAGCTCTATTAATCATTCATTAAACATAAAGTACTAATCTACGAATTAGACTGTTTAGCAATTGGTAGATAAACATGTCTAGTCTTTGTCTGGTATCTGTTTCAAGTATTAAATTACTTAATATCTATAAAACGTCAAAATGAACGCATAATGACTGATAGGGTTATCAATTAGGCCTAGTCTAAAATCACAATCTCTTTATTCATTTTGACAATTAGGTCAGACAGCTCTCCAACGTCCAAGATAATAAACACAATATGATTTACATTTTAGATTTAATTTTACTTTTAACATATACATATCTATTTATGTGTGTGTAATTGACTATAAATAAAGACAATATCCTGCTGAAAATACATCGATCCGCCACAACAATAAAACCACCGCATTTCAAATAAGCATTTAAAGATAAATGGACAGCAGGTTGGCACAGACAAACAAGCCGCAGCAGCTCATTTAGCACTTAACTCCTCAAACACCAGTTTATTGACGTTAAGCACCGTAGTGTTACTGACATTAGCCCAAAGCTAGCTAGGCTAAGGGTGAACGACCTAAACTACAGTAACGGATACAGATCGGTTTCACCCCCAATATTTAAAATATATTGAAGTGTGCAGGCGTCCACGGCGTGAACAATTGACAAACCTCTCTCTTTCCTCTCTGGAAAGCCGAATTGCGGATCGAACTCAAATTTCCTCCTTGGGTCCGGCTCGGTGTCCCTTTCGGTGACATACCGTCTGACCAGGTGAGCTCCCATGGCGCCGACGATGTTTTCACACTGTCAGGTGAAATTAATATATTACGTTGCTAATATTGCGTGCAAATGTAATATTTACAAACTATTTTGCTATATGCCGTTCGGTCACCTCCACAAACCCCGAGTCCACTTCCGCTTCACACCGGAAATGAACAGCCGAGCGGTTCAACGGTGACACATCGACCCCCACTCTCATAACCAAATAACAAAGGTTCCGCCGAGTTTATATATCTATATCTTTAGTATACAATATATAAATAAATATATTTGTTGCAGACTGACCCTTTTTGTTATGTAGATACTTTATGTATACGTGTCAAATCTAATGTGGCTTTGGGTGTATGCTGACTTGTCATATTAGGGCAATTACAGATTTGAGAAATGCAACGCCTTGACAGTGCGGCAACAAGCTTCATAACAGCATACTGAAACTAAAACGGTTAAATTTAAACCACCAAATCTCCACTCACCATCATCATTTAAAAGGGCACCGTGCCTTTTATATGGTTGTTAAATCCAAAGTATTTAACCCTTTCCAGCATACTTATTTCCATACACGGCAGCAAGACACAGACACATTGACAAAATGCAACGAAATAGTAGGAAGTTGTTTGTAATTTAAGAGAAGAAATAAATCACATTCTAAATGTAAAATACAGCATCTCTGACAATAGTTGTTATTATCATTTCAAAGCAGGCAACACACTGACACAGAAATCCCGATGACAAAACACCCAGACACTAACAGAGAAACCTAGCATATGGAGTCGAATGCAGAGAGTAATGTACAAATCTGTGCATAGGAGAAACCAAACAGCAGCTCCATATGATTTTGACAATTTATTTGAAAACCATCATGTACCATAACAATGCATATTTTCTATGTACTCTGTGATAAACGTCAGTAGTGGGATCTCAAAGGTAGAGAAATGTATTGATCACAGACAAACAACTTGCATTTCATAGTGCAAACAAGTCCTACAAGTGTATTAGTTTTTACATAAAAACAAAACTCAAAATCATCACATATGACTGGACTATTTTTATCTACTTTCTTATTCTGTTTGTGTTTTATTTAAAAAAGGGGTTCCACATTCAAATTTCTTCAGTTTCTATTTGCATCTTGGCACTTTTAAAAAAAACATTGTGAATTATGAGTTTTTATCACTGATAGAGATCATCATCGCCTTCTTCTCTGTACAAATTTGGCCTCCCCGAGCCAGATCCTGAACCCTGCCCTCCAGACCGGTTACCAGTAGTAGAAGGGAACCTAGGTGGAGAAAAAAAGAGTAAAACTAAGGTCAACTTGTCCATTAATAGGGTTTTCTGCAGTAGTAAGACATACATGTGGCAACGTATATATTGGTGTGTACCTGAAGTTTCCAAAACCTCGGCTCTGCTGCAGCGTCTGAGCAAACATCTCATACTTGCGGATGTCATTATCACTGACAGAACGCCGAGCAAATCGCATCGCCTCCTCAAAATGGTCTTTCCTGATCTCTGGGACTGGATCAAAGTCCTCATCCTGCAAACAGAAAGAAATATGAAAACATCATGTAGGTACAGTACAATGTGTGTGTGTGTTTCATAGGTTTTTGTTCCCAGTCCAAAGGCTGAAAGTGACAAAACACGCAGCTGCCCTTAAGGCAACTTTTCTATCTTCCACAGTCTCCCTCTGTACCAAACACACACAGCCTGGCACAGAGAAGGGGTGGAGCCTCTTTTTTATGTAAGTTAGAGACCCAGCCTCAAGTTCTTTGGTTAATACAATAAACTATAGTGTAAATCAGCTATGATGAAGCAGCCCGACAGTCTGACCATAGGGATGCCTGGTCTGTTCTGCCGCTGACGCTCAGCCTTAATTTCAGCTTCGATGGCCTCACGTATGGCCAGCTTGCAGGCCCGCTGGCAGATCTCTGTTAGGTCAGCTCCAGAGAAACCATCTGTGATGCTAGACAGGTACTCTAAGTCCACATCCTACAGGATGGATAGGAGAGGAAAGAAAAAGCAAAGCATTATGAAAATATTGCATACCGCATCCCTTGTAATACATTAGGACAGCTGATGAAAGGGCAGGTTAGAATGAACAGGAGTAGTAATTAAAGCAGTGTTTATATGGACCTTTGGATTAGATTCTTTGAGCCAAAGAACTAATATACAAATCTCAGAGAAACAGGGTTATCATTGTAAACATGCCTAACACTTTGTAGCTATAAGGGAATGACACTTATGTGACCTCTAAGTGTACAACAACATTTTAAATGTTGGTTTTCTTTATTGTCTGTATGAGTAGATGCTGGATAGAGTCATTGTGTGTACCACTCACTCGTGCCACAGGGGACTTGCGTAGGTTGGCATTTAGTATGGCTGTGCGTGATGGTTTGTCTGGGAGGGGGATGTAAATGAGTTGGTCTAAACGTCCTGGCCGCAGGATGGCTGGGTCTATGATGTCTGGTCTGGGGGGGTGAGACATGATAAGTTAAGAAAAATGGACAGAAATAAACCAATGGAGAGAATATGAAAAAAATCCCACCTGTTTGTGGCACCAATGATGAAAACATTTTTTTTGTCAGACATGCCGTCCATCTCTGTGAGTATCTGGTTGATGACTCTATCTGCTGCACCACCTGCATCACCAGCCCCACCTCCTCTTGACTTGGCAATAGAGTCTAACTCATCAAAAAACAAGATACAGGGGGCGGCTTGTCTGGCCTGTAGGGAAGAGGTCAGGAGTTCAAAAGGGATTCAGACTTGACTAAATTCTGACCTGCATAGAGCTTAGTTGACCGTAGAGTGACCATAGATTTTTCATTCCATACTCTGCTCTCACCTTATCAAACACGTCCCTGACATTGGCCTCTGATTCGCCAAACCACATTGTGAGCATCTCAGGTCCTTTGATGGAGACAAAGTTCGCCTGGCACTCATTAGCTATCGCCTTGGCCAGGAGAGTTTTCCCACATCCCGGGGGGCCGTAGAACAACACTCCACGTGATGGAGTCATCCCAAACTTCAGGAACTTGTCTGGATACTCTACAGGGTACTAAGGAGAGCAAGGTGAACACTGATTGGTTGTTGATGGGATTTGTGATTCTAGATATTTACAGAGTTTATGGTTTAAGCTCACCTGAACAAGCTCTTGCAGTTCTCTCTTGACCTCATCCAGGCCTCCAATGTCTTCCCAACTGACCTGAGGGACCTCTGCAACAGTCTCTCTCAGAGCTGATGGGTTGCTCTGACTCAGTGCCCACTGATGGAAAGACATGACATGATGTTAGAGGATTCATCTCCCTACATTGTTCATTCACTAATAAATAATCTTTGAGTGAGTACACAAATTACTACTTTACTTTATTTTATTTTATTTGACTTACAAGGAGCTAGCGCTGTGTGTCTGGCTCAAGAACACACTTGGTAGGGGATGGACTAGGAGTCAGACAGGGTTTGGAACCTGCGAGCTTCTTACGCTTACCCCATTGAGCTACCAGGCCGCCCCCTACCTGTGTGTTTGTTTTTTTAGGATCTGTAAAAAGTTTAAGTCAGTATATGTATATGTTGTTGTACTTGGAAGTCATCCATGGTGACAGCCATTGAGTTGAGAAGGTCAGCATCGATGGATTCATCCTCCAGGTCTATGAGGGTCATCTTTTTGCGAATGGCTTGCAAAGCAGCTTCTGAGCATAGAGCAGCCAGGTCAGCACCTACATGGCCGTGGGTTTCTGTGGCAATCTGAAATATGTTATAGAAGTCAGGGGGATTGATATTACTGAATAGATGGCACACATCCATATGTAATTTTGGACAGATGTTTTTGCTGAGTGCAGTATCGTAGTTGATGATTGGTTTGTTTTCAACCATAACACTAAATCAGACACGAGCAAAAATAAATGACAATCACATTGATGGAACTGTACTGTTACTGTTACTGTGGTGGTAAATTTCTCCAGCATCAGAATGACTGACCTGAGGTGAATTTGTTATTGCTATTATAATTGCTATTGTTACTTTGAACATTATTATTTATAGATCAGATAGATTTATGCAACATTTAGAGAAATCCTTTATATTTCATGAAAATGTAAAAGTTAAATTAAATTAAGAGAGCTTGAGATAATGAATTAAATTGAATACATTTTTCTTTCTTTCTTTCTCACCCTCTCTAGATCGACGTCATCTGCCAGTTTCATATTTTTGGTGTGGATCTGCAGGATCTCCAGTCTACCGGTTGAATCGGGAATTCCTATGTCAATCTCTCGGTCAAACCTACCTGAAGAGAGAATCACCATATTTTTATATGTGTGAAAGCAAGTGTGTGTATCTGTGTGCTCGTGTGTAGCTTTCCTGACCAAAGCGTCTCAGGGCAGCGTCCACGCTGTTAGGTCGGTTTGTTGCTGCCATGACAACCACATGAGCTCTTTGTTTAAGGCCATCCATCAGGGTCAGGAGCTGGGACACTATGCGCCTCTCCACTTCACCATGGGTCTACATAAACACATAAAACATAGACTGTACAGATGCACACAAAGAGTTACAGGTCACATGCATGACACAAATATGCTGTGAAAGTTTTCTTATTTGTCTGCATGCAGAAAAAAAGTTCCACATACGTGTACAGTTATTAGCTTATCCTGCACCCACAGAGCAACACTCACGCTGACTTGTTGTTTACCTTCTCTCTCTTGGGAGCGATGGCATCCAGCTCATCAATAAAGATGATGGCTGGAGCGTTTTTCTCTGCCTCCTCAAATGCCTTTCTTAAGTTGCTCTCTGACTCTCCTGCCAGTTTACTCATGATCTCAGGACCTTGTCACATGGACGGAAAAAATGTAAGACACACTTTCTTCTACGTACATTGAGCAACAACTAGGAATCCATTATGCAAATTGGTATTTCTAATAAAGCTATATATACTATATACTTTAAATATACCATGTAGGAGCACCTAATTTAACCTAACCTAATCAGCACATTTTCTCAATGAAAAAAAATTCTCACCATTGATGAGGAAGAAGAAGGCACCAGTTTCATTGGCTACAGCCCGGGCCACCAGGGTCTTTCCTGTCCCTGCAGGACCATACAGCAGGATACCTCTGGGGGGCTGACAGAGTGGAGGAAAATTGAGTGAAGAAAGAGGGTGGAAAAGAGGGATTGTGTCTAATTGCTTTAAATATGTGTGGAAGGGGTGATTGTGCGTGTGGGTGTGAATATGTATGACACCTTAACTCCAATAGCCTTGAAAAGGCCTGGGTGTCTTAGAGGTAGCTCCACCATCTCTTTGATCTGGGCCAACTGCTTTCGACAGCCTCCGATATCGTCATAGCCGATGTCATTAAGACTCTCGTCCTCATCCTGGCACAAGGTTTACATCAGTTTATGTTCATTCATTTAAGCTTTCTTAAATTCTCATGGTGACGAATGGATGAACATATCCTCAGAGGCCCTTAGGCTCCTGACGGCAGCATGTTTACATGAGGTCAACAAAACAGTTTAACTGATGCAATTTGATGATGACATTTAATAAGAATCCATTAATTAAATACGTTTGTTTTAACATCACAGGCTGGAGCTTTGTGTACCTCATTACAAACCACTTTACCACGTCTAATGTGTGAAATAGAAACCTTCAAGTGGAAAAGTGCTTTATCCTGGACTGAATATTGTTTTAAGTGTGGTTGTTGGAACATGACAGAGGGTTGCAATATGCAATAGGGATTCATATGTCCCTCACAGACCTCTCTTTTGATTGGTTCTCCCTCACAGTAGATGACAGTGTCTGGTGCAACGATGCAGTGCAGGCTGGGGTCTGTCTCTACCACCTTGAACTCCACTGCCCGCATGCTCCCCCTCACCAAAAAGATGTCACCTGGCAACACAGAAGACATCTAAATGTGAGTATGGTCCATTTGTGGCGATGCTTAAATCAGTGTTTCATGCTCGGTTATGAATCCTGCTCCTTTACAGAAGACGTGTGTCAGTAACATGCTTGAAATGGAGGACCCAAATGCAGACCAAGGACAAGAGAGGGTTCAAACAAAGGATGTTTA
>JAUMHF010000001.1:15542213-15573318 GCA_032359275.1 Microctenopoma steveboyesi
GAAGAGAGAGAGGGGAGTGATCAAGGTGAGGGAGAAACAAAAGACACATGAGGGCTGGAGAACACATGACACTGACAACGTGACAGTAGCAGGAGTCAGTAGTACCTTTATGTATGGGCCGGTAAGCCTCCAGAAAGTATGGTTTGAGGAAAACATCAAAGATGTTCCCTGTCAGACCCTCAATGGTGTCATCTATGGGGAGGACGTGGATCTTTTTCCCGTACTTGATATCAGGGCAGGCATGGATACTGTAATAACACACATGTCAACAGGTACTTGAACTACTCTCATTGTTTGATGTAATGTATGCTGCACTCCACATCATACACAAGGACCCAGGTGTGAGATCTACCTAATGACATCACCGAGCCGGACACGCAGGTTTTTGCGTGTCACCCGATTCATCCGGATCCGTTCGTGCCCGCAAGTGTCATCAGTCAGGACGATACAAACCGTTTGACGGCGCTTCCGTCCCCTCAGCACCACTGTGTCCCCCCGGAAGAGTTGCAACTCTTCTGTCTTACTCTAACAATCACACACACAAAGGCTTTAGAACAATTACACGCGTGATTATGGTGTGTATTTACACCTTTACGCATACCTTTGACAGGCTGATGATGCTGCTGTCTTCACTGAGAGCTTCATCCACAATGAGTCTGTTTGGTCTGTGTTTCTGGTTCAGGATGGCAGTGGAGAAGTCTTCTCCCCTTGGGCTTCCAAACAACACACATATCTTAACTTTCTCACTTGCATGCTGCACTCAGCTCTGATTTCTTCATGTGACACTGAGCTGAATATAGATTCTCATTGCTGCTGCACATAGCAACCGAGTATGTAAACGTTAGTTAGCAGTGATCACTATTTTTGTGATAATAATTAATAGTGTGAATATAAAATGACACAAACATAGGGAACACATGCCAGTCTTACATATCTATAAACTATGACACGCCTAAATAAGCATGACCTTACAAACACACGTTAACCTATAGCAATAAACAGTAAACATGCAGCTGTCTCACTCACTCGGCTCCTGCTGAGCCTGGCATGACTATTGTCCTTTCTGGTCAGATTGCAGATGTCCCCACTTTTTCACAATGTTTCACAGTCTTCTTCTGTTGTTTATTGGGATATATTCAGGAGCTCATTCGTGTGCCAAAGGTTTCAGTTTCTGCCCTAGCGTGGCTTCAGTTTTTCTGAAGCTTCACAAGTTTCCAGCAGAGTCTCAGGGTTCTCTTTTTCCTCTGAACCACCTTGTCTGTGGGAGCCGCAGCCTGTCTGTTTATCAGTGGAGGTATTAATATGCCCATTTGTAACCCCATTACGTGCACGAGCACAGACATCCCAAGCACTTACCTTGGATAGTGTCCCAGGACGGATATAGCTTCATAGCTCCCCCTGCATCTAAGCAGCAAAAGCAAGCACGAGTGCCGAGCTGTTCATGGATAATGCTTCCCATATTGGTGTGAAATTTTTATGTGTCAGAATAAATACTGCATTGAACCCATTTTCCAAAAGCCTTAGAGCTGCAACCCCCTGCATTAAGCCTGTCCTCTCTGAAACGTGGTGAGCATGGTCTTCCTCCCACCGACTCAGTCGTTGTGACTGAAGGGAGCTGCTGTAGTGACTCAGCTGCTCTGAACTGTTGGTAGATCCCCTCTGTCATACACACAACCCACAATAAGCACATTTATGCCTGCTACACACAGAGAGACACACAGCTCACCCATCAACACAAACATATTTAAACACAGTTATACACCGAAAGATAATTCACGTTTTTTTTTTATTTAAACTTTTATTACTAAAATGTAATTAAACAAATAACAGGAGACAAGCAACAAGGGCACAGGCATACTGTACAATGCCCTTGGAAAACTTAACCTCAGCTGTCCACACCCACAGATTTAGCAAATAACAAGTAAATGACATGAATAGTGGCACCATAACATACACCTTCAAATGACTGTAGTTACCTGAAAATACGTTCAGGAAATAGAAAATGAAATCTGAATAAAAAACAAAATGTGTTTTGAAGAAAGTAAAGTTAAAAAGAGAAATGAGTAGAGAGAAGTAGAGGAAGACTGAATGTACTGAGGAACGCTGATTTAAACATCAGTGTTTGGGGAATTAATTGAAAACATTCAGGAAATGACATCAATTCAATGAAAGCAGAAATATAAATGCGCAAACAACAGAGAAACATATTTTGTGATGAACAACCTGGAATGTACTATATGCAGTTACAGTGCAGGAGGGGATGAGTGATGTGACAGCATTTGGTTTTTTAAGGTCTGACCAGTAAAAACAGGTAAAAATTGCTGGTGGTATGAGGTTAGTTGATTGATTGACTCAGCTTTACCCTGCGATAACATCTTTCTGTTAGATAATGTCATTCTGATCATTTACAGATGGCTACGGTATTAAATATTAAATGGAGTATGTTTCAATATATTTACTGTACATATTTACTTTGACTGTTTTGATGAGTTTAGTTCAGTTAAGTGGTGCATTTGATCAACATCTGTGCAGCAAACATATTTGAATCTTGTTTTGTCGTCTGTCTTACGTTAGTTATTAGTGAAACCCACATTAAAATGTAACAAAAATAAAAACTGAGACTTATTTTCCCTAAAACATTTGCTTGTGGTAACTGCCAGCTAAATTACCTTTTAATGGTAACAATCCGTTACACATGCTGGCTGACAATGTGGCTTTTAATTAGCTGGTTTTGATGCAATATAGAGATATTTTTAGTAAATATAGAGCAGTACACACTGCTAAACATTCCTAATAACATTAACGGTCCAATGTAAACGTAGCTAACTGAACTCATTGACACAGCTAACATTAGCCAGCTCGTACATTACCTATTAGCAGTGAAGAGGTAATGTAAAATACAGTCATTTAACAGTGCTGTAAATCTTGCCTACTTTAAATTACATTTTACAAAAAGCAAGATAAAAATATTATTCAAATAGGATTTGAATAAACGAGCAATTAATGTCATTTAGCGTAGCATAATTAGATAATTATCACTTTAAACTGTGTGAATGCTATTTGTTCTAAAACATAAATTTCTCTGTGCAGAAACAAAACATACATACATTCACAGAGTATATACCTTTTGAAATTGTAGGTTATGCGAGCTTGTGATGCTACAGTGACTTCCTGTTTTCACTGCTGATTGTTCTTGATCAGACATGTTTCTTTGCAACTTAATTTTCTAAAGTTGTAACCTGGTTTATTAAACAAGTAGACTGAGACCATCTATCATGTTACTAAAAACAAAGGAATGAATTATGGATAAGTGGTTCAACCGAATCCTGATTCTGAATAAACAGAATTATTGAACCCTGACACAATAAAAGGGCCGAACGAGTGCTACAGGTCTGCACTGTGCTTATGAGCCTTGTTGTCCCGTTACTATTGACTTTTCTAACAAAATGTTATTTTAGGAAATAATTTGCTGCTGGGAGGAACAGAAGTGAATGGTTTGACAAAACTGCTCAGTCAGCCTTTTTTATAATTATAATTCGTGAGCAATTCACAGCACATTAGTTTAGAGATTTAACCTCCTAAGACCCGAACTCTTTCAGGGCATGCATTTTTAATTTCTCTTTGCTTTTTGGGGTAATTGTGACCTGATCAATGTAAAAACAAAGAATAATTTTTTTATGTGATGTAGTTTCTGAGTAAAAAAAGTACAAGTACAAACAGTCAAAGTATAATGTCCTCACACGTGGATATCAGGCCCTTGTAGAGCAATTTTTTTTTATTTTGGTCATAAATATGTGGACATCACATTTTGGACAACCCGAAATGTGATGTTCACATATGAGGACGCCAGGTCCTAGAAGGTTAAGAGTTTTTAACTTTCAAGTGTATGTCATACTTTTTAGCTAGCTAGAGAAAATCAACTTGTTGGTCCACTAACACTGCGAGTCCTGCGTCAGATTTATCTTGAGTTAAAGTTTTACTTTGCTTGCAGCAGTCATTAAACAGAAATTCATCCACTTCGGTTTTTGGGAATGTATCAAATCAGGTCAAAATCTTATGTGTTGTTGTTCAAGCTAACATGCTCTCTCTCTGTGAGTATAACAAACACACAGAACAACCACAGAAAGAAACCCTCACATCACAGCTCCAAAAAGACATTTCATTGAATAAACACAACCTCTTTCAAAATGTGCATAACGGTCAGTGCGAAACAGTTTAAAAACAAACCATCTTGCACCGTTTAATTAGGAAATTGCAAAGTGCTTGATCGTGGTAAATAAAAAAGAGAAATTGCACGACAGTGTTTGACCTGTGCAACTTTTTCTTTTTTGTTTTCACTCTTTTTGGTAGAAAATCCTTGTTGTCTTAGTCTGTGTGTTGTTTATGGACCAGAGTAGTTGCAGGGCCCAGGAAGAAACACAAAGGTGTGTGTGTGTGTGTGTGTGTGTGTGTGTTTATGTGAAATCTGACATGAGATGAGAGGTGAGGTGTATTGTATATCATGCATGCATTTTTATATGATTACTAAAGATATATGTAGATACAGACAATACCGTTTTAGGTGTTTTGTTAGCAGTTGTCATCTTCAAAGTGTGTTTTCTGTAGAACCTTTACATGACGCTCATAGATCTTGAGGGCGGGGCCGAGTCTGATTGACAGGCCAGTCAAAACATCGTTACGTTGCATGAGGAGAAGAGACTTGCCATCAATTTCCTAACGAAAAGAGCAAAGCAATGTGGGTAGGTAAATGTTCTATATGCTACAACTAGACCAGGGGTAGGCGAGTTCGGTCCTAGGGAGCCGCAGTCCTGCTTGTTTTCCAACCATCCCTGCACTTACAGCCTCTGACTGGCTGAACACACCTGATCCAGGTAATCAGCAGTTCCTGCTCTTGGTGAACAGCTGGAGGGTTGGAAAACAAGCAGGGCTGCGGCTCTCTAGGACTGAACTTGCCTACCCCTGAACTAGACCATTATTTCTGTCTGTGGTCCCATCTAGTGGTTGTTAAGGGAGACCGCAGGCTCACCTGAGTCCTGAAGGCGGCGGCCTGCTCAGGGAAACCTGCTGCTGTGAAATAACTGACCACATCGCACACCGTCCAGTCCACTGGGCTCCCACTCACCCCCTCACACTTCACAAACCTACAAAGATGTAGACGTGGAGATGCAGGAGAAAATGTGCATTGCCTTGTATTAATGAAGTAAATATAAAAAGGGAAATTAATGTTTACATTACATTTGTGTCCTCAGCACTGTAAATCAGCATCAGAAATGAGACGTTTATTATTAGTACCAACTGTACAGTATAGGCCTTTTAGGACCAGGTAATCAGGTCAGAAATGCCCCCACAACAAAACAAGAAGGAAATATTGGAATACAGGCCGGTGTATGATCATAGCAGAGGCCTGTCAGACCATCTTAAAGTTAAGTATCAAGTATCTATAGATGAATGTGGGTCAGAAACCTCAGCCAGTCATTACCCGCAGATGTTTTACAACAAAATAACAAATATGATTAAAATATTTATGTTAACTTTAAACCATTAGGCAGATTGGAACAGGGTGTACTTGTACCTTCTAACTTGCAAGGTGTGATAAACAACAATTGTTCCTTATATGTTACTAACTCATATCTGTGTCTAATATCCCATGTTTAGTTTGCATTTATTAATAAAACAACACAGATTGATAATAAAGAAAAAGTGATAATAGTAATGTTTGCAATTTCAAGTCTTTTTAAATAAATTAAGAAGAAATGTGATCAAGTGATCAAATGTGATGTGATCAAGAAATGTGATCTGATCAACACCAAAGTCACAAGAATCAGCTTCAGCAACATTCCGCGTGATGGAAAAATGTCTTTTAAACAGATGAAACAAAGATAGAATAGTTTGGGGAGAAAACAGCACTGTGCATGGTGTTAAAAGTGAGCAGTGCACCAAAATGAGAACATCATGTTGGTGGAGGGCAAAATGTATTCCCAAATTTATTTACCTTTCCAACAGGACAATGTCAGTTTGGCTGTCAGCAAACTGAACACCATGAAAGATAACTAGCTATGTTTTATTCACTTATAAACATTGTATTTGTTGATATTTGTGACTTTGGTGAAGATCAGATCACATTTCATGAGTCAAAGAAAGTGCAATCAGTGCCATTACTTTTTTATGTCAGTGCATCTCTGCTTTACTTACCCTGCGCTGTTCACTCCTCCATTTATCCCTTGCTCTTCAGACAAACCAGAGTCTCTTGGGGAGGCAGTTGGTGTGAGTAGGCAGGATGAAACGCCAACCTCACTCTTGCATTCCAGCCCTACTAGGAAATATTAATCCCAGACTGATTCCCTATTGTGCCCATGAACCACCAAAGACATGCATGCATGAATGCAGACTCATTTTGAGATTACCAGTAAAGTATAACTCACCGTTTAGACTTGGGGATGGAGACGTGGGGCTGATTCTGTCAAGCTGCATCTGATTCTGTGTGTGGTTTCAAACAAAACCCAAATAAATGAACATGACAAAAACACAGTGGGCTGGAGGTACTATTCTCAAGCATCTTGTTCAGACTTCAAACCCAACTGTGTGCCCACAGAAACCCATTTCAAAATGCACCATATTAAACGGATTACAAAACATAAAGAATTTTTTTCAGTTTTCATCCAGGACCTTTGGCATATCAAGGATAATACTAAACACCTGCTCACGGTGGAAAGCCACGGGTTTCAACAGCTACAGATATGGAAACACTTTTAAAAATAAGGCTGTGATATGTGGCTTTCAACAAGCTCAAGCTTTGATCACTAGTAAAACCACAAGGACCCATATATTTACAAGTTGGGCATCGTGCTTAAAAAAAGCAGCCACAAGCAGTGATTTTACCACTTTTTAAAGAGTCAAGTCATTTTTGATTCTATTGTGCACACCTATGCTTTTTGTCAATACACATGAGGAAGGAAAAGAAAAACCGAGGGGAACGGGACAGACGAACAACCTTGGACTTACTTGTGTCACCACTTGCATTTGATCGGAGACGGCAACTCTGTCCTCCAACTGTTCAGCATCACACCGTGACGGGGAAGCTCCCTGAACAGGTGGACATGGTGCAGTGGTGGGGGCATCCAACCCTGACAGATAAGCACAGGGCAATATGTCGATGTGCAAGAATTTCATGCTAAATGTATTAATCTAAATGTATGTGGTACTTTTACAATGTGGAACAGGATCCAAAAAGAAAATAAAAACAGAAATCACATTTAACATAAATAGCAATTAAGTTGGAGTTTAAGACAGAACAAAACACACTTAAAGGGGAAGTAATACAATACACAGTATAATATATTGGTATTGATATTACCTGGGCTGATAGTGATGCACACACCTTTGACAGCATGCTGCTGATGCTGATGATGATAGGGGCTCTCCTGCTTTGATGCTGCCTGGATCTCAGCATCTTCTGAGCTTTTGTCAATGAGCCCTGGTTCGGTTGTCATGGCTACCGGGGATAGTCCTCCCTCCTCGTCAGAACTCCCTGGTTCCTCCTCCTCATTCTCTTCTCGTTTCTCTTCTTTACTGTCTGTTTCCATTGGCTCATTCTCCTGAACACAGGGCGATGGCGGCTGCAATGACATATAAAGTTATTTCAGAACCTGTGTCTCTCTAAACAGGGAGTTAAGTGGAGATCAAACACTGCCTTCATCCTCTGAGATGACTGTACAGCAACTGAATTTGATATAAGTTTTTTATTATTGGCTCATTCTACCCGATTTGAGCTATAAAATGAATATTAAATCTGCGACTTCTTCGAGGCGAAAAGTAAAGATAAAAAACACCTCCCACTTGAAGAGACACAGGCATATCATAAATAACGACAGCCGCCTACTGTAGCCTACTCAGGTCTGCACCCACAGGAGAAGAAGGGAGGGAGGAGAGTGCTGACAGGAATGATACAAAGGATTTAATGATGCACAGAGAGGGAGAGATGCTGAGAAAGGGGTAAAAACAAAACTAGGAAACACACAAAAGGTGACACGGGCTTCAGGTGAGCAAACCACGACGCTCAGCTGTTCGAGCTGAGTCCTGTGTCGGCCTGCGCGACGGAGCCGCGCTCGCAGCCGCGCGACAGCGGCACGTCTCAAGTTTAAACAGACACCGCCTACCGCGCGGCAGGCCCAGACGCCACGCGCTCTGCTCCGCGCAGCTGAAGTTCCAGAGAGACAAATCACATGTTATTGACCCCCAACACAGTATTGTGGCAACGAAATCACAGGCTGCTCCGTGCGCGCGCCCCGCAGAGACGCTCCTTACGGTGCGCGCGCTCAGCCGCTCCGGAGCCGCCTGCTCTCCTGTGTAACCCGCACCTTTTGTGCGAGAAAGACGAGCTACACAAACGGCTGCAGAGGGTACACGCAACACGGCGGCATCTCGGTGATCATTAAGCGACACATGAAACCGATAAACCCCCTCACAACGGGGAAAATGTCCTCAAACACTTTCACACGATCATATTTGGCGTGAGAAGCCGAGCGCGTCCCGGAGCCGAGTGCACACACCAGCGATCATTCATTTATGAGCAAGACATCAAGCCCACGCTGCTCAGCACGCCCTACAGTCCACACAACCAAGACGTGTTGGAAATGTTGAGTTAGAGTGTCCCACCTTTTTCACGCCGGGCTTGTCCTGCAGTGCGCTCTTCACAAGTCTCTCAGCGGGCGCGTTCTTCGGCAGCGGCTCCTCCATCACCATGCCCATCAGTGGAAGAGTAATGTTCCCGCAGCGGGTCCTGCGCAGCCTGCCCCTCGCCACCTCTCTTTCCATGACCACTTTGACTTTGCCTCGCGTCAGTTTCTCCTCGGACAGCCGCTCCTGGCTGCTCAGATATCCCAGAATCTCCTTCAGCCCGAGTGGTTTCATGTGGCCTCTGGTTGCGGCGGCCGAGCCCCCGCGGAGGTTCTTCTCGGACAGGCTGCGAACAGAAGCCACCAGTCTGTCGCCCAGCTCGAAGTTGGCGTGGTTGCGCGCTGTTTTGCTGCCCCCGCCTCCGACTCGAAGTTTGGGCTTTAGGGGCATTGTCTGCTTCTGCCTCTGTTGTTGCGGGAGGCTGTTGACGCTGCCGGAGCAAGTTTTGATCTGCGCGTCAGCTCCGGACAAACCAGCCTCCCTTCCTCCGCAAACTGCATCCGCTTTGCTCGATGTTGTCCCGCTTCCATCACCGGCGTCGAGTGCGCTCGTTCCGTGGCTGAGACCGGCAGACGGACCGTCCCCTGCTCCCTGCTGTCCTAATCCCTCGTCTCTCGGTGCACTTGCTTTCTCCGCTTTACAGCCGCTCCCGACAGCGCAGCCCGTCGCTGCGCCACAACTGAGGCACCCGTTTCCGCTACTCGGGCTGGAGGCAGGCTTGAGCTTCTTGCCAGCGGTGCTAGCTGATGTTTGAGTGCGGGGATCTGGGCTGGGCTCCGAGTCCTCCTCTGCCTCCTCCTGGTCCGTGAAGCTGTGCGCGCTGTCGCCGTTGTTGTTCAGATGGTCGTGCTTGCTCCGCTCCCTCGCTGCCTCCGCGCTGCTGCTGCTGCCAGCGGCCGTGAACTCACTCCTCTTTCGGCTTTTCCTCTGTACCTTGGCCGCGTTTCGGTACGATATGGACCCCTTGTAGCTAACTTTGAGCACCGTCTGCTCTTGAATCAGTTTCTCCAGTTCTGCCCTGGTTCGGTCCGGGTCTGACCCGTGTCGTCTCCGGACCATTCGACAAATCCTCTCCAGATCCGGACGGGCTTTCCTCGATCGGAGGGAGTCGATTGTTTCCAGGATCCACTCACGGTACTTATTGGGCTCGGACATCGTCTCCTGCTGGTGCTGATGGTGTTTGGCCCGAGTGCGTCTTTTTCCCCCTGTTGTTTCACAAGTGACGCTGTGTCAAAGCTGGAAACAAGAGTGCGAGCCCCGGCTGGAGAATGAGGACGGAAGCCTGCCTGCTACGCTTGCGTTCGTTGGCCACAATTGTGCGCTTAAGGTGGACCGAAGATGGCGCCTAGGTCTCCGCCACAGACGCGAATGCTATTTAAGGTGGAATAGAGTCGCTTCTCGCGCACTGGAGCTCTGCGTTCTTTGTTTGCGGCCACGTTACGACCGAGCGGCAGTCCCACATACTCGACTTGAACGTGGACGCACAGTCCACGCAGTGCGTGAACGAAACTGCGGAGTCACCGAGGGTCGCGTTTGGCTGAGCAGATGAGTGGGTGACACGGCCTCGTTGACGCGATGGGTGTTTGACCTCTGGGCTTCAACACTCCGGGAATGTGTGTTTGAAATATCTCACGCTTCAGTTTTGCAGCCGACGAAACAATCGACTAAAAAACGAGACATGCAGGAAGCGCCCGCCCGCGCGCGCACACACACACACACACACACACACACGCACGCACGCACGCACACATTCAGGATAATTTTACAAGTAAAACTTTATTGGAATGATACTCATGTTGCAAAATATTACACTTCGTGTTTTAAGTCACTGTTCCCGTGACTTTAGAGACTTCCCTTTGCAGTGTGTGTGTGTGTGTGTGTGTGTGTGTGGCAGGGGTTAACATGGTTTACATTGGGGTCTCGTTTCCCTAAAAAGTGCGACAGTATGTACCAGCGTTGTGCCTGCATCGAGAGGATCACTGCAAAAACATCTAGGAGACACAGAATTATACTGTATTATAACATTTGTCCATGATGATATAGCCAACAATAAACTTGACATGGAGGAAATACAGCGAATGTGAAGTCTCAACAAGTGGTTTACAACATTGCAATAATAATAATAATGGTAATAATAATAATAAAGCTGTTTGTAAATTAGACCACAACAACCAACAAATCAGCTGATGACCACATGAAGGCATGTAGCCACGCCACCAACCACTGTGTCTGCAAATACTTTTGGACGATTCATAAAAAGAGGTTTTCAGCTGATTCACCTGCATGTGTGAGGAGCTTATGTTCCCAGTAGTGGAGTAGTAAAATGAATATGTAAAGTCGGATGTGTGGTCGGGCTAGAAAAATCAGGCAACTACCCAGGGTCTCTGGTCCTCTCTGGCGCCCAGAAAACACGCATGTGTTGTAACTGGGTTAACTGTAAAGCATCATATCCACTACTCCACTGGCTAATACTCAGGATACTGGGCTGTAAGTGTCACACAGCTGATGGAAGTTAAAATCTATTGATCAGGATTTATATTCATTCAGACGATTCTGTGCTTTTCAAATAACCGCACAGCAAACCCAAGGCAAAATAACATTCCATTGTAGGACAGATGTTTAAATTGGGGCCCAGGGCTCCATAAGCGATTATCCAGCCATAGGTATTGAAGTGAATTGATCGCAAAATAATCTGGAACAGATCATTCAGCAAATCTGCAAATAGCTCCAGGTTTGGTCAGTTTAAATATCCTTTCACGTGACCGATAACACACACATGCATCTACACATTACAAATGTGTAACTTTGTTATATTTTCCCGTTTCTGAACTTAAGTGATGTGAATTACATTGATGACAGAAACACCAAGGTGCCAGTATGAACCAAATTAGAATATCCTCATTATGGTGGCACATTAAGATACAACTAGAAAGAAGGCATTTCATGTTTGAAACAGACACTAGTGTCACTTGGTTTGACTTTATTTTAAAGAACATATTCTACAAAGACCACCATTTGGGGCATTGCTTACATCTCTGCCGTCATAGCCCGGGAGCAATGGAGCCATTGCACACCTGAAACGTGTCGTGTACTTCAAAGAGACAGGTTGTATACCATGCACTAAGAACATTTCTTTTCTCTTCACAACACTGGCTTAATTCATCTCCAGGTGCTCTACTGTTTCCAAACTTGTTCAATTGTCATTTTTATTTTATCATCATCACCACATGAAAAACAAATACAACAAAAACAGTACGTTTTTAAACATAGAAATGAAGAAAGAGTTGCTGTAGCGTGTAAGACTGTCGCATGGTCCAACTTTGCAAATGATAAGAGGAGAGAGCTGGGTGGTGGGGGGGTAGACATAAACAGATTTCAATAGAGGACCAGAAAGCCAAAGCAGGCTATCCAGACTGTAATAGATGACTGGTTAAACAGCAGCGGTACCCTGGCTCAGATGATCTCTTTCCCTTGGAGCTAGCGTTGGCCAAATGGTTGATTCGACATGCAGAATGAACCTGACAAGTGAGGTCTAAGCAGAGACAGCAAGTGCTTTCAAGACCAGAGCTGTTAGCAAAAACCAAATCTTCAGGAGGGGGAGAACTGCGGAAGACGCTAACCAAAACTCTTAATATTCCCTTATGTTCCTCTTAATTAACTAGAACTTTAAATTCCCAAATCTACTCTATATCACAAGCAAGTGTCTTACACATCTTTTTTCCCGCCGACCCCAATGCTTCATCTTGTTAAAATGTCTATTAAGTGATATGTTCAAACCTGAGATACCATTATGTTATGGTGTTCCTTAACAACATTAAAACTGAGATATTTCTGTTCCCTTAGCCTCATCTATTAGCATGACATGATATCATCGACGCCACTAGTATCTAATAACATGTAAAAACGGTGTGAGGGCGGTGTAGATATGCACGAAGCCTGGCTACGCAACAATGATAAGAAGTGTTGGTGGAACTACACAGTAAACATAATCAGAGTTTTTCTCCCCTTATGTGTCACCTGTCGCGGACTGAAGGTAATTTGAGCACACAAGCTTTCTGCTTTTCATTTTGGCTCACCGTGCCGGTGACTCAAAGTTGTCTGTGATATGAGTGGTTCCAGGTTTAAATATTTAGGAAGAAATTAAGACAAACCTGCAAAAAGTAACTTAAGTTGTCTGACTTAGTCGAAAGGGAAAGCGCGATTATTAGTTTAACTTGTGCAGCTCGAGGATTTGACTTGTACAAGACTCGGTGGGTTTCATGTACTCACAAACAGGCTGCTGCAGATTCAAACAGACTGATTTCTCTGTAATGTGGCGCAAAAGTGAATAAAGATGAATGAAATAATAAAAGAAAAAGGAAGATCTTGGGTGAAAATGTGTAGAGGCAACTCTAAATAAGTGGGGTTTCCAACACCCATGAATCTGGAGCACACCTTCATTATAAAGGGATCCATAAATAAGACAGAATAATAAATAAAATGCAACAGAAAAGGCAACACTGCTGGTTTTCAGTCTCCTTGCTCTTTTTCCCTCCTCTATTCCATTTCCACTCTTTTTGTAGCTGGTGCTTGTGATTGGACAGGGGACGGTACTCTCTCCTTATGTCTCCCACTTGACCAGCCTACCTTTGACTCTCCCTACATCCTTCTTTCTTCCTCTGTCGCTCTCTAACTCTAGAACTCAGCAAACTCCTTGGCACATTTCTCAGTGAAGGAGACGCGGATCTCCTCCTCCTCGTAGTCGTCGAAGTTGCTGGTGTCGCCTGGTCCTTTGAACTTGGGGACAAAGGGAGCTTCCACCTGTACACCGTGAAAAACGTGAGATGAGAGGCAAACATAACAAAAGGATAGCTGCACATCTGTTGACTATACACACGTCGTACACACACATACCTTTTTCTGGTAGATGGCGATCCAGTCAGTTGTAGCAAACCACTTGTGGCCCTTGATGTCATTGACGCCGTTCTTGAGGTTCCCGTAGCGTTTTGTGAGATCCACCTGGTGATGAAACCAAGACATTCATCTCATCTGTACATTCTAATAAACTCAGAACATAAAGCAAATCTAACAAAGCTGTGTCATTCAAATGGCAGACATGTTTGTGTTCACCTGTAGCAGGTTCCTCAGGAGGTCCTTCAGGTCTGAACTGAAGTGAGACGGGAAACGCACCTGAGATAGAAGACAAAAAAAAGCCTTCAATCAGAGGTCTGAGATGTGGTGAGGTGACTGAATGCATGAATGATCATATGAAAACAAATGAATTGCTGGAAAACATATGTATCTTTACAATTTGTTTCAAACTACACTCATATTTTGATTTGCTGTCAATTCTGAATTGTAGAAATTAAGACACGTGACCAGGGAGTTAAAATCATTTGTAACCTAGACTCTCCTGCACTGTAGCGGCGAGTAAAGGGTACCACAAAGTGACACTCACCTTTCCTGATACAATCTTTTCGTAGATCTGAATGGGCTGGTCAGCAAAGAAAGGGGGATACCCTGCTGCCATTTCATAGACTAGTACGCCCAATGCCCACCAGTCGACTGCCTTGTTATACCCCTTGTGGATAAAGGAGGGGAGAGACGGAGAAAAGACAAAGACAAGAAACAGATCATTTGTATGACAGGTAACGAAAAACAAAAGACATGCATGTACAACATTTTTGCAATATCACACTGAGGATGAAAACAAATTCAGAGCATTTATGTCACTCGTTGTTCACTAGAACTTCAAACACTGCATTGGATTTGGTTTTATTGGTCCCCAGTGTGATATCTATGATTATTTCATAATCAAAACAGCATATGAAGCAGATTAAACACACACACCATCATAATAAATCAATAATAATAAGTCAGAAATATGTATTAATTCTGCATGAAGACTAATTTAACAGTGGGTAGAAGAAGACGAAGAAGAAGAATCCACTTTATTGTCATTGAATACATTTTTACAACAAAATTTGTCTACTGCATTTGACCTATCCCCCCTTTGGGGGAGCAGGTGGCGCTCGGGGAGCTAGTGCTGAGTGTCTCGCTCAGGGACACAACTGGTATGGGCTGTGTGACTCAGCTGGGTATCGATCCTGCCATCTC
Organism: Microctenopoma steveboyesi; assembly: GCA_032359275.1. NCBI lineage: Eukaryota > Metazoa > Chordata > Actinopteri > Anabantiformes > Anabantidae > Microctenopoma > Microctenopoma steveboyesi. The sequence continues at coordinate 15,556,986 of JAUMHF010000001.1, forward strand.
TGCATCCCAGCCCTCTGCCTTAACCACTGCTACAAGGCTGCCAGAAGCATCTTTTGATCTAATACTTAACTTTTGTAAGTAAAATTTTAAATGCAAATCATTTATTGAAACAAATGATTTATATATAATATATTAATTTCAGATTATACATTATTATAGATAATATACTTAAGTGTTCCTCCCACCGTCCAAAGACATGCATGTTAGGTTGATTGGTCACTGTAAATTGTCCGTAGGTGTGAATGTGAGTGTGCATGGTTGTTCGTCTGTATGTCTCTGTGTTGGCCCTGCGATGGACTGGCGATTCGTCTAGGGTGTACCCCGCCTCCTGCCTGAAAAGACAGCTGGGATAGGCTCCAGCACCCACCGCGACCCGGTTTCGGATAAGCGGAAGACAATGGATGGATGGATGGATGGATATACTTAAGTGTATATCAGTATGTCAGTACCAGAACAAACTGATGCCAAATATCTCATTTTGAAATTAAATGTCATGAACAATTCACACAGACATAAAGAGGAAGAATGGCTGCTCACCTTGCTGAGAATAATTTCTGGGGCCAGATATTCTGGGGTGCCACACAGTGTCCAGGTCCGGCCCTTTACACGTTTGGCAAAGCCAAAATCTGTCACCTGGGGAAGAAAAACCAAGACAGTGACACTAAGAAAGTGGGAGAGAACACAAAGAAGAAATAATGAAACATACTCTGAGAGAGCCCAGCTGAGTTCAACCACAGGAAAGGAAGGCAGATTAAAAGAAACTTGTTATTGTAAGGTTCACCTGTAGAGGGCGCCAGAATCTGTGCCACAAGACGCCTCCAAAGTACAAGTACAACTTTAGCAAACACATAATTGCACACACCACCGCCATTTTTGCACTTAAGCATATCAGGCTGTTTATTTTTAGACACATCCAGGTCTGTGTGACATCACAGACTAAGGGATGGGGGAAACATCTTCATATTATATCGCTGATTATTATTTTTCTGAGCATTTCTTACTACAGTCCTAACAGGTCTGTTTTTAATAATCATGTTTGTATTTTCAGTAGCCTGGGCAAAATGTATCATAATAACTCTCATAATAATGACTCCCATAGAATAGAAAGAGCTGACACTCAGTCTTTTTTAAAGATCGTTTTCATTTTTGTTTTAATGGCAGGTGACAGGTGCATGAAGGGAGATTATCTGCCATGTGTTAAAGGGCCGTTTTGATTAAACCTCTCACTCATCACTGGGACTCTACAGCGACGCGTGCATTTAATGTGAATTTCATTCAGAGGTCTAGTGTTTTTAAACCAGAAAAAGGCTGTGCTTTGACCTATATGCTAAACTCATCATGCTAACCTCATTTTATAAAAAGTTTTTCTTAGCATAGCATGTTAGCATTCTAACATGACAAAGACAAGTTACAGCTGAGGCTGCGGCAACATGTCAGTAACATGAAAGGGTATAAAAAGAGAATCCCAGAACTAAGGATGGGGCAAGAATCAATATGAATAGTTCAACTACTAAAGAATTGGGCCTACAGCATTTACAGCTGTAAATATAAATTACAGCTGTATATAACTTTTGATGTTTTTCACTTTTCAAATATTTGCACCTCGCTGTCCACATATTCGTCCACATGGGTATTTACCTGTATGTAGCCCTGCTGGTCTATGAGCAGGTTTTCAGGTTTCAGGTCTCTGTAGATCAGGTCCAAAGCATGCAGGTACTCAAAGGTCAGAACAATCTGAGCAGCGTAGAACCGAGCGTGAGGCTCACTGTTCACACACAAACACACAATCACAGGGAGAGAGACACAAAAAAGCAGCTTAGTGGACTCTGCAGTAAAGAACAGAATAGATATAAACAAAGGTGAAAAAGTAGTGATAAACTAAATCTGAATACAGGACAGTACATAAGAATAGAATAGTGTACAGACCTCAACAATATATTTCAGTGTGTACCGATAAAGTGCTTCTGCACTGTAAACTATATCCTATATTTCAGCACCAACCTAAATCTGCCAATTCTTCGTAGATGGGAGAACATCTCTCCACCTGGTACATACTCCATCACCATGTAGAGGTTAGTGTTGTCCTGGGGAAGACAGAGGACCCGTTATTGACACTCAATCACGTGCGCATACACGGAGTTTGTTCTAACGCGCTCCAGGCATGCACACATACACATGGGATGGAGAACTGGAAAACATGAAGAGACTGTCCTGTGGGTCAATATGAATGACTATGCTAAAGTGTGTCATTTGTCTGTTGACATACACGGACATATGTGTCCAGAAATTCCCCAAACTTTAGAAACCACGTCCTCTACACCCTTTAGTTTATTTCTAACAGCTTTATATTGTTATGCACAATTTCAATTTCTCAACCTGCAATTTTCAAGTCGCTGTGGCATAACTCAAAGCAAGCTGCTAATACGCGTTTGCCGTTTACTCTTTCATCTGTGTGCTAGACAACACACGTGGACAGGAAGATTTTGCTAATAGGTTTATTTGACGCATCAAGGATATTCAACCCGAGAGCATCTAAACAGCTTAACCTGAATAAAGCCTTAGCTGGAGTATGGCCATCAGCTGGCCTAGTTTGTTCAACTACAAACTGCTACTGACAAAGTCATTCTCTGTAGATGGGAAAACATTATTGTGACAGGCATTGTGTTAAGGCTGAGCATACTGCAGCCACCTTTAACACAAAGAAAAATAGGCCTGTTATTTGCTAGTGCTGTTGCCGATGACCCTGGAGGGGTCTGAACTTTACATTGTGTGTTTATTCCCACTGTGAGCGACAACATTTAAACTTAAATTCAGGAATGTGATTTTTCAAGATTTTATTTGTGTTGCACTGATGCACATAAGTATTTGAACACGTGGCAGTCAACAAGAATTCTGTCTCTCAAAGACGTATTACTCTGCTTCTAAAAAAGTCCACCTCTACTCCACTTATTAATCTAAATTAGTAGCACCTGTCTGAGCTCTTTAAAGACATCTGTCCACCCCACAGTCAGTCAGACTCCAACTACTACCGTGGGAAAGACCAGAGCTGTCAAAAGCCTCTAGAAGCAAAACTGTGAACCCCCACAAGGCCGGAAAGAACTACGGGGCAATTGCCAAGCAGCTTGGTGAAAATAGATCAATTGTTGGATCAATTGTTAGAAAATGGATGAGGCTAAAGATGACTGTCAGTCTCCCTCAGTCCGTAGCTCCATGCAAGATCTCACCTCGTGGGAAGCTAGTCAGTGACTTGAAGCTTGAAGAGAGCTGGGACCACAGTTTCAAAGGTCACTGTCAGTAAAAAGCTACGCTGTCATGGTTTCAAATCATGCATTGCACAGAAGGTTCACCTGCTCCAGTCATCACATGTCCAGGTCCGTCTGAAGTTTGCCAATGACCACTTGGATGATCCAGAGAAGGCGAGGGAGAAACTAAACTTCACTCGCGTCCCAAGATTATTTTTTTAAATTTCTAAGAACTTGCAATCGCAGAGTGTTGAAATACTTATGTTCCTCACTGTACATACGTAGGTACCTTGTTAAATCTACAGTACAAAGCATCACACGGTGAATACAGCGATATGCCTCAGCATCAACATCAAAAGCAAAAGTTGGCTACTTATGATTATGAGAAGTGACTGCTGTACTATTAAATATTAGGCTCAGTCATTTACTGGTGCCCATGTGTAAGAAGCATTTTAGTTTTGTAGCTGGTCAGGTAAGACCTAATTTAAACAATTGTATGAATGGTTAAGCACTTTGTGTTATGTGGTAAACTGTAACTAAAGCCTTTAAGCTGACATAGTTTAATATTTCACTATGAATCATTGTGAAGCAGGAGTGTGAAGGTGGTTAAACTGGAAACACTCATGTGCCAACAGCTTCAATTAAGACCACAGTTCTTCAGTTCCCCAAGATTTAACCTGTCAGCTCATTGTTTTTGGTTTTACAGCCGAGACTTTTATTATTCATAGAATATACTGAACAGAAACCAAGCTCAAACTTTCTTTTAGGAAAGCTGACTTCAATTTCACTTGCCCACACCCAAGTCTGATTACAGCCAGACCTTTTAAATCAGAAACCCCCTACAGCTTGGCTGTATGGCCAAGCTACCCTACTAAATTTCTGCATACCTTGAACGAGTACTCTAACCGCACCAGAAAAGGAAAGCTGACAGCCTGAAGAATCCTCTTTTCATTGAGCGTGTGCTCTATTTGCTTGAGCTTTACCACCTGATGAGCAGAGAGAGAAAGCATGAGGAAGACAGAGAGAGAGAGGTGCCAGATTGATCATATAAATCAAACACATTTAACATTAACAGTTATCTGCTTCTCTTCTAACTTTGTTTATATTTTAGTTACAAGAAAAACATGAGGAACACTAGAGCACCTATAGTCAATGTAGTGTCTAACCTATAAGGAAACAGTGTTTCAGAGGTCTATTAGTCCTTGCTAATGCAAATGCAATAAAACTGCCTTTTTTTCAGACTAGGGACGAATGAATCTACGTTTAAGGTGTTTGGATCATAAAGGACATTTGTAAGATGCAGACTCAAGACGTCAAATGACAATGGTCTAACTGCTTCAGTTTGAGTAATGGAAGATATGCACAGAATAAAAAGAATCTTAAAAAAGGAAGGCTTCAACTCACAACTATATACATATACAAAGCAATTTATATATAACAAACATGTATCTATAAGTAATATATTATAAGAAGGCATATTCATTAGCAGTCACATTATAATAAATTAGGTCAAAGTTGCTCCACTTTTGATGTGATCTCAGTACCTCAGAGAACCTCAGTAGTGCCACTTTAAGACAAACTATATCAAAGAAAAAAATGTATATATGTTTTTGCATTTTGCACCAGTATGCACAATCAGCTCCAGGTCTTTTTCTTTAGTTTCCATAAATGTCTTGAGCCTTGAAAGCATAATATTCACATTAATGACTTGTTTCGACAGACACACTTAACCTCTCTTCACCAGACTAACCTTCTGCTTGTTCAGGATCTTCATGGCATAATGCTGTCCTGTTTCTCTGTGCCTCACCAGCATAACACGACCAAATGAGCCCGTGCCCAGCGTTTTCAACCTCTCAAACTGCTCCAGGCAAGCCGTGTTCTGACCAAAACAAAAACGGTTAGATTTTTGTGAAAGCAAACTGGTGGGGGTCAGGGCATAGGAACTTAATGCTAATTTTCTAAATGTGCACCGTGTTAATATTATTTATGTGTATGTGTTGTTGATATTGTGTGATGATAAAGGAAACAGCCATCATTAGCATCAGCTCACCTATATTCTTAGGATGCCTGGTGCAAATTGTCTCTTTTGAGGTCATTCAACATCTCTGGGTTGAGGTCTGAGCTCTGAGCTCTGACTGGACCACTCCAAAGGGCTGAATAGTGGTGGTTTCACCAGTTATATACTGAAACTATGACTGTTTCCAACATCCCTCTGTATGATTAATGTATAATGAGTGGGTGTTATAAAGACATGAACAAGCATGAGTGTTGTATCAGCTGAGAAATGGTGTGTATTTTTGTAACTTTAGTGAAGATCAGATCAGATTTATTGACCAATTTATGCAGAAAATCACAAAACTGCAAACAGCACTATGGCAATGTATTGTGATTTTTTTTGTAAGTATTTTTTTCCATTAACTACGAGAACATTGATAATCTTCAATGTAATGTAAAACAAAAAGTTCAGTGACAGGTGCAGTAGACAACTTTATCCCATACACAAACATAACAAGTCCCATAACCTACACAAAACTTAATTTAAAAATTCTTAGGTTTGTATTTTTGCAACTGCATGTAGAAATGAGAGAAAGTACAGCAGAGTACGTCACGTCCCTGTCAACTCAGACAATATGAAGACACATATATGCATTCGCTAACCTGTGCAGGACTCTCCCACTTCTTCAGGAAGTCCTCTTTGGCTTTAGCAAGGAATTCCTTGACTGTGAAAGACAAAACCACCAGTGTTGACAGAAGAAAGGCTTCAGAGTGGTGCGTACAGTGTATGTGTGTAGAGTGCAAGACTTTGAAAGCCATTTTTATTTGATCCAGATTTTTTTTTGCTAAGATGGAAACTATGTCTAGTAATATTTTGTTGTCAGTCAACTTGGGGAATAGCTTGTCTGGCAGCAGTCCCTTTATCCTGCTGACAGCGAGATATACACATAGACCGCCACTCCGATGACAGAACAGAGGTCGAAGTCAGTGTGGACTGAATGAAATGCTGCTTCAGTATACACTGCTCACCTCTCACGTTCAATGTGAATTCTCAGTAAGAATATTTAGCATGCAAGTCCCCTTAAAATGAGCTGCTCGCATCCCCCATGAACAATGAGAAATCTTTTTTGTGTGAAATTTGTAAAGGCATTTCCACACAATCACAGAAAAACTGTTTTGCACACACCTCATGGATTGCATGCTGCTGTAGCTTTGCACCAATGTCTGCAATACAGAGCTGAAGCTCAATAAAAGTTCAAATTTGTTCTGTTTTGTTGCACTGACCTTAACGTGAGCAGCCAATCATGTCTAACCACCAAACACAATCCCTATTCTATTAAACCTTCTCGTGTCTTAAATGTTTCCAAATCGTACATTCGCAGACAGTACGATGTATTTAATTGTTGTGATATCAGCACACAGCAAACACAAATGTGAAACTTCAGCTAGCACCAGCAGGAGACCGGAGATCATCTGCTTTGCTCGACCCAACCTTCAGTTTTCCTGCTCTGCGACACTCGTGCTCAACATTTCAGGCAGATGTTAATAAACAAGATTGCTCATAAACATACTAAACAAGCTGCACAACTTGCATAGCTGTTTGATTCACATCTGGTTTGTTGTTGAGCCACTTCCAAAGGACAGAGGTAGAGTCAGAGAGCTCTCTTTTTACAGGTCTAACTCTTCCTCTGGCTCTTCTAGCTCAGCCTTTCACTTATCTAGTTCTGTCTGTAGGCAAATGTGAGAAGCCTGTGTTATATTACCTATACAAACACTTCAGTTACTTCATCAATATAGTTATACGGTATTTAATACTATCACCACATATTGTCTGTGATATGGCACGGCACAGTCGTTGTGGAGTGCATTACTAACAGTGTGAAACCGACTTCCAATGCTTTTAAAATCTGAGAAAAAAACACTATCCACTCTAAACTTGACATTTCTAAATTATTTAGACAGAATTAATACAAATCTGGAAAAAACAGGGTGTGCAGTAGAAAACGAAGTCAGTCTGAGTTAAGATGCTACGGTGGTTTTGAAGCTTGACTCATTAGAAGGTGAAAGTCAGGATTTCTGTATCTGGACACATGGATGTAAAATAGTTAAGCCTGTTGTGTTTCTGTAGGAAGCAATGAATCCAGAACGACTGAAGCAAAAATGACAAACAAATAAATGTTAATAAGTTAATAAGCAGCCTCAGAATTAAATAGTTCAGGCAACAGATCAAGACATCAAAGCACTGACGAGCCACGGTGGAGAGAACAGATGTGTGGTGCTATAAGATTTCCTAAAGCACATTTAACACACTGTAGAGAAAATAGCACGACACTGTTGCCGCCTGCACACAGTACATGTGTCACAGCCTACATGCAGACTGATAGTGTGGATATAATGTGCTTTGTTTTACATCATCTGTTCTATTTATAAACGACACCCGTAGTAAAGAACTAGTGCAATAAACACAGCAGTGCGGAGGCCCCCGCAGGTTCTCGTGTGTCCACATGAGAGTAAAGTCCCATTAAACATAAAGTAGAGCAGACCAAACAAAACGAGGCCCACGAAGATCACGTTCAGCTCACCCACACACACACACACATTTTCAGCAGCATGTCTTTCCAGAGGAGTCGAGCAGCAGGCCTTTTCTGACACATAGACTGTTGTAATCTTGCCAATAACGATGCCAACGTAAGTGGCTGTTTCGGCGCTCGCACTGGAAATAGCTCATTCCTGCTTCCCTGCCTCAGCTTCCACTGAAATCTCATTTTCACAAGTGAACGACTATCACTTCATCCACACACACGCGCGCACACACACACTGTGCTCGTATGTTTAAATGTTTGCCATGTGTGCTAATGAGCTTGCGTGACACCAGGAAATTGGTTTGAAAAACGACTGTCACGGACGAACCGGTGCATCTTAATGAACTGGAAAGCAGGACCGGGCCTCTAATTAACGGTGTACGGCCCGTTATGTAAGCGAACACAGCCTGCTGCTCCGTGAGGCTGCACATCAGGTGTTGCTCGCGAGTGGCGTGTGCTGGCGACCGTACCCACCGCTTTCCATCTCGCTGCCCTTTCTGGCCGTGGGCGCGTTGCCCATGATGACAACCTGTCAACTGGCGATCCGTGGCTTTTGGCCGCTCTGCAGCCCCCACAAGCCGGTCTAAGCTCGATGAGGTCTGAACGGTATCTCCTAAATCCAGCTGTAGCAAACGCTAACTCCGATGTCCTGGTCGTTAATGCCCTGGCAGCTGCGGATGCGGTGTCACGGCGAGACGGCGAGAGAATAGTGCAGCGGGCTCGCTCACTCCACGGTCATCGACAGCCGGTGACCGATATCGAGCTTAAAATCCCCGTGGTGCCGTCGTTGTGGTATCTCGGCGGCTGGGGCTTCGCTGGGCCGTCGGGCCGAGCTCGGCACAGTTGGCCTGAACACGGAGGATCCAGTACTCTGTCCCTCCTTGCAGCCCCCGCGAGCGAGGCCCCCCGGCTCCCCACCTCTCCCCCAGCCCAAAAAAAACAGCGATACCAAGGGCGGGGTTGCACTATTCTCAACCGAAAGCCTGTCACGTTTTGTTAACTAGCCCAGCTTCGAAATATTAAACCTCGGCGGGGTCCGACAACGATGGGAATTCGTCCAAATCAACATTGGCCCCCCGTAGCCTCGGAGACGAGCAGGATGACGGAACTACAGCCGAGAGAACGTCCCGCCCACTCGTCAGAACAGAGAAGATTGACAGGTTGAACTAGGCTACGGATTGGCCGACTTCCTGCAGAGCTCTCGAACGTAGCGCACTGATTGGTCTATTGCAATCCATCAACAACGGCAACGTCCCGCCGCCCTACAAAAAATAAGCACAGGGAGCGTCACCGATTATTTTTCTCCCGACGATGTCCGTGGCGCGCCCACTTTCTCCGCTTTCTCTCTTCTATTGGCTTGGCGTGGCCGAACCGTGGGAATCTCAGTGGATGCGAGGATGTCTATTGGCTGTCAGCGGTGGGTGACAGGAAGGCCCCCCCTCCTAAAAATCCCTCTCCCCGCTTCTTCACCACCCTCCTCCCTCTCTGCCGCCAAGCGACTGATACGCGTTTGGCCAAGTGACGTCAACTGCGAGCTATTTTTGGAAATGTTGGTCAGAATGTGGCGCACGCGCAGCGCGGTCTGGCTGGCAGGACTTCTAAACTGATCGCAGACAGCCGTGCACGGAAGGACGAGTGTATCTGCTGGTAAATGGATCAATCACGGGAAATGAAAGAACATCTTTTAACAGTCGGTGCAAACACGCAGAGCAACACAGCATCTGTCTGTTTATCAACGAGCTTTTATAGTTGGTCAAAATCCTCCAGCTGCATGCTGACATCTCCCTACACCTGGATTACCTACAGGGCGAGTGTGGCAAATGCCCAATGTCCCCTTATTATGATCATCCTCAAAAGGCACACACATTTGCATCTGAATATCTGATTTGAATAATAATTTTGGATTGTTTAAATATAAATCCAAATTTAAAAAGATGTTATCAATAGGAGATCCCTAAAGCCTGCAATGAGCAGCTATTAGAGGGCAGCTGATGCTGCATTTGGATTCTGTTGTCAACCATCTTGCAGGTCATAGTACCTTAGTACTGTAACCTGACCTCTACTTACAGCCATTACTGAGAACGTAGACGTGTGCGAAACAGAGGTAACAGATGAACATAAAAAGATTCAAGATTCAAAACACTTTATTATTCCCAGGGGGGAATTGTTTCAGTCCCTGAAAAAAAGAAAATCAGTTCCATATCAAAAAGGAGATAAAATGGGTGAAAGCAGAAAGCCCCCTTCCTTTCGTGCTGTAGTTGCCAAGCAACAAGGGTAGAGTGAAAATGGTGAAGGGATGCTGCTGCATTTTATGAATGAAATTTGGAAAAAAAAAAAGGAGCCAGAGGGAGCCAGAGGGGAGGAGAAAAAGCGGACTGATGCAAACCCGCTAAAACACACACACACACACACACACACACACGTGCTGAGGCTCACTGCTGTTCATGTTTTCTTCCTTACTAGACAGGGTAAAAAAAGCAGCTGTGTAAGAGATGGTGATACAAACTTTATTAACCTAACCACTTTTGTTACAAATTCTGTAGAGAATATATAATATGAACACAAAGAATATATGCCTTCTCATCTTGAAGACTAAGTAAGCGCTGTGAGGAGATTATTTACAGTAAGTCTGATTTATCAAAACAATGTGACTGCAAAAAAGGTAATCCAGACCTCGTCCTCCTTCATGTGTTGTGCACAATTACAGACCTCATGGGCAACATTTACCAGAAATGACCTGTGGCTTGTTTGAAAGAATCACGTTTACCAAGTTATTTGGATAACTTTAGGGCAGAACAAGGCTCTATTCTGCAAAAATTACCCAGCTAACAGTAGGTAAAGCAGCTTTCTGGAACAGGCTCTTTAAGCATGCCCCATATTTTAAATCTAAGATTTGTCTCCATGGGTACTAAATTGACATTGCACGGCGCAAGTCTTTAGAAAATTTTAATGCTTTAATATGAGCAACTAATGCTACACTGGCATAATGTTTAAAGCTCAGGTTTGTGCTCAGGAGAACAGGATAAACAGCACAGTGTGGACATCCTTGTAGGAACATGACTCGCACTGTCAGGAGGATATGACAGCCGTGTGTTGTACATCACCCTGACGGCTCATCTGTAACATAATTTAACACAGAGCTACAGTAAAATAAGGCTACGTGCGTCGTGCGGATCTTTCTGTGTGGACAGGTGAAACACATTTCTGTGAATATTCCAGATCCACCCCCTTGTGTATGCCATGTCCATTCTTCCTCCTAATGTCCATGTCCACTGTTACTTCCAAGGCCTCGTTATCCAAATGTGTGTTTAAGAAGCGAGTGAGAGTAGAGGTTCGAAGGGCTTCTTGTCCAATGTGTTAATCTGGTGTTTCTTACATGCAGTCCATGGAGTTGTCTGGCATCAGTCCAAGAGGTGGCATCTTTCCTGGTAGACAGGAGGAAGGCAGCATGCTGCTGATGTTAGGGGACGGGTCAACATTCTCGCTGTCCTCCATCTTGTCTGCCAGGCCCTCCCAGTTAATATGGAAGCGGGTGACACGAGGGTTGGAGGCTAAAATATTTCTCTGAAGCTGAGGAAAAGAGGGGGAAAGCAGGAGGGACAAATTACTAAATGTATCCATCTTTATACTCACTTTAGTTCTAGGTGTCACAAATTACAACCTTGCTTAAGAAGAAAGCAACATTCACTTCAATTGCCTAAAACAACAACAACAAAAAACACTTATTGTACTGGATCCAGCAATTTAGTAATATGTTAATAAATATTTAAGTTCTGCATATGGCCTAATGCGGCACAGATGTTTTTACACTGTGTCTGTACATTGTGTGAAATTCATCCACGTTAAAATCATATACAAAGTTTACAGCTTTGTCACAAGCTATTATAGGGGCATATCAGCTGTGTTTTGTTGTTGTTATTTTAAAGTGGAAAGAAAAATAATGGCATTATTCCAATATAGTAAGTCGAAGTAGTTATTGTTACTTCTCTTCCTTAATGCAGTTGTTGTTTGCAACATCCTTATCAGAGCACAAGAGGGCAGTAGAAAATGGTGTATACAGTATTTCAATTCTGCATTTTTTGTATCTTTATTTGTGACACAAGAGTTTGTTTTCCTTAATGACATAAAAGACCAAGCAGTGGGATCTGCTTTGTGATGCAGTTCTGTGAGCACAGACATCTTTGGTTTGCCCACGTGTTTATCCAATCCATAAAAAAATGTAATCTTTGAGTTTGTGTCTTGATGTGCATTACCTGAGTGTAGTCTGGTTTGAGAGGGGGGTTTTCCCGTAGCTCAGGGTCAGTATACTCGTTATTGACGTAGTAGCCTATGCGAATGAAGTCCTGTCCATGGTAGGTACAGGTTATAAGGACAACAGTCACTCCTACAGCATCACTCTCTGGAATCAATCCTGTATTTGGAGCATCAGCCTGAAGTGACAGACAATAGAACAGTAAGAAGGAAATCTGAACAAATTAAACTTAATCACTAAGAAAAACTTATAACCAAATTAAATAAATGTATTTGTGTGGGAAAATCTATTATGAGGCAGGATGAGCAATAACATATTACAGCTTATTCACCTGAAACACAAACATGTGTCTGCCAGCGGGTACTGGTCCAACTAGTACAGAGTCGAGAACCTGGTCGTATTCCTCACTCTCAGCAGAGCCCACATAAATAATCTTCCATTCCAGATCTGACAGCACACACAGGACAATAGGGAGATTTAGGAAATGTTTTGGAATCTTCTAGCAAGACTGCACATTTTATAACTTTCTTCAAGTCAAAAATCAGACTGATGAAGAAAAATTCCAGATGACTCAACATCCAGGTAACTGCCCCTTAGATGTCGCCACAGAAATTAATATAAACATTAAAAATATAAAAGGACCAATTGATATTATTTTATTATCCTTATCCTAATACATAATGATAGTGACAAGTATCAGTGCACATCTCTAACAGTGGTGTGCCTTAACATGTTCTAAATCAAGAAAACAAACGTCTCAGAAAAATAAATACGTTTGTTGAGGTATAACTAAACATGCTGCTGATTCCCTGTCGTCTGCCCCACCGTGCGCGGCAACTCGATGTGCTTGTCGGTTGCTACAGTAACATACTGCCAGCAACCAATCAGATTTGGCAGAAAACTGCACAGAAAGCGTATGAACGAATCGCAGCAGGCAGGAGGCGGGGCGATAAGCACAAACGCGCCAGCGCCAATTTTTAACGACTTTGAAAATAAAATATAACGTCCCGGCAACTATACACGGCCGAATTAGGCGACACGCTTTTTGTGTACCTGCGCCAAAACACCATCTACGCACAGCATATAAATTACAAAACAGGAATATTGCACAGTGGGTTGCTAGTGTGCCAGCTAATGTTAACATAACACAAACAGCATTCATTTCCGTCGCACGTTTACTGAAAACAATACCCACCTTCAGGTAAATCTTCCATGCACTCAAACGTTATTTCAAACTGAAACGGATTCCCAAATGGACTCGGGTTGTCCAGTACAGCGACATTCAACACTTGTACTTTTGCCATAGCGTTATTTTCCGTTGCTCCTTAACCTGAAAAAATAATGAGCGTTTCTCTTACGCGAACGAGGGTGTAGTAAAAAGCTTTTTGCTATCGGTGCGTCCTCAAATTGTCTCACACGATTTGACGCTCTTTGCTTTCAAGGTTTAAGTCAGTTTAATTCCTTTTATTTCCAACAATACCAACTTGACCCGGCGGGTACTGTGCCAAGGCGGAAGTATGTCACCAACTTCACTTTGACGTCTTTAACTATTGCAGAAACATCCGACATCGTTTCGTGATGCTGCCCTCTAACGTTCATATGTTGAACAACCACAGTTCCTTCAACATATACTGTAAGTGACTCCACTTGTACATATACTTTAAGGCTATTACATTTATTTGCATTCGCTTAATTTCGCTTGGAGTAGTAGTAATTTACAATATTTTTTGGAAATATGAAAATAATACCTGAATATATGTGTATATATGTAAATATAATGGTATACACTACTATAACATTAAACAATCTGGAGAAAAATATCCTGTTTACTGCATGGAAAAAGAATGTATTAAACATTTACCCCAGTTGCAATTAAGCATTGTAATGTAACATTTTAATGTTCTCTAGTGTTATGCAAAAAGAAGGATATACTGTGCAGAAATCCATATACATTTCCCATATTTTATATGACATTATATGATTTGAAATAAGGGTGGTGGCAGGGGCAAAGCTGAGACAGAAGGCTGTTGTCGGGATAGTGGCAAGAGGGCAATCAGTCTGGGTTTCATTCCAGTCAGGTGGGCTCAGTCAAACTGAAGGAACAACAGAATCTTCTCCAGAAGAATATGTGTGCAGATGAAACATAAAACAAATACTAAGCTTTAAACTCTGGAGAAAACTGTTATTTTCTCTTTTAAGTGAAAGCATAGGCATATGCATATTGAAATATTGAAAAAAGACAGACATAAAAAGGACAGAGCATTACATTTTATTAAAGAGGATGTATCATTATGACTTTTGCATATTTTTCATTTTTGCGGACATCCAAAAATTAATTGTGTCTCGACCAAATTCTCCATGCCCAAACAGGCCTGTCTGTGCTCCATGGACTGACACTCGTCACCTGTGGGCCAGTACTCGATCCAGGTTCTCTCCCCGAGCATATAACGATACCTTAGAAGAGCACAGTGGAAACCACAGATGTACTGTTAGATGTAGAATTTAAATTTTAATTCTTCACAGCAGCAGTTCTTAACTTGCTTACAGTATAAAGGATAAACATATTTTTCCAAGCCCAACATCCAATACTCAAGATTCTTTCTCTACTGATCATAGTTTTAGTGTCAACATTGTGAGCGTGAGAAACTCTATTCTATTAGTGGCACTTTTTACTGTAGTGTGGCAGTAAGTCAACGTGTTTCCATCAGTACATGTGTTTTCTGACAACGAGGGGCCAGGAGGTTAAGAACTGCACCTTTTATAAAACCTCAAGTCAAGTAATCTGAAACATGTTGGAATGAAATTCAGAAATGGAAAGAATATAATACAATGAAATGTGTTAACGTTTTAGTTCTAGTTTACTCACGATTTATTCTCCTCGTCCTTGATGACATCGCTGGCCAAGCCCATGATAAGGTAGGTTTTGCCTCTTTCCAGATTTAAAGCCACCCTGCAGTGTGGATAACTGAGAAATGTGCGCAGCTTACCCTCTGGAGCAACGTCACAGTTTTCTGAATAAAAGAGAAAGTTTATCACAAATACATATTCAAATTAAAGATGCATATCATAAAATAATGGTTGTATTAACCATAAAATCTCAAGCTCACTTTCCATCCTTGAGTCTTTCCCTTCCCGCAGCTCACACGCATCAGTCCCTGTAAATAAATAATTTTATATGAAAAACAACACACACTGAGTATAGCACACAATGAGTATAATTACATAATAACACATGCTGTATTCAAATGTTCCTGTTTTAATATCACACAATCATCTGATGCAAAACAGATATTTGGCATATTTGTATACTTGTACTATTTGAAGTTCTTTAAATTTTGACATATAAATACTCACCTTCTTTGATGACTGTCACAACTCTCATAGTGTAAATGTCAGTGGACAAATCAGCTGTAAAGTTTTCCACTTTCACTTTATACACTGAGGACAGAAAAGTTGTAAGTTGTTAGCTGGTCACTCACTCAACATGAGCACACACACACACACACACACACACACACACACACACACACACACACACAGACACGCTCACACACACACACAATCTCACCAAAATCTATTTTTCTGTCTCTTTCAGTCTCGCAGGCCTTATTTGTGCGTTCTTCATTGTTTATTCCCTTCTTCTTCTGCATACTGCAGTTCTCTGGAAATACACATTGGGCACAAGGTTTGTACAAAAATGAGCACATGTGCTGGAAGTGTTTGTCTGCATTAAAAAAAGGTAACCTTGACTTTACAGTGATGAAATACCTTAAAAATACCAAGAGATTATTCTAAATACCTTTCTGGAATCTATGCACTCTCTATGTTTATATGTGTCTTCTTGTGTTCAGATTTTCTATGTCCCTGAACTGCTTAGACCCTCAGCATCAAGACAAATTAGGATAATCAATATGATAGTGTTTGTACTGTTTTACTTCTTCAGCGAAAAACTAACAAACGTCCCCAAAAACCACTAAAGCCCTGGATTGTTTACTGTCTTGTAATAGTACTGAAAACTAGAGGTAAACAAAGAATACTTTTGATTGTTTAACATGTTTTCTTGCCATCACAATTTGGCCCTGATGAACCAACAGGTCCAAGTCCAGTCGGGCCCAGCCCGAAAAAGCGGCGCGGTTCCGCTTTCTTGTGGGCCCACCATCTGCAAGAGGGGCCACAGGGCTCGGTTGCGCAGAGCTATGGGTGGTGGCCGAGGACGGGAGCACTGGCGTTCCGACCCTCGGTTGCTGAAACTGGCTCTCGGG
>JAUMHF010000001.1:15573418-15609242 GCA_032359275.1 Microctenopoma steveboyesi
TTCCCTACTTAGGCTACTGCCCCCGCGACCCGACCCCGGACCAAGCGGAAGATAATGGATGGATGGATGGATGGATGAACCAACAGTCAAAAGTGGTTTATAATATGAGTTTGTTTGGAGTTCTCACACAGTTCACTCACCTTCAGCACATGAGCACTCATTACTTTTACATAGTCTTTGTAGCTCTCCACTTTTCCTCTCTGGGTGGTAGAACTTCACACAGTGTGTATCTATGACATGAAAAGAAATATTTGTAAAACCTTTTTTGTAATTGCTTGCCAGGCCAAAGTACATTTAGCAGTATATATACAGTAAATATAAAGAATTATATTTTATATAAAATACACATTAGACATTAAAATGCATCCTTTTCACTCTGTACATGAAACAGCTAAAATGACATCTGTTGGAAACAACCTTGGTTTCTGGGTCTTTGAGACTCACGGTTATGTTGTTGATGGTCATAGTATTCATAGACTGTCACAGCAGCTGGTTGTAAAATACCCACTTTCAGTGTCTGGTGGATCTTAAAAGCAATCTCATCTGGACGCTGGTGAGAAACCTGTAAGAAATGCCCCACAAAGGCACAGTATGTCAGCATCCTTCAGCTTTATTAATACCATCTCCACATTCTATCTGTTATTTAAATTAAATCGATTTTTCTCCCCCCAGGTGAAGTATGAGGGCTTCTTCCAGCAGAGGAGCGAGGAGGGCGGCGGTGCGAGGATTGAATAATTGGAAAGAGAAATAGAAACTATAAATGAAGGTGGTGCTGGGAAGGTTAGGGTTTGGTATTCTTCTGTAGCATCGTATCTCCCTTTAGTATATAAAATGATAATAATGTGAATTTTCAATAAAGCTTATTTGAATTTAAGCTGTTAAAATAGAAGGAAAACTGGTATCTTACCTTGTTCAAGTAAATGATAAGTGAACCTCTGTCTGACAGGGCTTTGTCCATCTCATACTTTGAAATGGTGCGGTCATGTCCTTTAGACAACTACAAACACACGCACACACACACACACACACACACACGCACACACACACACACACACACACACACACACAGGCATTTCATTAGACTATCATATAGACTCTTACAGAAGCAGTTTCACAGCAGCTGGAGCTGCTGTAAGACATTTCACCACCCCATTCACTCTAAGGCATTCTGTGGTGTCTTGTTATTTCCATTTTTACGTGACACAGTCTTTATTTTGAAACAACCACAGTAATTGATCAATTCTCTGCTGTCTTCTACTAATAATGCGCTCTTTTTGTAAACATTTCTGCATTAAAGTTTTTGCTCGATATCACTTAATTCTTCTGGTTCAACACAGGTGACTGAGGATACTGAAGCAGAATTAGTGCTTCATAAGCAGTGAATGCAAATTAATCTGTCCACGAATCATTAAATATAAATTTTGATGGTACAAGATCTCCTTAATGTCGAAAATAATAACTATATTTATATAGTAGTATAGTTAAATTGCCATTCATATAAATTATTTTTTTGAAGCCACCTGGAGTTGCAGCAGAGTGATGAAAGAGCGCATGTGGCTCTGGAGCTGCATGTTGCCAACCCCCGAGCTTTATGACATTTCACACGAGAGGTGAGACATATCGAAAACAAAAAGCCGGTCCAGTTGCCACTAAACAGCACCTCTGGTAAAATCATGACCTGGACGATAATCTTTGTGGACAAACCTCTACACACATACTGTTTCTACAATCATGACAATGGAAATCTAAATGTGTGTATAAGTCTTACTACGTTCAGGTCCTTTTTGTCAACAGTGAAGCCAGTTAATAAGCCAATGTCCAAGATTGTCATGGTTGCTTCACGTTTTCCTTTATACCTGCACACAGAATGGTCAAAATTACAGAATAAAACAGTGACAAGAATAATCTTGAACTACAGAGAAGGATGACGCTAAAATAAAGAAATAGTATAATAAGTTTAGAAACAGAAGAACACAAAATTGTTTTGTAATTAGTTCATTGTTAGTTACTAACAATTAGTCCATTAGGGGAGACAGATTTTTTTTTAAAGGCATCTGAGGACTTTTTTATCTGATGTCTGCAGAATCTCTATTTGATTGAATATTCTTATAATGCACCCAGGGCCTGATTTACTAAAGATTTGTACAAACAAGAACGTTTGCAAACTTTACAGCAGTTGCAAAAAATCACACAGATGGATCCACTTTGGGTGCACACTGTCTTTCCAGTGAGTAAAGTATGTATTCTGTGGATGTTAATTAATGCAAAGTGGGACGTTTTTGTTTGTTTTTTAATGTGCAAAATACAAGTCAGAAAAAATGCAACTACATAAATTACAAATACAATGAGATGTATTAAGTCTAAAAGATAATGCAATGCTTTTTCCGAACTAACAAGCTGGTGAGCGTGAAGATTGCTGCCTTTTGGTTGAGTCATATAAGATTTGAAAAATCATTACATGCATAAAAGAAAGCGGCATGTCTGTATGGTCCTTGTCCAAACTCTCTGTGACAGACACTAGTGAAACACCACTTTCACCTCCATCATGCTTTCTCTTCCTGACAGTCATGCAATTGTTCTCAGTGGAAGACCTCCAAATAGCTCAACAACACAACACACAATTTCATGTGACAGAGTACGCGGCTTAGTATTCAATATTTGAGATCTGAAGAAATCAGATGTGAGAAAGGAAAGTAATTATGGAGAATGATGGACAGGAAAAGTAAAAGATAATGTCAAGGCTGAGAAGCAAACAACATAAATGCAAAGGGAAACACAGCGGGTAAGTAGTGTCAGCATGACTCCTGGACTGTACTTACAAAATGTTAATTATCAGCTTATAAATCTTCTCTGCCCCGTCCATTTTCTCTGAAGGAACAAAACATCTATTCTATAAACATGTTTTATTTATAATAATGTATATTAAGGTTTTTGTTTTGAGACACTCATGTGTCCCCTACACTGACACCCAGTGCTTCCTGGCCCATGAATCATATGATGCACCTTTTCCAATGAGTTTTTCATTATAATCTTTTCTTTTTGGGGAAATCTATTGGATGCCAATTGTGACAGATACTGCAACAATACTTCTGGCCTTTATTGAAGTAGAGGAGAGAAAGAATTGCACCAACTCACCTGGGTTAAGCTGTACAGTCATATTGAACTTCTCACAGTTGCTTTCTTTTTCTTTAGGCAGAGCATAATACAGCGACAGCATCTAAGACAAAGAAAGTTCGTTTTATTAGGTGTTTCAAATTTATTACAAGCTACACCAATTTAGTTGTCATTTCTATCGGTTTTAACAACCTTGTATTCACCAACCTAATTGCTGTGATCTGGGAATGTGGTGTAATTACTGTGAGAAAATGGGCACAGGCTTGGGAAGGTCAAGTTTTAAAAAGCTCAGTGGGTTTGTGTCACTTACAAATACAGCTACCATGTGAGAGTTTATTTTATCTTTATACAATCTGTGACCTCAGTTAAATATTAGCGGGAATGACAATTAAACACCAAATCATACTATACTGCAGAACTATTTTGAAAACGTCCATTGTGAACATATAATGTTTCGTACTCACTTTGACTGTTACTTCTCCTGTTCCTGTGGCAACTACTTTCACATCCTTGTTTATATTGTTGATCTGTTGGGATTTAAGTGATGGATGCACAGGACCAGAAACATTAAAGAAAAGGAAGAAAAACAGTTTAATTAGATACTACTAAACTGACATAAGACACAGACTTGCTATTAGTCACTGTTTCCTCACCTTAGCTGATCTTGTGGTGTAGTGATTGTCTCTGTTGAAGTAATACTTCTCATAGTTTGTCCTGCCTGGAAGCTCAATGTTCACACTTACATTATAATCCTCTTCTTTAGCATTGACCCAGTACTCAGCTATCGCCTGGTACACCATTATAGTAGCCTGGAATTAGAAAAGGAGATCTTGTCGAGGTGAGTTGTTTATTTTACCAAATAACTTCACTAAAATACCTAATATTCAGCAGATAAATACATGTATTGTTACAGGTATATGGGTGAGACTAACTCCTACCTGAGTTGATCCATATCCTCCACCATCTATCTGCTGTTGGTTGAACCATCTGACAACAGGCCTGGCATCATCAAAAGCCTTTAACAAGGACAGTCCAGAGAAACGTTTGAATGCTTTTGATTGACTGTTTATTAGAGTAAAGGAAGTAGTCTGCCCAGGTTTTTTTATTCAAAATTATATTACCAATAAAATATATATTGTATTCACAGTTGGGTGAAAATATGTGTTTTTTATATCAGATTTCAGAATAACAATGTAAAAATCAGTAATATCATAAATATTTAAAATGTAATGGCAGCTGAGGGGTGACTCAGGCGTTTTCAGGTCATTGTCAACATCCACACATGTATAAAACAAATTTAGGGGTTAACGTCTCATTTCAATAATTACATTAGTATAATATGTATATTATTACATTTTATACTTAAATCTACAAATGAATTATCTATAAATTTTAGTTGACATATATTGGTAGATTATAATTTTTTGTTTTCGTTATATGTTACAACAGACTTTGAGCTTGTTCTAGTTGTTTAAATATCGATGTGGATGACTACTTAATGATAAAGAATATACCATTCACAGTATTTGCACTTTACTCATCTTTTACACACATCATCAGTGTTTTATTTTGATAAACTGGTTTGGTGCCTTCTCTTGAAGTGATTGTTTGTTACACATTTCATGCACAAAACGGATTAATTTATGCATTAATAACTCATGTCACGCAAAACCTTAATGCACAAACTAGGAAAATAAGCTATGCTCACAATATATATACGACACTATGTTGGCCTAGATAACACAGTTTACCATTTTTTCAGCTTTTTAATTTACTCATCTATTTTAGATTTTATAATACACAGCTGATATTGTCACTGTGTTTTCACGGAGGTAGCTTTGTTAAATGAAATTAAACCTTTTGTTAAATTGTGTTATTTTGTACTCACCTTGGCCCTGACAAGAGCCAGCAGAGCATAAGCTGTGGCCTCCAGCGTGAAAAGATGTGATTCACGTACAGGCCAATGATCCAACTCTGAGGAAGAAAGATATTTTTAAACTTGTGTAAAATGCCTAATCTTAGAATGAAAGAAGAAATAACTAACTAATACACAAATTAGTCAGGGACTGCAGGTATAATAATCATTAGTCTGCATCTGTGTTCACAGCTCTTCATCCTAAACTTTATTATGTTTTATTACGTTTTAAAGTATTGTTGTGTGGCTAAACCTTGGGAGATAAACCTAGAGAGGAACTGTTTGTCCAGGCTGTTTTCATTGGCCAGGGCATATGACGCTATTGCAGCAGCATAAGGGTTAGTGATGTCATACAGATGCTTCTCCAAGTAGTCCACTGCTTTGGCTATAATTGCCTCGTGGCCCTGTGAGAAAGAAAAGACACATCTTCAGACAGCTGTCCATTTCTGTTTTGTAGAGTTGCACAAATATCCACAGAAATACAAAGTATGCTGGTGATATACTTACACCACATATGCTGCGTGACTCCTGCATAGCAATAAGGCAAAACGCTGTCATGGAGACATTAGAGTCTGTTCCCTTCACATCACCCTAAACAGGCACACATACAAACCAGTCAGCGCTGTCCCCCTTGTTCATTTTATTCATACACAATCATAGTAAGAGGACATTCATTTATTAACAATAGATGACATTACGAACAATCATCTCCAGGTGGATCATTTGTCCAAGTTCTTTAAACATGCCATCAGATTGTTGGGCTGTAGTCAGAAACGTCACAGCCTTACAGATCACATCAGTTTTCACATTAGCAAGCGTTTGGGCCATGGCAAACACCTTAGCAACATAAGCTGTCAGCCTAATGGAAGAGAAGAGTGGATACAAACGTTCTTTTCTTTTCTTTAGTTACATAACCAAATCAGCCACAGTAACACGCAGACGTATCTTGACAGTGACAGAATTGTTGCTCTATTATATCATCTCAATGGTTTTGAAATAAACAATCCAGATCAACAGTTACGTTCTTAAAAAATGTTGCTGAGCTCAACAACAGTAAAAGGACTGAAAGAGCAAGGAACAGGTTTGGTGTATCATCATCAAAATCAACAATCAAGAGGCGCTTTTCATCCATGGGAGATACTTAACTTACCATTACTTAGGTAATGGTGCCATATTTTTATAAAATATCTCACTGTCCAGATACTTCGAGCCTAACTGTATATCTAAGATTCTGTCAATTACTCAGAGTAAGAACGTGCAGAATATTTGTGCATGACTTTATAAAAGGCTTGGATGTTTCACCATGTGCTGCCTGGATATTCAACGAACACAGAAAAAGCCCCGTTGTCTTTACGGTAGACAAGCTGATTGTGGTAACCTGCACACAAACAGACACACGGCCTTTGTACTTAGGATGTTTTGGTAAAGTGTAATTCTCAGTCGAGAACTGATGTCTGTACACATGTGTGTGAGCCTACCTACCTGTTTGAATGTGCTGGATAGCTTCTTTGCGTTTCTCCATGCCCACATATTGCCACTGGTTGGTCTTGTCCAAATATGTGGTCGCAATGAGAGGCAGCGTCATGGTTATCATGTTCTGCTCACCACAGCCTGACGGTGCTTTGATCAGCGTACCCAAAGACGTGCCATTAATAGCGTTCTCCACCAGTTCGCTTAACTGCTCTCTGCCTGAGTGGACATCGGAAGAATTTTAGAGACATCAGAAATGATTGGACATATTTTTTAACCAGGTGAGGCGATCAGTCTAATCTGATCACATTATATCTGACCTGTCACAAAGATCTGAGTAAGACTAGGTGTATTTGGAACCATATCCTTCTCAGATATACCACTGTGTATGATTGCTTCATGTTTGCCACCTAAAGAAAGAACCACAGTTAGGGGTGTTACCAAAGGACGTAAGAGAATCTCTTTGTTTACAGTCCTGAAATATTAAACTCACCGACACCTTTCCTAGCAGGGTCAAAGGTTATGCTCTTTAAAGATTTCATCAGTATGCCTTCAGGCTAGAAAGAAACAGCATTATCATTTGCGGTTATTATTATTCTACATATTTACAACATTGTATTTCTCAAGCTTTAAAGGTTGCACCTCAGCAGAACAACTAAACCAAACAAACAGAGTCTGTCTTACCACCACTAACAGAAACTTCTTAACTCCATCAGAGGTTGATAAGCCTTTAACAGATGCTTTGACTTCAATTTCATGGCGTCCTTCCTTCATGGGAATAATGACAAAAGCTACAGCTCGTGTAGAGCCGGGCGCCACTGTCACCTCCTGACGAAACTTACCACGCCGAGAAGCAGAACTGCACAACTGTTTGTTCTCAATCCATTCCACGCGCACCTTGAAATCAGGAAATGAAGAGAGACTGAGATGTATGGATGATGAAACAATGAAGAAACTATAATTGATCATTCATTTGCTTTTAGGGCTATAGCTTCTGGTTCCAGCTTGAATCAGACATGATAACTCTCAACAAAATAACTACTAAATTTCTGACGGTAGTTGTAAACAAAATATCAGGTTTGTCAAGTTTTTCCTATAAAGCTTATGACAACACAGAATTACAAGTTTATTTTCGGCTTTTGATTAAAGTCAGTGGCTAAACTTGTGTGTTCTGAAAACATTAGGTCAGCCTTACAGTGGCAGGATCAGAGTCATAGTTGTGGAGGATTGCCTTAATTTCCAGCTGCTCTCCACGGACAGCAGAGTACGGCAGCCGGAGATCAATGAAGAAGGACTTGCGTACAATTACTTCCAGTGGATCAGCCACACAGATACCTCGAGGATGAGAGGACAAACAGGTATAGAATAAAACAGAGGAAATGAAAAGGGGAAATTATTAAAATGATTTAAGAATGTCAATGGGATTTCTCACTATGAGTTTCTGAAAGACTGATGCCAGTGAACTGCCAGGTTGTAATTGAATCTTTCAAACGTATGATTCTAGACGCTGTGGTGACACTGAAACGCACAAGGTCAGTTAAATCTTAGTGGGTTCATAAAGAAATTTCAAGAATAGATTATGTAATGAGGAGTTGCGGACTAAAATATGTACTTATGATTAGTAATTGTTCAATCTGCTTGCGAAAAAGTCAATAAAGAATTGTTAAAGGTGAACACAATACTTACAGTACATTATGATTTAAGGCCCATGATGTTTGTATGCTTTACGTATAGTATGCCATGAGTGGATGCCAGTTGATCTTATTTTACTAAAACGTGCTCATGTAGGTTTGATTGTGTTACCGTATTTTGTGTATCTGTTGCCTCACCAGTTTGTTGTATTGTCAGTGCAATTAGGCAGCGTTACAGTTGTCCACAGCCAACTTTCAGGGAACTGTGTGCGTGAAACTATATCACTGCTGTCCATGTAAGAGTTTTCCTCTTCTTCACCTAAAGAGTCATTAAATAGATTTGGAACATGTGCGTGTTTAGTGAGAGTTAGTAAATAATAGAAAACAGTTTAACCTCATAAGACCCAAACTCATATATGGCATGCACTTTTATATTTCTCTTCGCGATTTGGGCTAACTGTGACCTGGTGTGTGAAAACAAAGAATTATGATATTACGTGATGTAGTTTTTAAATTAAAACTATGTTTATATGATAATATTTGTTTTAAATATCATAAAGTCACAATTCAGTAATGATGTGCAAACCTCAGCATTTGTCCTGAGTACAGGATAAAAATGTTTGTCTGTAACAAAGTAAAAACAGTAAAAGTATGTCCTCGTACATGCATATCAGGACCTTGTAGAGTAAAATTTTGTATTTTGGTCTAGACAACAAAATGTGGTCTAGACAACAAAATGTGATGTCCACATATGTGCATGCCAGATCCTAGGAGGTTAAACAATATTTTGTGGTTTGGTTTACACTTAAGAAAAATACATAAATTCATTGATAAATAAACTAAATTAACTCAGATGTATGGATACAAATGCACAACATGGCAAAAACTTTACAGTCCATTAATTATATATGTAAATGTATATGGATCATATGTGAGCCTTCAAATTGTATTAACATTATCAGAGAAAATACATATATACATATACGCACACTCCTGCCATTAGGTAGGTGCTACAGGAGTGTCAAATCCCCTACATCCAGGCTGTCGAACAGCTTCTACCCACAGGCCATTAGGATCCTGAACAATATTCCAACCCTCTAGTCTTTGTTTATTGCACAGGACACTGTATTTCTGTATTCTGTATCAATCCTCGGATAAGACATGGTCTACGAAGGTAGTCAAAAGTTGCTAGAGCTATTCAATCTACGGACGCAAGTTTTTTTTATACTGCATTACTAGTACATGCTCCAAATGTGTGCTGTTGAAACCTACTATGACCCAGGCTCGTAGGACAACACTGTCTGACAGCAGTGCAGAGATTTGTTTTTAAACAAGGGTTAGAGTTCATCTAATATAAAAGAGCGGAACAGTTTCCATCTCATCTCTTACTGCGAGCCAGTATTAGGTTATCTTGCTTATTCTCAGCTCGCTGGTTTTCCAGTTTCTTGCAGCAGTGCAGAAAGGCCTCAACACAGGCCGAACCATCCATGATGTATTCACTGCGCCTCTCACAGTTATATGAGAGGGGGGTGTCTCTCATGCCGCTCAAACAACAGTCACGTTCTTTTTTTTCTTTATATTGGCTCACTGTAAAAAGGAGAGGGAAGCAAAGACACTGTGGTGAGAGGAACAATATGGAAATTTAATTTATGATTGCACCCTGAATATGTAACTCTTTTTGTCACAATTCACTCCCTGCCTTCATGTTTTGTTTTTTAAGAATATGGATTTTTAAAGATGATTCTGTTTTTCTAATATTATTTCTTTAGCTTGTGCTTGCTTTGGACCAGAGGCAGCCTTGCACAAATCATCACAACCAGTCAACATCAGACAGTGGTAACTTGTCCATGAAAAAGGCCATAACCAACTAATAAAATTATTAGTCAATAGTAAAACCTTTTTGACTAACAACTGCCACCAGCCTCTCATGGCAGTTCCTAACATATCATCATCATGGGATATCTTACAGTACCAACAATGGCCACTAGGCTCCGCCCATTCTGTAGTGCAAAACAGAGTCTTTGTCTTTACAAACAACATAGAAGCAAGTGTTTTGAAAGAATTTCTATATTACTGTCATGAGAGTCTTACCTAAGCTGGTTTTGACATCCGTTATCGTGCTTGCTCTCTTCCTCCTGCTGGTGCTTGGACATTTCATCTCTGAAAGTGTAAAACAGAATAACAGAAAAAGAGAGAAATTAAATTTACTCAGGTACAAGTTATATTACATTTTATATTTTCTTTCACTTCTTTCTCTTTTACTGTTTAAGATTCATTGTGCTTTAACCTAAATAAAATATTAAACAATATAATCCTTTATTGCCCACTTTTACTTTCCAACAAACATGATATGATAACATTGGGCAGTAAATTATGTCTGTAATGAGAATCAGACAGACATTCGAACGATAGAAATAAATAAAAACCACAGTGAAAAACTGAGAAGGCACCTTGTCTGTAGGGACTTCCAAAACCCACATTGGATTGAAACAAAAGCCCAGCATCATAAAACACGCTCATTGCGTCTCTCCCTCCACCTGGTGTGCAGCCCGTATCATACTTGTCTACGCTCTCCCATATCTGAGCAGGGTTGAAGTTATATAGACAGAAATACAATCAAAGAGCAATAAAGTTTCCACTCTGACACATAACACGACATCTAATTATAATCGTAGAAACACTACCTCAAAAGTCAGCATTGTAAAAACATGCATCCAGTATCCATAACTTTGTAATTTTTTAATCAATGAAATACACAGTATATTCTTCCCTAAAATACTGACAAAGCTGAAGCAAGTCCAGGATGTTACACAGGATGCTACTTCTATGACTGAAAGTAAGACATTGCCTTTTTCTGGGAGAGGCGATGCTGGTTATTTAGAACATAGACGCCTTTGTCAACTGCCACCAGTCCCACTTTTGCTCCTGAATCTCCTATCACTTTCAGATTAAGCGCTTTAGTGGGCTCAAAGGATGGCTTAAGGCTGGATAATTCCAATTTTAGCTGAAAGAAGAAAAAATGAAAAGCATGAGACATGCAAATATGTTTTTTGTATAAACAACAGGTTAAAAATATTTTGTAGACATGTATACTGCATGTAAGCTGCATGTACTTTCATGCATTCAATGTCTAGAAAAATCTGGTAGCTTGATAATTTTATGCTACATGTCTCACCGAGCCCATGCAGGATCCCTCGACATTCACCCAGACAGAGTCTGATATCACTTCGTTATCCTTTGTATAGTAGTAGGCTACAAACCGGAAGGATGGAAGCATGTCTTTGGTGATAGGGAGTGTTACCGCTATCTGTCTTTTTGGGGAATAACGGTGATGTTTTACCAGTTGACCTCTGCTAAGGATCTAAGAAGACGGATTAAAACACAAGCATAAACATAGATGTAAATACGATAGAAGCTGTGGGTACAACACATACATATAACACACTGTTTACAATTTACAAATATGCAAATTCTCAAAATTTCTCACCAGGTATGTGATGCCATGTTTTACATTTTCTGGTTTTTTGATGTTGAGGTTGATTTGCAGGTTTTTTCCTAAGCTTATGTCGCCTGAATTCACCCCTGCAATGATGGTATTGCACATTTTACATTTGTCTACACCGTCACTACCATGTTATCAACTTGTATCAGGATCTTCCTTACCTATGTGGATATAATCGTTGTTTCTGCTGATATATGGATGAGCTGTCATTGTAGCTGATGCTTGGGTAATACCAGGAACATTTGTCTTTGCCTATGTTTAAATTCACAAACGTGTGTTAGATACTCGGGTAACCTCCTGATTGTCTCACAATATCTTTAATGTCTAGAGAAGTTCATATAACATTTCATACAGTAAGCTGTAAACCGCTTGTTAAAGTCATTTTATTTAAAATGTTTATAGATTTGGAAATAATGTAGTGTAAACTCAACAGAAGGTACACAAAATATGTACCTTCTGTTGAAATTTTGGCTTCCTCAGACATTACCTTTTTAGAAGTCACTGATTATTAAATTAAATCACTAAATCACGTTTCATCTGGAATGTGACTAAGCTGTAAAGGTGGGGGTCACCATGCACAGCCATCATTCCATGAAAAATGCACTCCAACATTTGACTGATAACAGTATGAAACTTCAGCAGTGGTGTTTTCAAAGTTACACTATATTTAAAAATACATCTTTGAAAGATAGGCTGCACATCGTTTCCTTGCTTTATTGCAGTGTGGTACCACCACACATATTTTTTATCAGTAGGCATCCACTGACGGAATAATATACCTACAGTGATCGTCAGCTGTTCAATCTTCTCTTCTGTATTGACAGAAAGCCTTGCAAGTCCATTGGCTTGAGTTACCCCGATTATCGTGCCTGGTTCCACCACTACAGGAATGCCTTTTGCCAGAGTGCCATCAGGATTTTGAACTTCAATCTGACATCAAAGAAACAAAAAAAGACCCATTTTCAAGTTTGTTTTTTAGCCTCATCGCCATGACAAGATGATAAAGATGCATCAAGATGAAAATGCAGTAATACATTTAATTACAGACAACTGCTAACAGCCATAAACAGACTTGCAATCCGTCCATATCCCTTGAATGTCCCCAATAACTTAAAGAAATGACTCCAGCCCTCCTTATAATTCTTAAAAAAAGATGATGTATGAATGGATGGATAAATCTTTTTGGATGGATCCATTGCAAAAATGTCATATTTATAGAATGTAGTTGGTTTCAGCTGACTGAGGTGTCACAAACTAAATACCTATACATTTGTTTCTCCCAGCATTTGCTCTTTGGCAGTCATAAAAGGAAGAAAACATTTGAAAATGTGTTACTTTCATTTAGATACAGTTAAATGAATACATTACCTGAAGATCAAAGGGCATTCCTGATATGTAATATTTGGGAGTTTTCTTGAAGTGGATGGAGTAAGGTGATGTGACAATCTGGATACTTCGTAACTCTGCCTCTACCATTTCACCACCTGTGCAAATATATATGTGCAAATACACACAAACACATTTGTAGACATTTTTACATGTCTAGTTTAGTTTGAATTCTAAATGTTAAAACAGCAGTACCACATACACAATGTACAATGCTCTATTTCAAAATATGCAAATTCATCATACTGTACTTTTAGGCTTAATTAATATATTTATATTTATATTTAACCATTCTTTCTGACTGTGAGATATTTGGGTGTTTTTTTTGAAGGGGATGGAGCAAAGAGCTGAAGATTTCATACCGTTTTCCGTCAGCACACTAACAGAGACAAAAATCGAACTCCCCACCAACTCAGAGACGGGGAAGATCTCAGTGATGTGTTCTTTCTTCAGTGTACCCACTCCTTCACCATTTACAATCTAAAGTGAATTGATATAGAAATGCATCTGATATAGAATGCCCGACATTCAGCATTAGTTACCAGGGGCTTAGTTAACCAGATGTAGCAAAGATATAAATGTGGGCTCACAGGGACTCTCTGAAGGGAGGCTGGAAAGCTCTTCTTTTGACCCTCACGCACAACCCCAAATACCACATATCCTTCTCCAGACACCTCTTCACCAAACAAGTACCTAAAGAAAAATGGCACGTATACATAAATGTAAAACAAAGCAATCATAATGTTTATTCAGAAAGTTGCTACAGTTTTACATTTATATTTTAGAACATTGTAGCCTCATCATTCATATCAGCTTTATTCCTTCTCTCATTGTAATTTAAGCACAAAACTCAAAATGTGCTTATATTTACAAATTACAATTAAGGTTGTAAGTGAAAATGCTGAAAGTCTTTTCTTTGTTTTTTTAGCAGATAAAGGTCTAAACTAATTTAGAAATCACAGATTTTATTGTAGCATTTTACAAGGTTTTTGATTTAGAAAAAGAAACCTCTCTCTGATGATTTTCTATAGGCATTTTACAATGTGACAATACATATATCTATAATTAATTATTATTCAACTATTATTCAACTAAGACAAATTTATTAACATTAAGAAACAAAAATTAAGATAAAATATGCTCTAGTTCAGTCATATTTAAAGAGAAATTGAGAACATTTACAAAAATTACTTACAAATGTTATTGAAAATCTATTGCATGATTATCACTCTAAATCACAAACTGGAATTTTCAACAGATAACGTCACAGCAGACTTAACAATGGACAATTTGACATGTATTCAGCTGTATAAATCTATACAAAACAAATCAGGATTGGATATTGACATGAAAGGTGAGATGCAAGACTGATGTCACTACTAGAAGATCCTTTATAAAGCCAGTCAAAAACCTTTACTTACGTAGCTTTAATGTCGATGGAGAGATCATTCCAGTCCACATGGAAGTAGAGGCTTCTAGGTATCAGTTTGACCTCAAAACTAGGCAGCACTGGAAAAATTGACTGATTTCAGTGCTGATTTCAGTGCTGTATAAAAAGTAATTGTTTAGGCAGTTTTAAAACATGGATGAACTCACCATATTCTTTGACCTCAAACTCTGCAAAGAAACTCTGCTGTGGGCTGTCATGGAACCTGGCTACCAATTTCCATAGACCAGGACTGTAGACAGAAGCACAAACAGAACAAGTCAAATATTCATTTTAAAAAGCCTTGTATTTGTCTGTCAGAAGTGAAATCAATTAGCCCACGTCAAATCTTAATAATAATAATAAATGACTGCTACTGTAATGCACTATATGCCGGGAATAACCACAGGATTTTAAACCGACTTCAGTTGTTCCAAAAAGCTGTCGCACAACTTTTAACAAGAACCAAGAAATATGAGCACACTACCCCATCATTTTGCTCAAGTGCTTTAGAAATAAAATTAAAATAAAAAATTTGCAGAAATCTTTTTAATTTCATTAGTTGTTTATTAGCTGTATTTCACGTTCAAGTGGTATCAACTACAACTATTGAAACAAGGCTACGACAAAGTATATACACTTGTTAAATAATAACATTTTTTGTTTCTGAATTTATTAAATTAAAACAAAACACTTACCTGACAATCTCACCCAGCTTGTACTGATCAGAGTAAATCCCCGAGTCTAGAGACTTCTCGCCAATTGATAAAGTTATTCCATTGGGCATCTGAAAATAAAAAAAATGTAACAACCACTAATAGTAGGCAAGGTTTTAAAATTATCTAAGCAATAGTCGTTAAAAACTAAAATTAAGTCATTGTATGTTGTGCCAGGTGTTTGTTTAACACATAGAATTGTGTCATATTTACACAACACAACACATATTTTTGAAACCATAAAATTTCAATTCAGGGCCACCGGATTGTTTACCATTACGTAATATTACATATTATCAGATTGTGACGGAAGAGGTAAAATACCACAATCTCGATTGTAACAGAAGCATCGTTCCTCTTTACTGGCTCCATGTTGGGCCTCACTGCAAAGATCCTGTAAGAAACTGCCAAAAGAAGAAGAGAGAAAGAGAATATTATATTAACCTCATCAAATCAGTGTCTCCTCTTTGAGTCCACAAACCTTTTTTTATTTACAAATGTTTTGTATAGTACATTTCATATAAAATAAAAAGCTCAGAGGATACAGGACACACATTTATAATGTATATTTTGAACATTCAAGTTTTAATCTTTTCGTTTGTTAACAAAACAAACCTGCAGTGTTGGGTGTATAAAGGGTTTTGTCTGTCTGAATGAAGATGTACCCAGCCTGGAAGGACACTAAGACGGCCTTCTCCAGTTCAGTATTATCCTGAAACTCAGCTTTCAGGATGATGTATTGTTTCATGTTGGGATCCTTACTGAAGCCTACAGCAGGGATCTAAAACCAGCACAAAGACACAGATGCAGTGAAGGGCAGAATGTGAATGGGTACTTAAAATGTGGGTGTGGACAAATGTTGGTAAAATACTATTCTTGCAAGGGTACTTGATTTACTGTTTATTCATAATATATATTTTATACTTATATTATTATATATATATATCTTTACAGTAATTTGTCCAAGTCCTTGGAATTTGTTTTCCTTTGTAAGAGTCAAATTTGAAGAAGCCAGTGTTTTGTCTTTGGTTGGATGGTTCAAAACTGTGATTTTGACGAAGACGTTATCATCAGTGCCTCCTTGACTCTCCACAAAGATGGTTTCTGTTGTTCCCACCCGCAGCATGTTGGGGGCAGACATCACCTTCCTGCAGGGCAGTGCAGAGAGAGAAATGGAGAATGAAATAATTTGCTTTTGAAAATGCTAATTATGTTGTGAGTTGTGAGTGCAAAAGAAGTCATTATGCCTGACAAATAGCAGTCTGCTCACTGATTTTAACAAGTGCTACATCTCTTTAATATCTGAGCATGATATTGTACAGATATTCACTTTCGTTCCTGATGGTGCAACACATCTGGCCATTATCAGATTAGGTTGTTTTTTTTTGTTAGATATGCAATGTTTGTATAAGCAAGGACATAAAGTGCATTCGAGTGCAAATGCTAAAGTTCTATGACTTGCTGTTCTAGTCAAGCTGCAACTTCTAAGTTTAAGTGGTGTATAACATCTCTTTATATAAGACAAATGTTAAATGTTAAACATCTGAAAAGATAAAAAGAAAGATGACTCAGTATGGTGGGGATAGGTTAGATTGTTACGATTTGATAATATGCTGATTCATACGAAAGCACCTTACAATAGTGAAGCCAGATCACTAAGAAATACATTAAATAGACCCAATTAAAAAAGCATCTAGAACATCTGTTGTTTTTCCTTGCAGATAAAAAAAACACAAAATGTATGTTAAAAATGTGTCAATTTGATTAAATCTCTTATGATTCACATCCAATTTTACTGAGACCTATCTATGCAGGACACCTAAATCTAAATATGTGCGTTGTAAATGTGCTTTAGAAAAGTTAATTTGATTTGGTTTATGTGATGGTATCTGTTCCACTGTGATGTACAGATAAAGAAGATTTACTTACAATGAAGTGGTATCACCTGAAGAAATCTGAGAGGAAAGGGCGACAAAGGCCAGCAAACACAGGTGGATCCTACCCGATGCCATATCTGTCTGTGTAGTGTGGATCCTGCTCTACACACCTTCCTCTTATCCACTCATGGCTCTCTACCCGCATCTTTTTTGATGCCAGAAAATGTTACATTGGAATTTCCCTGTTCTAAAAATCATATAACATGTTACGTGATCTTCACTAAAGTCACAAATTGAGTTGTGGTTAGTGGGTTTAACAAGTGAAAACAATTTCCCTCTGGGGTTGATAATTTTTAAATAAATATGAAATACTTAATTTAATTATGAACATTAACAAACAATATGTTTACTGAGTTTGATGGGTGTGTCCAATAAACACATTAAAAGCAATGGCTGGCTATGTTTTTTCTTTTAGAAATGTTTCTGATATTTGAGTTTGGTGAATATCAGATCACAACAACTAGAATTATTCCAGGAAAAGTATGGAACTATCAGAACAACCAGGCGCTGGGTTGGCTGCTAGAGGGCGCCCTATGATGTCAAATGTGTCAGCCTGCCTGAGTGCTTTCTACTTTTTTGTCTTTGAAAGTTTGCGTTTGTCAGTACTGTGAAATATGCAATGTTATATTAATTAATGAAAAAGTTTTTGGCCTTTTAAAGACATGTGTCTCACTGGTGCATGGTCCGCAATGTTTTTATTTATTTTAATTGCTAGGGGTATATTTTTTGTAAATTACTATAATAAATACATGTAGGATGATTTTCAATGAAATTTTCAGAAATAACAACACCATAACATTATAAAGGCTATTTATTAGGCACACACTGATCAGATCTTGACCACACATTTACATTATCAGTGATTCAAAAGCATTTAAATTATTATTTTTTTTATATTATCAGCAATTCTGTCAGATTGTAATGTAAATGTTATCAAATAATGCTAAATAAAAAGATAATTTTATTTCCTCTCGTTTTACTAGTTCCGACATCCTTGCAGAGTGTATTTCTGGACCATCTCGTCTATGCCAGAACAGGTAGTGTTGTGTTTCTTTGTCTGACACTCCGTTTCTGTAGGCCAGTACTCAATCCACGTTCTTTCACCTAGCACATAGCGATGCCTGATTTACGAGAGAAAGCAAAAAAAGCCTTAAAATGCTATAATGCTGACAATGTCAGCACAAGAAACAGACACGGCAGTCTTAGTCACATACGTTTTAGTCTGGTCATCTGTGAAAACATCTTTGGATCTGCCCATAATGAGGTAGCTTTTGTCTGTTCCAAGATCTAAAGCTACTCTGCAGTGTGGATAACTGAGGAATGTACGCAGTTTACCCAGAGGACCAACATCAGTACTTCCTGCAGGAGAAGAGAGAGAGAGAGAGTCGTTTTATTGCTAATTATAAGCTGAGTTTTTAGTTATATGACCATTATTTCTTTGAGGTTTGAAAACTTATTTGAATGTTATTGTTAAGAGGATGAGAACTCACCTTCTTTGACGACTTCCAGTACCCGCGCTGTGTAAATATCCGTGGACAAACCATCTGTAAACTCTTCTATATGCACTTTGTACACTGCAGACAGATAAGTTCCACATTATTATCTCACCTGCTCTCTTGCTTGCATTTGCACACGTAAACAAACACACTCGTACCAAAATCTATTCTGCTGTTCACTTCAGTCTCACAAGCCTTGTCTGTACGCTCATCATTGCTGATTTTGCCTTGTTTCTGCATGCTGCAGTTCTCTGGAAGAGACATAAGACACAAAGTTATTATGCAATCCTACAGGATCCTGCAGGTGTGTGATCAAAGCTCTGATGATTACCATACATTTGACTCAGTCACACCTCTTTACCATCTCTTTCATCAGATTCTTCAAGATTAGAATTCAAGGATTCAAGAATTCAATTAAATTTACCTTCAGCACATGTGCATTCATCATTTTTACAGAGCCGTAGCAGCTGTCCAGCTCTTCTTTCTGGATGGTAGAACTTCACACAATTTGTTTCTGCAAAAGCAAAGAAAGATTTTAAAAATGCTTTGTGTTGACTGATAAAAGTATATTTGAAAAGGTACACTGTATAAATGGAAAACAGTATATCAATATATATAACATTAACAGTATTTTTATCCACTCTACTGTATACACTTGAATCTATTAGCAGCAAAGAACAATAAGTGGTTTAAGCTCTGAATCAGTGATTACTGTGTTCAGGGTTGTTGTATTCGTAGACAGACACAGCCGCTGGCTGTAGGACGCCCACTTTCAGCTTCTGATGGATTCTAAAAGTGATTTCCTCTGGATGTGTGTGAGAAACCTGCAGAGAAATGTAAAACAAAGGTGAGATACAGAAATATCGGGCAGGGACAAAACGGGATGAAAAAGCCAGAGATGGTTGGGTGACAGTGAAGCTCTGATACATCATAATGCTTGAAAGCAACAACCTCCAGATGCTGCTATACTTTGCTTTTGGTATAAAAAGCTTCACAAGGCCTCAGTCACATACTAGTAAAAAGGCTTGATTTACCTTGTCCAGGTAGATGAGGAGTGATCCACTCTCTGACTCGACGGTGTTCATCTTATATTTAGTAATGGTGCGGGCACGCCCTTTAGACAACTAAAGGCACATTTAAAATTTGTGTCTCAATATGAAACCACATGCACTTTTATTGGCTATTGAGCTTTGTGTGTGAGGGTCTCACCATGTCCAGATCTTTTGTGTTAATGGTAAAGCCAGTTAACAAGCCAATGTCCAAGATTGACTGGGTTGCATCATGCTCACTGTCCTTGTACCTGCATAGCAAGTGCACAGAATATTTAAAATAAGGTTATATTAAACACTCAAAATTATATAAAGCTATACACAAAGTTTTTCATACAGTTTTACATTAGTTGACAAAAGATGAAGAAGAATTATTTTTTAAAAGTTTTTAAGATATAAGAAACAACAAATAAATGGGCATTTAACACAATAGTTGTAACTTCATTATTATGCATACTTGAAGATTTAAGTTACATATTTGAGAGAAGAACATTTATTGAAAGCTGTTAATTGTATTTTATTCCTGTGGAAAGAGTATGTTTAAGTTAATGTAAGATGTTGATGCTGGACACTGCACTTCCCATGATTCTTTGAGAAGAAGGACACTTGAATTTCCGCTCCAATGTTCTACCTGAAGTTATTTGTGAATGTCTTAAGAGCCGAAAGCTAGGAGACTAATTTTGAGAGGCCATTACTTTGTTGTCATTGTGTTGTACACCTTTTCAAAGTCTTATATAAAGATTTATCAATTTCCATAAGTGATGCCCAATCCATTTTTTGACAAGAGGACAATAACAGGGCAAACCTCGGTTGGGGAAGATCTTGTCACTGAGAGCATCAGACCAGCTACAAAATGACTTAATACTTCCTGAATAATTGTTTACATATCAATACACAGAGAATAAATATGAAGCAAGCAAAAATGGCAACACTATACATAAGGGTTAATGTATTTAAAAACTGTTTTGTGTCAATATAGCTTTTTTATTATACTTACAAAATCTCAATTTTCAGCTTAAATATCTTCTCGTCCTTGTCCACTTTCTCTGAAGCAACCAAACATGAATATAAACATCAACATCATTAGGCATAAAATGTTACTTGTTCATATCAGTGAACAAGTAAAAAGATGGATGGACAGCAGACACCAATACAAAAATATAATCAAAATGAAAAGAAATAGATAGAAAGAGCTAGTAAATTACCTGGGATGAGCTCCACTGACAGGTTAAACTTCAGACAATCATTCTCCTTCTCTATGGGTAGAGCATAATACAGTGACACCACCTGTCAGATAGACAAATCATTGCGTCAAATATTTACTTATGTATGTATCATAATAACATAATAAAATAATAAAAATGGGGTAAAAAGAATGTGTTGATGAACGAGGGGTGAAAAAGCTGTCTACATTCATGACAGCTGGGGATTTTCATGTAACTACTCCATGAGGGTTCTGATCTTTACCTCATTCAGGCCAGGTGGAACTTTACTTTTTTTTTCTGCTTGGCAGACGCTTTTATCTAAATCGACTTACAAGGAGCTAGCGCTGGGTGTCTGGCTCAAGGACACGCACACCTGGTAGGGACGGACTAGGAGTCAGACAGGGATTTGAACCTGCAACCTCCTGCATCCCAGTCTGACGCTTAACCCATTGAGCTACCAGGCTGCTTGGAACTGAAACCAACCTAGTGGATAAATCTGACGTTTCCTACCAGCTTTCCTCAGAGTAAAGACATTGGATGAGTAGTGAAACATTTTCATTTTCACAGATATTGTACTCACTGTCAGCGTTGCTTCTCCTCTGCCAGTGACGGTCACTTTCAAATCCTGATTTATACTGTTAGTCTGTGGGGATTGAAAATATACAGAATGCAACCAAGATGAGAACAAGATAAACCACGGTGTGTCTGTGTGTGAGAGGCTGTGTGTTCTCACTTTAGATGTTCTGGTGGCATAATAGTTGTTGTGGTTAAAGTTATACTTGTCAGGCTTTGACCTGGTCGGCAACAAGATGTCCACATTCAGATCATACTCTGGATCTTTAGCACTGGCCCAGTACTCTGCTACTGCCTGGTACACCATGATAGTAGCCTGCAGTGAATAAACATACAAGAAACAAGAGAAGACACAGATGAAAAATGAAAAAAATAGAAGCAATGCAAAACTACTGTATCAACATAGAGAAGGAATGGGTATTGTATTACCTGAGTTGATCCATAACTTCCATCCAGCCCTCTCTGCTGCTTGTTGAACCATCTAACAATAGGTCTGGCTTCTTTGAAGGACTTTATTAAAACAAGGGAAGCAAATTGTAATGTAAATGGTCAATATAC
This sequence comes from Microctenopoma steveboyesi, assembly GCA_032359275.1. Classification (NCBI taxonomy): domain Eukaryota; kingdom Metazoa; phylum Chordata; class Actinopteri; order Anabantiformes; family Anabantidae; genus Microctenopoma; species Microctenopoma steveboyesi. Next base: position 15,595,397 of record JAUMHF010000001.1, read on the forward strand.
AATCTCTATAATAGTTAATGAAATCTGAAATAGCACGGCTTAGAGGCACTAAGTGCCTAGTTTTTAAAAATCTGCTGTGCCTGTGTTGTAGCAACCAAATTTAACCTTTCAGTGTGGTACAATGAATCTATTAGGTAGTATATACGCACCTTGACCTTGACCAGAGCCAGTAGAGTGTATGCTGTGGCCTCCAGTGTGTAAGCTCGTCCTCCAGGTACAGGCCAGTGAGACAAGTCTGTGGAAAAGAGAGATTTTTGTAAAGCTACCCTGTTTATGATAAGTCAAAATATTCACTAAAGTGAACCAACAGGCAAGTTTTTACCGCATCATTTTACAGATGTTATTGAAGTTTCCGTTTCTGAATGTGTCTGTAAAATGCATGTGAATACAATCCTAGAAATAACCTGGGGACGCAAACTTGTAGAGGATCTCCTGGTTCAGTTTATATTCATGCGCCAGGGCGTATGATGCCATGGCGATAGAATACGGGTTGATGAGGCTTGGTAGACGCTTCTCCAGGTAGGACACTCCTTTGTCTATACTCTCTTGTAGACTCTGAACCAACGGAAAAGATTTCAAAAATGAAGAGCTACAATTGCAGAACACATAGATAGAAGGGTTGCAAGGAAAACAGGTAAAGTTACAGTTCCAGTGAGTGAAATTCTGAAAGTGTTAAAAAAAAAGAGCTAAACTGTATGAAAGTGATGTTCTCACCTCAACAGCAGAATAACAAAGTGATTGTGATTCTTGCATAGCAATTAAGCAGAAGGCCGTCATGGAGGCATCTGAATCTGTGCCAAGCACATTACCCTGTACATGAGCACATACACAGAGACATGTCAGGAGCATCATTAAAATACCCTAACCAGTATTAAACACCTGTTTATCTATGTAGGATAATAGCCTGTGACATGCTGATGCTAGGGAATCGGTGCACGCACAATCATCTCTCTGTAGGCCACTGCTCCAAGTTCTTTAAACATGCCGTTGGAATTTTGTGCATTGAGAATCAGAAACGTGACAGCATTGCAGATCACTTCTTTCTGCACTGGGACCAGGTTGTTGGCCATGGCAAACACCTTAATAACATAGGCAGTCAGCCTTAGAAAAGAGAGGAGATGGTATATAATGTATCTGACAACATTGGGACAAAAATCTGAGTTGAATCAGCAAGTTGCGCAGAACGTGACGGCACGCCTCACCAGGTGCTGCTTTGGTAATCAGAACTCACAGCAAAAGACCCATCTTGTTTCTGGTAATTAAGCTGATTCTGGTAACCTAAATCAACAAAAAACATAACAACCGCAATTTAATCTCTATATTGAATGTAGCACTTTAACATTTGTGTGTCTTTTAAACAAACTTTTCTGCTTAGTAAATGCATCTGTGTGAGCCCACCAGTCCTGATGTGCTGCAGGGCTTCACTACGTTTTCGAATCTGCACCGGCAACCACTTGTTGGCTCTGTCCAAATATGTGGTTGCAATGACAGGCAGGGTCAGGTGGATCATGTTCTCTTCTCCATAGCCAGAGGGCTGGTATATTAGATTACCCATAGATCGTCCAGTGATCTCATTCGTCAGTTCGCGGGTATACTGTTTTCCTGCAAACATTCTCACAAACAGTAAAATGACAATTTGCAAGAAAGAAAATGGAAGAGTGTGGCTCTTACAACACAAGTCACGCCAATACAGAAGTTATACTACATGCACTCTACTCAATACCCTACATATATCCTACCATATATACTAGATGACATAAAGTCACCTCTCACCTGTCACAGAGATTTGTGTACTTGTAGGTGTGTTTGGAAGTAATTCTTTCTTAGGAATCCCACTGTTGATATTTTCCACTTGTTTGCCATCTAAATGATAGAAAAGTTGTAATAAAAACAATTGTTTGTGCTTTTGTCTTTTTTACTATGGACCTATTTGTTAATGAAATATCTGGATTCTCTTTTTTGGGTAAATGAGCTATTCAAGTTCATAAACACGATGACACTACTTGTCATCATGTTTACCAACAATAAACGTACCTACACCATGATTTTCTGGGTCCAGTCTTATAGTTTGAGGGGATTTTATCAGTAAGCCTTGAGGCTGGAAAAACAAAAGTTAGGACAAACATTAGGAGTACAGCAATTTTCCAGTCACCCCAGACTATGTATCTACCCGTACTGTTGACTTTTGTCCCCCGTTCTCTAAGTGATCAATGCACCACACATAAGGCACCTGAAAAAACGTAATTGAAATCAAAAGGCCATCCACTTTAGCTGAATATGGTCCTTCTCATCACTTCACAGTAAAACTGCATATGACCACAACAAGGTAAAATCAAATAATACACGGTATATTTCAAATGACCACTCCTATATCCACAACAGTCTGCAGAATGATCATTATTCAGTATCTGTCCTGTTATTTTCAGATGACTAGAGACAATTTATCTAAACTTTATCAATCTAAACACAGACTCTGGTGTTCTTACCACCACCCGCAACATCTTCGCAATTCCGTCACTGAGCGACGTGTCTTTAACAGAAGCTTTGACTTCAAAGCGATATAGTCCCTCCTTCATGGGAATAACGACAAACGGTACAGATCGTGTAGTCTGTGCCCCAACTTTAACCTCCTGCCGATGTTTCCCACGCTTAGAAGCTGCACTGCATATGTGCTCCTCCTCAATCAGTTCCACACGCACCTTGGAAAGAAGTAAAAAAAAATCAAGAAATGTGTGTGTTTGGTTGATCAAAGATAAACACACACAGGACAGAGTCATTTCTGTCATTTATTGTCTACCTGAAGAGTGTGGCCTAAAAATGTATTAAGAATTCAACAAATAAAATGAATACAAAGCAATACCAATAACCAAATAATGACCAAAAGAATAAACTAAAGATTCTGTAAAATGTATATTTACAAGAGTAGAGGAGGAACAAGTATGCTATTTGCAAAATACACAATAAATGACACACACTGTCACACAAACCAAAAGTGCTTTTGCCAGAGTTGCCAACAGTAAAGCATTGTTAAGCAGGGATTTAAATGTCAAGACGTGGCTGGTTCTCACTCCTGAGACGACTGATTATACAGACTGACCTACGTTTCCACACAAAGATCCACTCAGACGAAAAACAAAACTAGACTTACAGTAGCAGGGTCAGATTGGTAGTTGTGGAGAATAGCCTTAATTTCAAGCTGTTCACCACGGACAGCAGAGTAAGGCAGTGTAAGGTCTATGAAAAACTCCTTCTTTACAACAATCTCTAATGGATTAGCCACACAAATACCTTTAATAAAAGAAATAAACATTAAACATAAAAAGGGAAGGTTTTGAGGCACAACTAGAGAGATAGTTAGTTTCTGGATTCTCACCCATGGTGCTCGACAGACTGATGGCAGTGAACTGCCAGGTCGTGATTGAGTCTTGCAAAGGAATATTTTTCACAAATGTTGTGGAATCACTGCATCAAAGAAAGGTGTTCAGACATGGGAAGGAAAGGATTTTTTCTATTGGTGTGAAGGAATTAAATGATCAGTAAAGGTCTCTGTTGCCTCACCAGTCCCGTTTAGTGCAAGCAGGCAGTTTGATGTCTGTCCAGAGCCAACTTTCAGGAAACTTGGTCCGGGAAACAATTTCATTGGTGTCCATGTAACTGTTTTCTTCCTCCTCACCTAAAATGTTTTAAAAATGTTACGACTTTGACTGTTAAAACTTGACAGAATGACCATGGATAACCATCCCAGCCTTTGCCCCTGTCTCTTACTGCGAGCTAGTTTAAGGTTGTCCTTCTTGCTCTCAGCTTTATGGGTTTCCATTTCCTTACAACAGTGCAGGAAGGCCTGGATACAAGCTGGACCATCCAGGATGTACTCACTGCGTCTCTCGCAGGTATAGGAAACAGGAGTTTCCCTCATACCGTCCAAGCAACAATCGCGTTGCAGTTCGTCTTCAAATTGACTCACTGGACAAGAGCGTTGCAAAGAGACAGTACTGGGACATTCATGAATGCTTAAAAAATAAGATTACATAAAAAAAGAAAGAAGAAAGACAGACATGACATCTTTACATTTATGTGTGTGAACTTTACCAGAGTCTATTTTTCATTCAACACATAACTTGACTGATAAAAATATTTATTATAACTGTATGTGTGATTGTTGGGTCATTGAAAGATGCAGTTCCTACCTAAGCTAGTTGTAACGTTCATTATAGCAGTGGATCGTTTTCTCCTGCTTGGGGCCGTACAGTTCAGCTCTGGAACCCAACACAAACTAGATGTTACCCACAATTCAACATGAATAGATGCACACTTTTCCTTAGCTTCTAATAACATAATTAAGGTAATTTATGTAGGTGGACATATGAAGACAGTGTCAGTGAAGACAGTGACTATGTTTAAACTTTTCTTTTAATAATTCAGTAATATAATAATAAATCCTTGAAAGGGGATGTTGGTCAAGGGAGTTAGATGGGTGGTTGAAGCCCCAGCCACCATCAGGTTAACACTGAAATTAAATTGTAAACCTTGTCTGTAAGCGGTCCCGGAAGCAGTGTTGGACTCAAACACCAGCCCAGCATCATAAAATACACTCATACTGTCCTTCCCTCCACCTGCTGTGCAGCCAGTGTCGTAACTCTCTACTGTGTCCCAGACCTGAGCACACAAAAATACAAAAAGACAAAAGTTGATGTTATGCCGTATATAATTCTTCAACAAACTGCTTTTAGTGATTAGTTCTGATGTTTAAAAGCCCAATTCCAAAAATGCCTGGGATGCTGAGTAAAATGTATATAAAAACATAATTACATCATCATCAAAATCTCACAAATGACCAAAAATTGTTGTGTTGCATCTCAGAAATATGTCTGGAAGAATCTATAAGAACACTGTACTCCTGTTGGAAAGCTGTGCAGTGAGAGACACTGTATAGATTTAGATTTGCAAAAAAAACATGTGAAGGTTTAGGTTGAAAAAAATGCTTGAAATGTCATAGTTTTTTTAAACATGATCAACATTAGACATGTCTCTAATATTTCTATATTATAAAGAACTGTAAGTCCATCAATTCATCGTGTGTTATGTGAATGTAATAACCTGTACTTATTTTTTTAAATAAAAATACAAATAAATAAATACTTAAATATAAATGGTAACTTTATAAATTAAGTTACTTTCAATCATTCTCAAAGCTGAAGATAGGATAAATAAACTACCTTTTTCTGAGTCAGACGGTGCTTGTTGTTTAGGACATAGACGCCTTTGTCCACTGCCACAAGTCCCACTGTGGCCTCTGGATCTCCAGTGACCTTCAGACCAAACATCCTGCGAGGCTCATAGAACGGAACGGGTCTAGCTGATTCCAACTTCAGCTAAAGGAATAAGGGAGAGCAATGGAGAACTATTTGTTAGAGAAATTGGATAGAAATATGCATATGTGTGAAAAATATTTATTACATTATGAGAATGATGTAAAAGCTCGTCTACGTCATCAATGTTTTGTGACTCACTGATCCAATGCAGGAGTCTTTGACATCCACCCAAATAGAGTCTGATACAACATCATTATCTTGTGCATGATAGTAGGCTACGAAGCGAAATGACGGCAGCATGTCTTTGGTGATGGAAATTATCATGGCTATCAGTACTTGACCTTTTGTCCTGTAACGACCAAATTTCACCAGCTGACCTCTGCTCAGGATCTAGGAAAGCATAGGTATGTGTATCAGTACTTATTCAACACACATGCATACTGTACTACACGTGTGGGAAACAATTCAAACACAAGCACAAGTGGAATGTGTCTCTCACCAGGTAGCTTATGTCATGTTCAGCATTTTCCTGCCTGTTGAGGTTGAGGTTGATTTTCAGGTTGTCTCCTACTGTTACCTCAGGCATATCCACCGCTGCAACAGTACCATTGCAAACAGTTAAAGAGAACTTTATATTGTAGATTGACAGCACTGCCACCAGTGTAATTAATTCAGGATGTACCTATGTGGATGTAATTGTTGTTTTTACTGCTATAAGGAAGAGCTGTCATGCTGGCTGATGCTTGTCTTTCAGGTGAAATACGAGGATCTTTGGTCTTTGCCTACAGTTAAACACAAAGGTTAACGTATACACACATACAGTTAGTTAAAAGTCTATATGATTAGACTTTGGCTCAACACAGTCCAGTATCATTTCCTTGACGTTATTTAATAAATGTTCCACTGGGAGAAGGCCCTGGGACAGACCCAGGAAATGATGGAGGGATTACATCTCCCGTCAGGCTTAAAACTCCCTTTAACAGAAATAAAATCCAGCAGAACCAGGCTCATGGTGGGCGGCCATCTGCCACGACCGGTTAGGGTGAGCGGAAAGAAGAGAGACCCACAAAAACATACACATTTCAAATCTGCACACGTAATTTAGTATTCTGTCTATTGGATCAGGCCCGTCGTCCTTTTCTGTCATAATCGGTGACCTAAGCAACCTTGATATCTAAACCACAGTCCTAATGAATGTGGCTTTCTTTCAGCTGGTTACATATAAATGAATATAATTCTACTAGTTCTTAACACTTACTGTGATCGTCAGAGGTTGAGGATTTTTCACTGTATTGAGGGAAAGCCTCGCCATGCCATTGGCTGCAGTGACTCCCTGAACCTCATCTGTATCCATCACCACAACAACTCCAGGTGCTGGAGTGCCATCAGGATTCACAACTTCAATCTAATTTTCAAATATGACAAATATGAATTTACTATTTATAATTTCTTATTCATTTTTTTACTTTTTTATATAAGATTGCATTACCGCAATATCAAAGGACATTCCTGGTTTGAAGTATTTGGGTGTTTTCTTGAAGTGGATGATGTAAGGTGATGTGACAATCTGGATACCTCTCAGCTCTGCCTCCGCCATTTCACTTCCTTTACAAAAACAGAAACAGAAATATACAACTTTATTGATAAGTATTATATGACGCTGATGAGTCATCAGCGATTAAAGACTGTGGTTTTTTTTGCAGTTTGTAATTTATCAATTTATTCTGTTAATGCATGTATGTGCATAGGAGTTGGGGTTGGGGGGTCCCGGCATGTCTTGGACACAGGCAATAAAAGAAATTAGTACTTTATTCATTCCCTTGCGGAAATTTTGGTTTGAAAAGCTGCTAAACCTGTGTCCTGTGCAAAATGCTGTAAATATTTACTGTATATATATATATATATATATATATATAATTTGTTTTTAGCAGCTTTTTAAAGTGATCTTTGCTGCGTTACCACCTCGAACTATTGAACCACTTGTTTTCATTTTACCAACCATTGTTTAACGCTGCTGACTTTAACAATAGTGGAGTGGACTGAGAGGGGGGCAGGTGTAGGTGTGTGTGTGTGTGTGTGAGGGAGTCGGACGAAAGACTCTGTTCTTGGCTGTAAAGATCTAAATGTGAGCATGGTATAATCTGTATTTTAAAAATGTGTAAAAATAAATTGCTATAAACTGGTATACCATTTTACCACTCAGCTCTACTCAAACCCACAGTATTTCTAATACTAACCTGAATCCTAGGACCACGTCTTAACTCTCAAACAGCCTTTTTGAGTCTTTGAGTGCCAGTAACAATGCATTGACAGGAATGGTATTGGGCTATAATTTCTGGAATTTTTCCTAACAAGCACTGAAGGACACGGACACATGCACACATGTCTTTCTGTCTTTCTTACCACTCTCTGTGAGAACACTGACAGCTACAAATAAGGAACTCCCCACCAGATCCAGGATGTTTTGAAAGATCTGTGTGATGTCCTCTTTCTTCAGTGTGACAGTTCCGTCACCTTTTACAATCTGATAATGAACAAGTGAGAGAACCATCAGCCAGTATTTTACTATATATATTTGCTACAGATTTGCAGCACAAGATTGGTGCTTTACCAAAGGCAAAAAACAGACAACAATAGAGAAAATGCGTTGGTGTTTACTGACCGCCACTCTCTGAAGAGAGCTTGGAAAGCTCCTCTTTTGACCATCTTGCATAACCCCAAACACCCCAAAGGCTGACCCATCCACAGTTTCACCAAACAAATACCTACAAATACAAATAATTGGATCCATAATTTTAAAAAGCAAAAACAGGATAGATAGATAATACAGACCCCCCCCCCCATCATAAATGTAATGAAACCTAAATTCACAAACCAAAAACCTTCACATACATAGCTTTAATGTTGATTTTGAGATCCTCACTGTCCACATAGAAGAAGTTGTTCTTAGCCGTCAATTTAACCTCAAAATTAGGCAGCACTGAAAAATTTAACACAGAGGTTAAAAAGGTAATAACACTGATGTTGGTTTGCAATAACAATTCAAAAGGTAAAAATGAACTCACCATATTCTTTCACCTCAAATTCTGCTGAGAAACTGGTCAGTGGTTTGCTGTGGAACTTGGCCCGCACCTTCCACAGTCCGGGACTACACACACACAAATGATGAGTATTGATTCTTCTAATTTATGCTTATTTGTCCCTTAATTCAGACAATTTGGGCTGTGAACAGGTTTCTTATGTGCATGGTATCTTACTTGAGAAAACCTGGTTTGATCGAATAACCAGGTCACGTAACTGCATGTAAATGCAGCAATGAAGGCTGGACGGTATCTGTGTGTGTGTGTGTGTGTGTGTCGTGCATGTATGCATGTAAACAAACATTTACCTGACAATTTCACCAAGTTGGTAATCTCCAGAGTAGACCCCAGATTTCACAGACACTGGATCAAGTGCTACAATAATGCCCTCTGGAGTCTATGATAAGAAACGTGGATTAAGAATGAATCAGCACTTTACAAATAAATTACTTAACACACCATTATCTTTGCTTTATCTTTATCTTTGCTGGAACCCTGGACAAGGCCGCTGATAAAGTAGATTAACCTTTGTCCAAAGAAAAGGAAAAAATATCTGACTTTTGATCAACTCAACATCCTGTTGGTGCTGATTCTGGTTGCGGTGCTTCTAATCTTTTCTGAACTGAGAGTGACTGTAACAAGGCAAAACATGTTCCTCTTGGATTAATAAAGTTTTTAGAATCTTGAATTTTAGACCTATCGTATAAATAATATTTTGCGATGGATATGTAAGGTTTAAGTCATACGTATTTTAAGTATTTTAGATGCATATGACATGACTAATAATGAAATATCTACAAAAGAAATCAGATACCAAAATGCTACATAAAAGCTAAAATACAATACCACAATGTCAATGGAAATAGATGCATCCACCAGGGTCTTGTTATTTCTCTCTACAGGCTCCATGTGAGGCGTCAGTGCAAATATCCTGTAATGAACTAAAAAATAAGATATTAGGAACTCCTGTTGTTTAATTGTTAAATGTTGAAATGTGACACTGTGTTCTCGTACTAAAATATATGGTATAATACATTCAGGAATATACGGTGCATATAATGTTAAATCCCACTGTTGTGCTTCTCATCATCTAATTTCACACAAAGACTGATGTGGCCCTGAACTCACCTTTACTGTTGGGAATGTAAAGGGTCTTGTCGGTCTGAATGAAGATGTAGCCAAACTGGAAGGACACTAAAACAACTTTCTCCAGTTCTATGTCTGGGAACTTAGCTTGCAGGTAGACATATTGATTTATACTAGGATCCGTAGAGAAGTCTCTATCAGCGATCTAAAACCAGTATGAAAAGGCAGAAGCAATGTGTGAGTAGAATGACGGGAGTATATGAGAAACTTACAGTCAGATACAGTCAGAAATTTCACTTCACTTCACTAATGTCACACTGGAAAACAAAACAAATCACATATTTTAGTATTTTTCTAATTTACCATAATTTGTCCAAAGCTTTGGAATTTATTGGTTCTGGTAAGATTCACAGATGTGGATGCCAGTATTTCTGATTTGGTTGGATACTTCATTACAGTGATTTCAACACTGAGATTTTTGCTATCAGGGCAGTCTTGGCACTCCACAAAAATGTTTTCTGTCCTTCCTATCCGCAGCACATTAGGGGCAGACATCAACTTCCTGCAGAGCAGTGGGAAAAGACAATGAAACCACTGAACAGAAAGAATCTCAAATTTATAGACCTGATTCAGTGTTGTCCTATTTTTCTCACTTTTTATTTGAACTTATCACACATTCAGTTTGCAGCAACACCACTTCTTTTTAAACCACAAACAACATGGACTGATCTCTCAATGAGTTACCTATTGATGATATTGAATAAGAGCCAGAACAAGATCAACAAAACATTTCAACATTGTGCTGGACTCTGTTTACTGTGGCTGGAATAATAAATCACAAAACAAAATCTTATGTTTTATTGGCATCGTCTGAAAATCTAAAACATAGTTACGACATAAGGAACCATGTTTATAGGATTTTTTCATAACTCAGTCAACATAAACTGCATCAGCAGTGTGAAGGTTACATTTCACCTTCTCGCTGTCATTAAATTGTAAAAAAAAAATACGATTGGTACCAAAGAAATTGTTTTTGTCTTTCACTTCTCGTGAAATTTATAATTAGTTAACAAATAATCAAGTAGACTTTCATACAACTCACACTGTATATACTGCATTCGCCACAGGGTTACACATAAAGACATAACAGAATGTTTATTAATGCAACTGAGAGCAGATGGTCATTTTGAACATCCAAAGAAAATGTGCAATGGTAAGATCCCTCAACTTACATTTCAGATCCATCAGCCAGAGAGGTCAAGAAAAAAAATGTCAGTGAAGACAATAGAGTGCGAGTCTTACACATCCTCCTGCCCGATGCCATCACTGCTGTTAGAGTTGTCTTTGTGCATTTATCTCTCTTCTTCTTATTTCTCCTTACTAATTGCCTATGGGCGGTGTGTCATGTAGTGGATAGCGTGCACTCCACAGTCCACTTTTATAACATTGAATGGTTGTCTGTTTTTGTGGGACTGGTTAAGGCACAGTGTCAATACCTGGACATGGTCGATTGCACATGTTCCCCACGTTCAGTGTTATGCATGTCACCAAGCCTTCTCTGTATCTTCTCTGTATGGTCTACATACTCATGTATGTGTCATAATCCTGACTGTGGGTTCACTCAATGTTTATATATATGTATGTAAAAGGTCACTTTAGATTGCTAGAAGCTTGGTTGGCATGGAGAAGGCAGCTTTTCCCTTTTAGCCCCAGATGCAGCTGTTTGACCTATGTTTAGCGTGACTTATAGCCATGGTCATGGGGACCTGTGTTTATGCTTCTTGTGACTTATGTTTGTCTATTATTTCATATCACAGGATCCTGGCTAGACAGACCAGTCCTGATGATAAGCCCAGGGCCATTGCTTACGTTTTTCAGAACCTATATATGTATGTACTTCACAAATTGTCTTTGCTTTTTTCACTCTGCAGACTTTATGACACTCTGTATGACTGTGAGCCTTTCTTTGCAAAGAAATAAAATTCATTAAGCTTTATCCGATTAACGTCTTTATTTCATCTCTCACCATTGTGAACCTTGTTACAGTGTTTTTCCAGGACAGTAGCAGTTGCCACACCTTTTGTACTGTAATCCCTCCAACATAGTGCTAGACAACATGGTGCTAAAGACGACGCGGTAACTGACCCACTGAGAGATTAAGACTTCCCTCTGACTTATAAAAGCCTATATGGAGAAAATACAACTCTGTGCTTATTGATGTGACAAATTTCTTTCTGATTGAATATTTGTAGGTGAAATATCTGTCCTGCTATCTGCTTTTCCACGTGTTGCATGTGTTTGACAGTTTTTACCGGATGTATTCAATTAAGTTTTGGAATATCATAATTGTTTGCATGTATATGTATATACGTTTCTCACACTGGATGTTAGGACAAACATATTTGTGATGAAGCATCAAGATAAAAAGAACTTTAAAACCACTACTGAAATGCACTGAAAACTTGTCTAGATTACATATACTACATTTAAGTTATTGATTTGTAATTAATTTGTTTTTTACTCTGTTTTATGCTTTTTATAATTTTTTAAAGGGATTAAAGGGAAAGTATTTGTTTTGTAACATTTGTAATTTGTGGTAACTAGATTGTGTGTAGAGTATGCAGAAAATTCCATATGCACTAAATGTATTATTATTTTTTACACACAATTATAAACACAATTATTTATCACACAATTTTGCCAACAGTGCACTTTTTTTAAATACTGGACACAATTTGCAGAACACCAGATGTTTGCTGTTTGAAAAATGACACATTTCAGTCAAAACCATACTTGTGTGAAAAAATATTATTAAAAGTAGAAAAGTGCAGGTTAAAATCTTTTACTTAAGTAAATGTAAAAAAGTACAGGTTTTGAAATGTACTTAAGTACAAATAATTTTTACCTTTAATGATACAAAATGCCTTTTGATAAGTCAAACAAAAAGCTTCTAGGCATACAAAATACATACCACAAAACAAATTCTGATATGGTCTAGTTTTTCTTCAAACCAAATTTAAATTTTTTTTTGCTGCAGAATTTGATACCAATCACCAATGAGTGCCGATCAATTCAGTTTAGCCTTATTTATATAGCACCAATTCACAATGTAAGTCATCTCAGGACACTTTACAGTGTAAGGTTTAAGACCTTAAACATTATTTAAGTATATACTTAAGCATATACAGAAAACGTAGAAAACCCAACAGTCCTACCTAAACATGAACCGTTAGAAAAGGAAAGTGGAAGGAGGACGCTACACCGCAGACAGGACCTCTGCAGACTAGATTGACCTGAACAGAGCTCATGTATGAGCTGCAGGAAACTGCTTTTTTAGGCTAATATGTTGCATATGTTGCATAATATAACTGCAGCTGAAAGACAAATGATGTTGTTTTATTGCCACTATGACTCTTTTTGTCCGTGCGGTAGATTTTTCTGGTTTTGTTAAGACTTTTAATTTAATTCAATTCAATTTTATTTATATAGCGCCATTTTACAACAAAGTTATCTCAAGGCACTTGAGATACCTGAGATACCCATACCTGTTGTAAGATGGTTCAACCAACAGCAGTTTGTGGGCGGAGGCTACGGATCAACTCAGGTAACACAGCACTCTCTCCTTCTCTTCCTCAATGCATTATGTGTCTGCATTATTAACAAACTATGTCATACCTTGTTTTAAAATACAGAATATTTGCACCTGGAGGCGATTTTTAACCTGGTAGATTGGGTCTACCGGGTCCATTATGTAGACCTGGTAGACCCGGGTCCATTATGTGTTCATAGCGCGCTATGAAATGGATTGCTCACGTTCACACACTTGGTCGCGTGTGTTATACTTAATCCTTTATATTGAACCATTTTGTCAACCTTATTCAGTAACAATGTGTAAAATTTCAATTCACTTTTCTGTTTCTGTCTGTTATTACACCTAGTTATGACACTTACAGCATACAATTCAATTCAATTTAACTTTATTTATATAGCGCCAATTCACAACATAGTAGTCATCTCAAGGCACTTTACAGTGTGAGGTTTAAGACCTCACACAATATATCAATATATACAGAGAAAGCCCAACAGTCCCACTTGAGCAACAGTGGAGAGGAAAAACTCCCTTTACCGGTTGGGGTTAGTGGACAGAGGAGAGAGAAAAGAACAGCAGGTAACATAGATCACAACAAAAACAAGGAGCAGCTCCAAGGTCGAGGATACCTGAGAGAGAGAGAGAGAGAGAGAGAGAGAGAGAGAGAGAGAGAGAGAGAGAGAAGGAGAGAGAGGACGAAGAACAACTAGGGGAGAGAAAAGAAACAAAGTTATTAACATGCAATGATGTCAGTGAAGTGGACAGAGAAAGAAAAGGAG
>JAUMHF010000001.1:15609342-15629984 GCA_032359275.1 Microctenopoma steveboyesi
TAATGTTTATCAGTACATTACAGAAAATAATGAACTTTATCACAATATGCTAATTTTTTGAGAAGGACCTGTATAAGTATAAGAATTTGCAGTGATTATGTAAAAATAATACTTATTCATTTATTTTATACTTATAAGTATAATTATACATGTCCAGGCTACCAGGCTGCCTCAAATGTCGTCTTTAATTTTGTGTTTTATGGTTCTGCAAAGCAGGCTGTTCAAATAAATCATTGCTTTTATTTGTATCCTATTTTTTGCATGTAAACTGTGAATCAAACATACACATACAAAGAACCCTGCTGCAAATACCCACTAAACCATTGCGGTTTAACTTCCATAGTTAAATATTATTTGGAATTAAAATACAGTTATGGAGAGGAATGTATTTAAGTAAATTTGGGACAGCAGTAGCTCAATTGGCAAAGCTGTCATTATTAAACCCCAGGATCAGTGCTACATTTGAAAGTTCCTCCGGGCTACATGTCAAGGTCTTCTTAAACAGCATACCAAACCGTACTGACATGTTCTGTCTGGCAATTGTCAAATACACAATTTCCCCAAAGGGAATTAGAAAAAAAATCTTTTTTTATTATTATAGCCAGGAAATGCTCTGGAGAGGGGATGAAAGTAATGTAAAAACTGTAAGTAAGCCAAACACAAAATATGTGGATATTTCAATTGTTCCTTGTTCATAAAACTTTTCTGCTTTTTAGTCACATATGACCGTATGTTTTCTGCAGCATGAAATGGTGGTAAAATACATATGCTTACTTTGACTTTGACCAGAGCCAGAAGAGCATAAGCGGTGGCCTCCAGTGTGTATACATGTCCCTTATTCACAGGCCAATGGGACAACTCTGAGGAAAACAGACAAGTAACTTCACATTGATATATATATATATACACAAAAACAAAAATATAAACACTTTTATCTTTGCTCCCATTTTACATGAGCTAAACTCAAACATCTGAATATTTTAATACATACACAAAAGAACCAAGACTCTCAAATATTGTTCTTAAATCTGTCTACGTGTGTTGGTGAGCACTTGTCCTTTGCCGAGATAATCCATCCCACCTCACAGGTGTGGCATGTCAAGGTGCTGATTAGACAGCACAAATATAGCACCTGTGTGTGACTGATTAATTATGGGCTTGACTATATATATATGCACATAGATACATACATATATAGAAATATTTAGGATTTTTTTTATGACAACACCTGGGGAAACAAACTTATAGAGCATCTGTCGGTTTAGTTTGTCTTCATTGGCCAATGCATATGAAGTCATAGCAACAGCATAAGGGTTGGTGAGGCTGGGCAGACGCTTTTCCAGGTAGCTCACTGCTCTGTCAATACTTCCTTGTAAACTCTGTATACAGAAAAGAAAACAGAAGGAATTGGAACAAAACAGGAGAATGGAAAAAATAAAGAAAGGTTTTTAGTGGAACAAAATAGAAATAACACATCATCCATACTTATAATTAAGCTGAATAAATTACACCATCGTGACTAATAATTGTCCCACTTCCAATTAAACACATAATCACTCTTAATCACATTTTACATGACCCGCTGTAGCGACCCCAAAAGAAAAGCCAAAACAGGTTTATTAGTTGAGTTGAAACATACATCAAGGGAAACCTATGGAGGCAAGTTACTCACATTAACGGTGGCAGCACAAATTGTGCGTGATTCCTGCATAGCAATGAGGCAGAAGGCCGTCATGGAGGCATCTGAGTCTCCACCACGCACATCACCCTACACATGTACAAAACACACATACACATGTTATAAATTATGTAATTATTCTTACATTACTAGTTTTAATGTTCTTAGCAGTGAGGTAAAGAGTGATGTTTGTGAAATCAACACACGTACAGACATCTCTCCATGAGAAACTGCTCCAACTTCTTTAAACATGCCGTCAGGTTGCTGTGTGTTGAGAATCAGAAACTTAACAGCGCCACAGATCACGTCACTTTGCACTGTCACCAGATTGTTGGCCATGGCAAACACCTTGGCAACATAGGCAGTCAGCCTAGAGGAGTAGAGGAGAGGCGGCAGTTTAGTTTAACTAGTTTGCATGTTAAATTCTCCCACTTGAACGAACATCTTTTATGCCTCATCATGTGCTGCATTGGTGATTGGCCAAAGCAGCAAATGACCCATCTGGTTTACGGTAGGCGAGCTCGTTCTGATAACCTGGATACAAAGATGTTTTTTAAAAGCGAATAACATTCAACTCTCTATTGAATCTCATCTTCTGAATCCTGATAGTAGACATTCTGTTCAATTCCCAACTTAAATCCCCATGTTTTGCGAGATTATTATTAACTATAGTGATGATGTAACTTTTTTTGTTTATTAATGGGAGACATCCCAGCTGACACTGTCTGTAAACAATGTGTCAGGGTTTGAATTGGATGGACCCAAGAGCACTCAAGACACAGAGGAATTAGTTAAGGAGGGTTTTAATAAAGATAAGATAGACAGAAACACTATGGAACACAATCACTCCACATGGGACGCACACACAAAATGGCTGGTGAAGGACAAACCTATTTTTAAAAGAGACTAACAAACCCTGAGAATACAACAAAATACAAAGTAGAGGCACAAGCAATGGGAGTGATCTGGATGTAATAACTAATACGGAAACAGCTGAAGACAAAGACTTGGAGTAGAGGTAAAGACATTATAGATCTGAAAACAATAGTAAGAGGGAGTGTGACCAGGTGAGGGAAGGTAAACAGGAAAGAACAGAAAGACAAACGGGGCAGATGATGAAGACAAACTCGAAAACATTTCACACAGTAATAGAATATAGCTTCCGAACAAAAACCCCAATTATGAACTAAGTACAATATAAACAAGGCAGCAACCATAACATAAGACAGCAACCATCAAACAATTTGTTGCATTCATACGCATTTATGACAGTGTCTGTAGTTTTAATCTATGGGACTGAAAAGTAAACATTGACCATGTTTTTTGATACCAACAATTGTCAACAGTTATCTGTGCAAATAAATACTGTGTGTGTGAACCTACCAGTTATGATGTGTTGGATGGCATCATTACGTTTCTGAAAGCCCACAGTTTCCCACTGGTTGGTTTTGTCCAAATATGTGGTGGCAATGACAGGCAGGGTCATGTGGATCATGTTCTGCTCTCCAGAACCTGAAGGCGAGTAGATCAGACTCCCCATTGATGTACCATTAATGGTAATCTCCACCAGCGGGGCTCTCCCTGCATGCACACACAGAAAAAAAAATTTTATAAATCATATCATTTTAGATACATAACATGCTGAAATATACACACATATACAACATCTCACCTGTTACTGAGATCAGTGTGCTACTAGGTGTGTTGGGAACTGAATCATTCTTAGGAATGCCAGCATTGAGAGTTTCTTCTTGTGTACCACCTAAAGAGCAAGTTGAGGAACCATTCTAAGTGATGAAAACATTATACCACTGGGATAACCAGGATGACTGAGACATCGTACCACTAAATGCCTATGAAATTTGTGTCATTTCACAGAAACTCACTTGCATTGTTTTTAGTTGGGTCAAGAATTATAACCTGAGTGGATTTAACCAGTACACCTTGAGGCTGGAAAACAAAGGTCATTTTGAATAATATTTATACACAGGTGTATAGGAAAATACAAAATTACCCCATTTTCTTCTTACTAAAAGTTTTTTTTTAAAGGCTGATGAAATATATATATAGTTTTTGCATAAACTAAAACTTACCTCGTTCTCATGAGGGAATGTTAATGATGACACAGTGACTGTGTGCATAATTAGCATGTCCTAATAATATTATTAATTTTAACCTATAAAGAAATATTTCCCTTACTATAACTAAGTAAGACAATAAATAACATTCAATACATGTTGCAGCGCTGACATGAAATGGGAAGTTTTCTTTGTGAAGAGTTTTAAATGGGTATGGAAAAGCTGTAAAACCACCAATCTTTTTCTTACCACCACCAGCAGCATCTTCCTGATTCCATCACTGAGAACCGAGTCTTTACCAGAAGCTTTAATCTCAATCTTATACTGTCCTTCCCTTATAGGAACAATAACAAAGGGTACAGATCGTGTAGTTTGGGGTCCAACGTTAACCCTCTGACGATATCGTCCACGATTAGAAGCTGCACTGCATATGTTCTCCTCTTCAATCAGATCCAAGCGCACCTTCAAATGAAGAAAGGTGGAGAAACAAACAGATGTGTGGATCACATGTTGATTATGGTGAGCGATTCAGTAATCTGTCTTAACTAGTGTTTGCACTAATAATCAGTGCTAATGTGAATTATATTGTGAATACTGTAGTAGTAGTACTCACAGTTACAGGGTCAAGCCTGTAGTTGTGGAGAATTGCTTTAACTTCTAGCTGCTCTCCACGGACAGCAGAGTAGGGCAGTCTGAGATCGATGAAGAATTCCTTTCGGACAGGGACCTCCAGTGGCTCACCAACACAGATTCCTGTGAGATGAGAGGCATATGACAAATGATTAAAGTAAAAATGGGTAAAAGGTGGAAGAGGTGTGAGGCTAAAACAGGACACATTTTAATAACTCACCTCGAGTCTTTGACAGACTAATGCCAGTGAACTGCCAGGTTGTGATTGAGTCTTGCAGGGGAACATTTCTTTCTAATGATGTAGATGTAGATGTACTAAAAACAAAGAAAAGTGTTATAAGTACAGTAGTTAAAAACTCTAGTGGTGTCAATACTTACTGTAAACAATCAGGGTGTATTATTTATGTAAGTTTCTGCTGTCTCACCAGTCCGGGTTTTGTTTAGGACAAGCAGGCAGTTTGATGTCTGACCACAGCCAGCTTTCAGGGAAGTTGGTGCGAGAAACAATTTCATTGCTGTTCATGTCTCTGTCGTCATCTAAAATGTTGTTCAAAAGGTTACTCCATTTATTGTTTTTAAACTATATGACAACTCAAGGCTTTCCACCATCTGTTGTACTTCCCAAGGTGATGTATTTAGCAATATTTTCTGGATTGCCAGGGCTGAACCACTGGTCATATACAAGTGCCATTATGGCCCACGTGTCTTTTTCTGGTCTGGCTCTCTTTCTTAAGGGCAGGCAAATCTACTGTATGCTTAGGTTTATGGATGAATATTGTGGTGTACATCGTCAGGGCAGAACTGTCATGTACTTCTGTTCTTGTCGAACTTTGCAGTAGTGTTGTGCGTAGCATGCTAAGTAGCATTAGCAATTTATTACAACAAAAAACTGACTGATTTCAGACTGTTATAGACACTTCTTCTTAGCAATTACTTAATATCTGTGTTACCAAAGCACATATGTGGTGTTTGTGATTATGTATTATGAAACACTGACTTTCACGGACAATTTGCATTAAAAACTGATCATTCAACTTCAACCAGAAGTGTTTCCGCTTGGCCTTCACAATAATATCTGTGAAGGTTCTCAGTCATCCAGGTCATGGTTATCTCAAAAAAGGTTATTCAATAGCAACTGGACTTCGGGTTTAAACGAGGTGTGAAAGAGGCAGTTTACTGCAAGATTGAACAACCCTCGTTAAACAGGGGTGGTGGTCTCAGGCATAATCTATCACCCAGTTACAATGCCGTTATCTCAACAATACCCAGGAAGCTTAAAAGTTGCTCACACTCTGGCTCAGGTGGTCACATTAACATCTGTGAAAACCAGGGGGGAGGACAATTCACAGGGGACCACCAAGCACCAACCCGAGGGTTCCACAGGGTTTATAAACTCCTCACACCAGTCAGTCAGACTTGAGAAAGCCCTCTGGATAGAAGGGCAAAACGTCGTCAAGAAACCTACAAGTCCAGTTGCTATTGAATAACCTTTTTTGAGACTTCACAATAATAGCATTATGATAAATTATATTTGAGAAGCTTTTATTTTGTACAGCTACCAGAAGTAGTTTGTGTGTTCTTATGGTAACTTTATATTGCTGTGGTTTTGCTTCAAATTGCATTTCGAATGCAGTATTAGTGTATTATATGTGGTTTTCTGATGGACAGATTTAACATTCATACACATATGAAACTGAACATAACTGAATCCAATTTAATTTCTGTAGTCCATGAAAAAGCAGGGCAGAGATATTGACTTCTAAATGTCAGATTGCAACCTCAGTTTGTAACAGATGACCAACAGATGTTGGTCCCATGTGTAAAATGTTGATGCTGCTGTTCAGATGTGTGCGAGATATGTTTTAACACTAATCACAGAGTGACAGATAAATGTTCTTTTAGACCTTCACTTCTGTAAGCCTTACATTTACTTACAATGCAATTTGAAATAAAATACAGTTGTAACAAAACACATGTATGTAATTCTGACTTTAATTCATCTGTATAGAATATCTGACACGTTTGTTATATTTATTTATTTATTCTATTTCAGCTTTACATGTTAATGAGTTTGATATCGGGTTGTTCTGTCACTGTTTTATTGAGGTGTGTTGTTACCATGGCAACATAAAAAGCCATAAACCAGACAAGGGATGCTTTACATGATAGACTGTGGATTTCTATCAGGCATGTTATACATCAAAACGACGATCTTGGTCCCCAGGTGTGGTTAGATGGCATGTTGAGTTACCATGGCAACGCAGATCGCCAAAAACCACACACGAGTTGCTTCACAGGACAGACTGTGAATTTCTATCAAACATGCTAAACATAAAACCGACCGTTTTGGACATGACATGTCCACTATAGTAGTTTTCTTAGCATTTCGAGTTACCATGGCAATGCTAATTGACAAAAACCACACAGGATGAGCCTACAGGACAGACTGTAGATTCCTACCACACATAATATTTATAAAAACAACTGTGCTCGGTAAATCCTGCTTTTTGGTGAAGGAGATCAGTCTAAGGTTGAGCGGCACAAGGTGGCAGGCACCTTCAAAGTCTCCCCAGGAACTTTCTAGTTAAAACTTACTAACACTTTATTCTTGTCTAAATGATCATTACATACACTAAAGCAATGTTTCCATGCCATGCTCTCATATCTGGTTGTTCTCTGAAAAATCCTTAGTTTTCGGGATTAGTTTCTCTCTTCCTTTTTCATCTGATTTTCAGTTAAATTGTTCATTTGCGTCCTCGCTTTAATGGATTTATTTAATTTTTAAGCCCCATTCACTTACCAACCCTTATGTGTGAGAGTGTTTTTCCGTTCCACCATTTTTACCAAACCTTACCTAAGCTGATTTTAGTGGTGTCTCGTTTCCACTTGCTGGGAGTGGGACATTTCAGCTCTACAAATGCAAAAAAGATGAGATTAATCTCATGTAACATTAGATTAAATCAAATAATTATGGATCGCTAGGACAGAAAAATAGATTAACGTGTGAGTAATAATGTGCTTTAAGATGCTTAGTAACTTTTCGGTGGCACAATGTTAACATCAGCTCAGGGTCTAATTTTTTAAGTCAACGTGGAAATGCCCCAGACCACATTGTGATGTTTCAATTTAATTACAAAAAAAATGTAGGGTCTGACTTTAAGTGGTTTCACAACATTGGTAAACTGCATTTTTAAGAAACAGGTGAAATTTAAATTTGGTTGTAAATGTGTTTTAAGACGCTTTTCGGTGGCACGATGAGGTCTATGTTTAGGGGAGTGTTTACTTGATTAACAGAGGCTAAAGCAGTCACTCTGCCACTTCCTCGCCATACCTCACCTAAGATAATAATATGTTGCTTCCAAATAAAATGGTAATGTATTATGGAGCTGCAGTACCATATTTTCTTCATGGGGACAAATAAAGCATAGCTTAAGTTACCCATTGGATAAGATTAAAGCAGTAGCCGACAACAGTCACCTTGTCTGGTTGGAGTCCCAGAAGCAGTGCTGGACTCAAACAACAGTCCAGCATCATAAAATACACCCATGCTGTCTTTCCCTCCACCTGGTGTGCAGCCTGTGTCAAACTGCTCTACAATGTCCCAAATCTGAGTAAGAATAAACAAACACAAGACCTGTGATTATACTCTATAAGTTAAACAGACATCTGTGTAATCTGCAATGAAATTGGAACAAATTTCTACAGCCATAGTCTGTAATTGTCATAGTTTCGGTCCTGTTATATTATGTTTAGTACCTGACTGATTTCTGATCATGGTTATTCAGATTTTTTGGTTTCTTCTGGGTTTTTTTTCAAGGTTTGTTCTGTTATATAGTCCTAGTTCTCTTGGTTATTGAATGTTTTGATTTTGTTTTCATTGCCTGCCTTGTTTCTGCTCTGCTGTTCTCTCTAGTTTTCTTGTCTCTATACACTTCATGTCCGCTGACCCTGTGTATCCTAGTTTAGCTGTTAGTTCCGTGTTCTGTGTCTCTGTTGCGTTATGTGGGGTGATTTTTAGTCTGGGTTGCTACTTTGTGCCTCGTCAGTTGTATCTACATTTGTCCCTGCATGATTAGTTATCTGTTCTATTTATTAGTCCTGTTTCTGTTTCACCTCTAGTTTAGTTAATGGCATGAATTTGTTCTCCATCCAAACTTCTTTAAGTAAAACTTAGTCCCTGTGTGTCTAAGTGTTTCTTGGGTCCATCAGAGCACAAATCCTGACAGTAATTCAGAGATATTAGAAATTTAACATATGATGTTTATTTACAGTAGCTAAACAAAACATTTAAATATATGTAAATGATAAATTTAAGAAATTACTTTCTTCTGATTGAGGTGGTGCTTGTTTAGAACATAGGCACCTTTATCCACTGCCACAATTCCAACTGTGGCCTCTGGATCTCCAGTTATCTTTAGGCCGAACATTCCGCGAGGCTCATACGACGGAGCAGGTCTTGTTGATTCTAACCTCAGCTGAATGTAAATGGAAGGAACAATAAGTTAAATGTAGACATTTAGACAGGCTGCCGGAGGCAGTATGTTTTCAGGTTGTCCACCTGTCTAACCCAGTTCACCCGGTTTTTGCAGGTAATTGCCTCATTTCATTTTGTCACAACTATAAACCTGGACTCAGTGATGAATTGATCTGATTAAATTAAATATCAATTTACATTGAATTGTGGCCCCTATTTGTGAAAGTGAAATGACAAAAGGCTTAAAAATTTGGCATGACTGTTTCATTACAGGTAATTGAAGAATAATTAGCTCAGTGACCTCAACTTCATCCAGTCTTTGGTAAGAATACGTTGAGGGAATCTATTTCTTTCAAACTGTCCAGTTGGACTATGTGACGTGCGTGTAAGCTTAAACTTTCCAGGTACTTAGTTAAAGTATTTCGAAATATAAAATATTGTTAATTTAATTATTGTCACTTATCATTAGTGTCCCTCTGCCTGTCTTACCGAGCCAATGCAGGAATACTTGACATCCACCCAAACAGAGT
Source organism: Microctenopoma steveboyesi (assembly GCA_032359275.1). Lineage (NCBI taxonomy): Eukaryota > Metazoa > Chordata > Actinopteri > Anabantiformes > Anabantidae > Microctenopoma > Microctenopoma steveboyesi. Next base: position 15,618,733 of record JAUMHF010000001.1, read on the forward strand.
CTGATACCACTTCATTATCACTGGGATGATAGTAGGCTATGATGCGGAAAGATGGCAGCATGTCTTTGGTGATGGGAACAATCAGGGACATTAATCCTTGACCTTGTGTCCTGTAACGGCCATACTTTACAAGCTGACCTCTGTTCAGGATCTAGGAACACAAATGAGTTCTTATACAAAAGTTATAGACAGTAGTATATACCAATTGCGCACTTGTTACAAAACAACAACAAAATCAACTATGATGCTTTGATGCATGCTCAATTATTCAAAATAGGAACTCTCAGAAAGTTGATTCTGCTCACTGGACATTTTAGTGTAAGATATGTTTCATCAGTCATACAAGTGATGTAGTTTACTTTACTTTACTTGGCAGACACTTTTATCCAAAGCGACTTACAAGGAGAAGTCAGAAATCAAAAAGGCCTTTCCTTCGCTCCACTGGGCCTTAACAAGCTTTGGGGTTTTACTGCATAGGCCAAATCAATTTGGATTAAAAAAAGACTGAGCGTCTAACATGGGGGACAACTAAGGTAGTAATACCATAGTATATGATAAAAATGTACCACGGTGATTTCCTCAGTCTCGGGTGACTGCTGGTTCACACTGTATTAACTAAAAAGCACAACTGACTGACAATGGTCTATACAATCAATGCTTGTACAAATTGTCATGATCGATTGTTGATGTGGACCAATTTTCGCGGTAGTGTGCTTTGAGGACAATGCTGTCATAAAGTAGAGTGGTGTAACAGTTTACATTGTTGCCTCACTGCTTTAAGGACATCAAATTGCACATTGACCCATTGGTGTGAATGTTTGTCTGTTTCCATATGTGATAAACTGGCTACCTGTTCAGGGCGTACCCCACCTCGAGCCCAATCACAGCTGGATTGGGCTCCAGCACCCTACAACACTTAACAGGATGATTGAATAACACAACATTTTTTTTTATTGTTTTAAAGCATAAAGGTTATATCTTAGAGGGTAAATTGTTTTTATAGACATTAGTCACAGGAATAAAACGTAACCTGCCAGGTATGTGATATTGTCTTGTTTTAGCCGCCTGTTGATGATGAGGAGAATTTTGATGTAGTCTCCTAAATGAGGTTTTGCTGTCTCAACACCTACAAAAAGGAGTTTTGTAATGAGTATTAGACACTGAAAAAATATAGTGCATGGTACAGACTTTATCACCAGCACCACCTGGGAACAATCTGACATTTCATTATTTTCTTTACCTATGTGGATGTAATTGTTGCTGTTGGTGGTATATGGATGTGCTACCATGGTGGCTTTTGCCTGTCTTTCTTGTGAAATACGAGGGTCATTGGTCCTTGCCTAAAATAACAGACACATACTGGTAAACATATACACACAGACCATTAAATAAAAACATACACTAAAAGATTCAAGTCTAGTCTGCTCAACATTTTGCCACATCACCAAAAGCTTGAGGTGAATGTGTGTCTGTATACTGACTAGTGATAAAATGCCCAGCTTTCTGTCTGCTAAATTACTTTGGTTTTTAAGCAGTTCTCTACTCAAGGTTTCTGCTAGTGTTCTTCAAAATGTAATGTTCATTCCCCTCCAAGTGTTTTTTTCTTGGCAAAGATAAAGCCATGACACAATGGTTTTTTCAGGTCAGCACAAGAAAAAAAATGTTTTAAACTTCCTAGAATGATAGTGCTAATCCAACCGTAGCTGTGTCGCTAGACCTGTGAGCTAAAATCTGTGGCAGAACGTCCAGGCTAAAGCCTTATCTGCTGGCCTAGCCAGAACTACAGAAGTAAAGAACTTTAATATGCATTTATACGAATGCTGTGTGTATTTCTAAAAAATGGTGGCATGTGGATGTGAACTTAGTTCCAAGTCTTGGAAAAATATACTTATATACTACGTATAAGTACACTGGAAGTACACTGCCATTGGACGACTTGAATGAAAAAAATTACTTTCAGTATACATATTTTTAGTAAGGGAGGACATGGAACCTTTAGGACACAGATGTATTTGCATTAATACAAAATTAAATTATATGTTAGAATCTATTATTGTATAATTAATTTTAAACCTTAAATGACATGTATAAAATTTGGGCAGGATCTGAACAGGTGAGTAGAAACAGCTGAGAGTGATGACTAAAAGCAGGGCTGTGACAGGTAAGTTAACAGAACTGAAAACAAGAATGAATGAGGGTGTGACCAGGAGTGAGAGCGGGCGAACAACCAGAATAAACCTAAGAGACTGTAATGTAAAATAGATAAAAACATTGAAAACATTTAAAGACTTACAGTGACTGACAGTGTTGAATCTGTTGGCATTGTATTAATGGGAAGCTTTGTTATGCCATTGTCTGCAGTGATGCCCTCCACATCACCTGGATTCACTACCACTTCAACACCTTGTGCCGGAGTTTCATCAGGATTCAGAACTTCAACCTGCCGTGAAAGAAACAAGCTGCTGAACAAGTCCTCAAGTGAAACAAGCTGAAACTAAGTACTATGACTTCAGTTTATAGTATCAATAACCGCATTACTTTGTCTCCAAAGTAGTAGAAATAGTTAAACAAATCGATTTAGAATAATTGAAAAAAGTGCTTTACCACAACGTCAAAGAACATTCCTGGTTTGAAATATTTTTGTGTTTTCTTGAAGTTGATGGTGAAAGGTGATGTGACAATCTGGATACCTCTCAACTCTGCTTCTACCATTTCGCCACCTGCAAATTCAAGCCAAAGCAGGAGTTGAAGGAGTAATTGGGGACTAAAAGACCTAAACTGATTTCTGCTCCTCAGCAGATGACATGCTTGCAGTTGACGGATGACATGTTAATTGGCTCCCATCCAGTTCCTGAACCAAGGAGGGACCTTGTTGAAGCTACCCCCGCCACTCTAGTTACTTTACTTTACTCTACTTGGCAGACGCCAAAGCCACTTACAAGAAGCTGGGTGTCTGGCTCAAGGACACACCTGGTAGGATATGGACTAGGAGTCAGACGGGGTTTCAAAACTGCATCCCAGTCTGACGCTTAACCCACTGAGCTACCAGACCACAATAGTTCCTGCTACCCGGTGGGACCTCGACGCGGTCGTCATGTTTGTCTCAAGTCTCTGTTTCTCCTCTCAGGTGAGGCCACCTTATTAAGGTTGTCACGGCCTCTCCAGTTTCTGTTCCAAGGTGGGGCCACGTTGAAAACGTCTTCCTGACGTGACTTTGAACTCTACTAAACTCTATTAAATTGGTTTTGGGTTCAGTTGATTATGATTATTATGCTTCATACTGAGCAAAAGTCTTTCTTACCACTCTCTGTGAGCACACTGACAGCTACATATATGGAACTCCCCACAAGCTCCAGGATGTTTGGAAAGGTCTGTATGATGTGCTCTCTCCTCAGAGTGACAGCTCCATTGCTGTTCTCAATCTAATGTGACATAATAAAGAAATGTTCTTTAAAATACAATAAAATATTGGTAGTTATTATGTCAGCCTGGGTTTATTTTGAACATCATAATAATCTGCAGTTGGAAATATAATAATGTAAGCAAAATGGGAAATCTGGTACAAACTATGGTATAAACTTTTTTCATTTGTTTCTATTGTTTATGCTCACCTCCACTCTCTGAAGAGAGCTAGGAAAGCTCTTTTTCTGACCCTTACTTATAACCCCAAATACAACATAGGCTGTACCCTCCACTTTTTCATTAAAGAGATACCTAAAAACATTAAAAGAGAGAACAAACGGTCAACTCAACAAAACTGGACATTAATAACAACTAGTAAATAAACTGAATCACCATGAATTCCACTATTAATTTTCCCCTCCAATTAAATAACACTGATCAATAAAACAAAGAAACTCCACATACATAGCTTTAATGTTGATGGTGAGATCTGGACTGTCCACGTAGTAGAAAGAGCTCACAGGTGTCAGTTTAACCTCAAAACTGGGCAGAACTGTAAAATCAAAAGCATTTTTTGATGAGATAAAGTAAAAAATACTGTGTTGTACATGTTTTCATAGTAAATAGCAGTTTCTACAGGAACTCACCATAATCTTTGACTTCGAATCTTGCAAAAGATGTTTGCTATTGATTGCTGTGAAACTTGGCCACTACTTTCCACACTCCAGGACTAGAAACATGCATATTACACATGCACTAGTGTAAGATTTCTAGCCCTCCTGTGTCCCTTGACATGTTTTTCAATTTTAATTTTTGAATAACTTTGGCTGTGTTGATACAAATGGCAATAAATTTGATCAGGTAGTGTTTATTGGGATTCATTTTAATTTTTAATTTTCTTAGTATTTCTTAGAATTTTAATTTTCTTAGTCTATAAATTTGTTATGTATGGTGAGTACTGAAATCAATGATGTAATTTGTATAAAATGAAAAAAAATATGTTAATACATAATATTTCTATAGCAATCTCTACATGTGCATTTTTTATGTTGAAGGGACACAGATGGTGAAAAAATTAAAGGATACTCAAGGGGCTAGGAGCATCAGTACAATTAACTCCGTTTGCACATCAGTGTTTTTGCACTCCAGATTTTTCAGATTCACGTACCAGCCAATTCTAAATTGACTCTTGAATTCATTGGTCTATATTGTTTGTGTACAGCTCAAACTACTTTTCATCAAAGGTTCACCTGACATTTTCACCAAGTCGATATTGTCCAGAGTGGATCCCTGAAATCAAAGAGACTGGATCAAGTGGTAGAATGAGGCCTTCAGGAGTCTAGAAGTAAACATTGGACAACCATTTATAACAGTATTTTGTCTACTGCTTGTAAGTCTGATAAAGTCATAGATAAGGAGAGAGATATAAATGTGTACAGGCAATGCAGCAGGCTGTCTCGCATTCTCTTGTGACGTCTTTAACTTTCTTTAATTTACTATGGCTTTTTAAATTATCTTAGTTTAGGTAATTAAGTTTTGTCCTTTAAAATCAGATTGTTTGAGAGAGTTTTTTATTGCAATTATGACCTATATTTTCACTCCTCCATAAGCTTCATCACAATGGAGCCAGCTTTGTTTACACCTAGTTTCAGAGGATGACATTAAGAATTTTACTTTGTGGTCAATATTGGTGGTGACAATATGCAGCCCCGTTCAATACAATTATGATTTATATTTGCATAAAATTGTGCACTTGACAAGAATAAAATACATCACCATAATCTCAATGCCAATAGAAGCATCCTTTGAAGTTTGTTCCCTCTCTACTGGCTGCATGCGGGGTGTCACTGCAAACATCCTGTAAAAAACTACAAGAGAAAGTATACTAATAAATATATCTACATATTAAGATATGTGACAAATTATTACTGTTACTATTAACATTAGTAAAAGTGTGAGTACTGTAATTTACAGTGTGTGCTTTAGTAAGAAATATTTTCTGCATATTATCTGACTAACTACAAAAGAAGCAACATTCTCAAAGGTGTTTTTAGCACTGAACTTACCTGTACTGTCGGGGGTGTAGATGGTCTTGTCTGTCTGAATGAAGATGTACCCAGACTGGAAGGACACTAAGACGACCTTCTCCAGCAGTCTGTCGGGGAACTGAGCTTGCAGGTAGACATACTGTTTCAGGTTTGGATCTATATTGAAGTCTGCTGCAGGAATCTAAGATAGACAGGATGAGACACAGTGTGTGAGGAGACGGACCAGGTTATATGATCTGTGTGTGTTTCTCTGCTAAATAATAAACCCAGGTACAACATAGTTGTTCACTAGAGTATATGAGTTACCGTTATTTGTCCAAATTGCTGAAAGTTGTTTGCAGCGTTCAGAGTCACAGCTGTGTCTGTCAGACTTTTGGTTTTGGTTGGATGGTTCATCACAGTGATATCCACCTTGATGTCTCCCCCAGTGCAGTCTTGACACTCGACAAAGATGTTTTCTGCTGTTCCTACTCGCAACAAGTTGGGGGCAGACATCACCTTCCTGCATGGTCAAAGGTAACAGTTCACAAATACTTGGGTTTTTAATGGATGTCCTGACTTACTGATATTTTATTATTACTGTACACATTTAAAGCTCTGTAATAATTTACTGACAATAGAAGGCTGTTACAGTTAATAAGGCGGCCTGGTAGCAGAGTGGTTAAGGCAGAGGGCTGGGAAGCAGGAGCCCCGGGTTCGATTCCCAGCTCAGTCACCCTGCCCTCCCCCACACCAAGCGTGTCCCTGAGCGCGACACCCAGCGCTAGCTAGCTCCCCGAGCGCCGTCTGTGGCTTTTGACCCATCCCCCCAAGGGTGATGGGTCAAATGCAGAGAACCAATTTCGTTGTAACATGTAAAAATGTAGCAATGACATTAGAGTGGATTCTTCTTCTTAATACATATGACCCATATGAGACCTTGCAACATATGAGTATGTATTTATACAGAACTATGGTTCAGGTGTGTGGTCACCTTCCTCGACCAGTTTCGGTAAATGGAAAGAGGATAAAGAAAAGAACAACAGGCAACAGAGATGAAAACAACAACAAGCAGCAGATGGTAGGACCAGTAGCTAGAGCACAACTCTGACATTGAGGACACCTGCAGAAAGGTACTGAGAAATAAAGAGACTGAGACGAAGACAGAAGACACTAAATTAACTGTTGTTCTGCTCGTCCGATCCTGTTCTGGTTTGCCTGCTTCTCTTGTCTTTTCTATTTGGTTCTCTGTCTTGACTCATGCCTGCTTTCCAATCGTCCCGTCCCTCCACCCATCTCTCTGTTCACTCGTCTAGTCCTTGTCTTCTGTGTATCCTGCTCAGTAGTTGTTCTGATGTTTCTCTGAACCCTGTATTTTCAGTTCCCCTTCGATCTGTTGGTCTCCTTTGTCCTTAGTCATAAGTTTTAGTTATTTGTTAGCTAGGTTTGCTTGGTCCCTGCCTTTCCCTCCTATTCATAGTGGTTTTAAGTTCCCTGCATTTTTACCTTGGTTCAGTCCTATAGTTTAACACTCTATGACCCTAATTTGTTATATTATTTATGACCTGTATTTGTGTTAAACAGTATATGTTATCTTTGATAGCGTGTGTTTGCCTCCTTAGGAGTGTTTGCTGGTACCCTTAGTTTCCTGCTTTCTTTTCATTAAACATCCTTTAACTTCACTTAGTTTCTGAGAGTTCTCTGGGTCCGGCACACCATCAAACACATGCTCTTACCTCTTACTTATTTTGCTTCCTGCACCACCAACACTACTCTTCATTCTGTAATAGGTTTCCTTTATAAACCTCCCTTTGTCTCACACACTCTGCCGGATCATCTGTTGTCCCGACCTGATGTTTTTCGTCTTTTCTTGCGCTTTGTCCGATCCTGTTTTCTGCATCCGCATCTGTTCATCTGATCTGGTTCTTTGTCTCTGTCCCTGTCTCCTTTTCGTTTGTTCGTTCTTCTCGTCGGTCTCGTAGTTTAGTGTTTTTGCCCCCTGTCTAATAATTTTGTTTCATATATATTTAGCTGGTTGTCATTTGTTTATAGAGTTGTTTTCCTACGATATTGCCTTCTGGAGACATGTATGTGTTTGTAGGTACTTCAAGTATACTTCATACAACCTTTATACTTTAGTATGACACAATACAATGTGTTTATAGTGATTACCATATTACACTGCAACACCCTCCATAAATACAGACCATGTAAAAATATTAAATAGTGAAATATTTTTAGATGTTTTCTGCAAATTAAATTTAGATATTTGGTCATTTATATATGCAATAAATTATTTGTGAAATAATTTCAGTATTTGTGCAACCCTGCAGAGGTAAAATATTTTTATGTCTCAAGTTTATCTTGCAGTCATTGGGGGGTAGATGTCTACTGTAAGTCACGGGCTGAGAACTGTCTTTTTGTTAAAGTAGTTATCGGTTTATTTCAATCTGAGGATAAGTTAAATGAAAGAGCCAGCACTTAATTAATACAGAACTTAATCGTGGTTGTTTTTTACAGCATCACATGCTTGTCGATATTAAAATTTCTGTCCAACTGTACAATGACTTTGGGGTCAATGTTAAAAAACTTCTGTTTTGACTACTTTAGTTTTTTCCCTATTTGCAACTTAACAATCTGTGATAAGTACAAACATGCTCAACAAATGTTATTGCTATGTTGTTCTAAATAATAAATATAGGGTTGTCTGTTAATAACGCATAAAGGTAATATCCGAAATAAAAATGTAACATCGTAAGATATCTGTGTCAGATTTACCAATTTTAATGACACAACAATTCCACATAAAAGTATAAATTAAAAGTATAGGTTTTGCGATAGGAGATGGATAGGAGAATAATCTATTTTTTAATGATGATTTTAATGATGGTATTGGCTTAACTTGGTATGGGAAATTATGAGTTAGACTATTGGTAAAAAAAGCCAATATTGCACATCTCAAAAATATACACCAAAAAAAACTTTGGTGTAAGAATACACCAATTCCACCAAAAGTAAAGGACTATGAAACAGCATAGCAATCAGCCTCCTATGGGCCTCTACCCCATATAATGGATTGGCAAGTCAGCCAATAAATGATGAACAGATTTTTGGTAAAAATACTTCCTGTTACAAAGAATATTTGGCTAAAAGACTGCTAAACTAGCCAAACATATGCATTATTACACATGCATGAACCATGACTTTTTAACTAATCATAACTGCTTCTACTTGGCCTAACAACACCATTATAAACTGGCAAGTCACTTTGTTTTGTAGCTACATTATCTAAAATTTGCCACATTACTGTTAATGCTTTAGAGCGTTGATCGACTCCCAAGATTAATTTACTTAACACTGTGCTCATATCTCAACATAAGATCAGATTAGTTTACTTACAATGGAGCTCCATTTGTGTGCAAGGTTAGAGAGGCAAAGGCCAGAGAGGCCAGCAGCCACAGCTGAGTCCTAATCATCCTCCTTCCTGATCTCGTTTCATGGACGTTTGCTCTGCAGCTTCTTCCTTTTTGTTCTGTCAGCTCTCTTCTCCTGGGCCCCACTCCACCTCTTTACTGTCTGTTCTACTCGCACAGCTTTTATGTCCACTCTGAAGAAAAACAAATAAGAAAATCAATAGGGGTAAACACGTCTGTGAGACATTTCACAATGTTCAACATTTAGTAATTAGTCTACTGGTTAAGCCAAAAACATATCTCCCTGATATTTTATGCATAAACACGTGAATTATTAAACTAACATCAATCTGGTTTGTTAATAAGCAACTAGTTCGGATTGTTGATTTCAAAATGTTGACAAAACTCCCGACAAATGTGAAATATTCTGGCATATTACTAATTACTTACTTTACTTACGTAACCTATTCAACAGTAAACTCTCATAAAATCTGTGTAGATACTTTAAAACATTGTTTAAATAGATTAGATCCTAAATGTGTGCCTTTTTCTAAATATGTGTGTTTGCACTAAATGTTGTGTGTGCAGTAGTTTATTCAAGCTTCACATCATGCTTGAATGTGTACTGTGTGGAAATCTAGTAATAACAATGTACAGAAACATATTCAGCTTGAACTGAAAACTGATCTCAGCTGTGTTTGGTTTTTTTTGTTTGTTGACATTATTTTTGGTTAGAAACCAATGAACTGTGAACGCTGCATGATGTCTATTTGATTTAGAAACTCAAAGTTCTAACTTTGCACTAAAGCTACAATCTGGGAATTGTCAACTTCAACTTTTATTTATTTGAAGAGTGAAAAGTACAAAAACCAATGAATGTTTTTAGTGTCAAATTAAACTGCATATTGTAAATATAGGTTAATTTGTAGTTTGCTGCCTGCAACACACATGAAAACTAACTTAGTACAAGTTTAATGTAATAGTTGGATTATGCTAAAATTATTAAAAAATAGTTGGTAACACGTAACACAAAATGTTTGGTCATGATTCAAGTTGATCTGTGAAAACACTGCTAATGTTTTTTTTCCTTTGGTCAGATAAATTAAGGATAGGCTCCAGGAGAGGAGTTGGAGTGATGGATGGATGGTTTGTTTAAACCAGGGGCCAACTGCGGCCCCGGGACGATAATTTGTGGCCCCTGTCTTATTGTGAAAGATTAATGTTAGTGCAAGATTGATATGAATGACACTAGTTGTGTGCGGCCCTGAATGAACCAATCACGGTGAGGTATAAGGCACTACAGGGCGGGACATCGGGGGCTGTCCAGTGCCTCGCTCACTCATTGGTTCATTCCTCTAGTCAGCTGGGCGGAGGAGAAGCCGAGAAGCCGCTGACTCCGCTCGGCACCCACAGTTCTCTGCTGTGTAATCTATGATCCAGTTTGTGTCTGTGTCTGTAGCCATCTCCATCATAGCCGAGAGCGGCTGTGTGTTTGTTCTTCTCAGAAACAACTGAGTTGCTATTGTAGGCGCGTCGCGAGTAAAACTGAAACTTAACAGTTAGTGCGTTTACATGGCACTTGAGAAAATCGGATAACTGCCTTTTTCGATACGATCTCTCTGCCATCTAGCATAACGAGCGGAGAGCAAAAGTGCACATGCGCCACAGACCCGCGCAACTGAAAGTTAAAGTTAAACCCGAGACTAACTCCAAGTGGAATCACATATTACAGAGCCCCAAAGGTGTCTCTTTCAAAGCCTGCACTGACGAGTCAGCAAATAAGTCATGGTTTCTTCAGTCGTCTTTATCTGCTGTATGATCATTATTATTATTTTGTTAATTTTTAAATTTATTTATTTAATTCATTATTTTGTGTTAAAAATAAAGATATTTGAGAACGTTGGAATGTTTTATCAGCGCTTTTCTTGTAGAAATCCTGATGCGGCCCAGCCTCACCCAGACTCCGCCTCAAGCGGCCCCCAGGTAAATTGAGTTTGAGACCCCTGGTTTAAACCATGCTGTCAAAAAGAGGTTTAGACACAGGCATTTTTACCATTTTAATACATGAACGTCTCTGTTATTAGACTTTCTAATCACTTGGTAACTGAATGAAACGGGGGCAGAGTTTAGTTAGTTTCAGTTTAATATTGAAAAAATAATAATAAAGTTTAATTTGAGGTCTGATGATGTACCAGCTGAGTAGACAAATACGAATGGTGAGACAAATGGCAATTTTTCCATCTACAATTATAATCATGGTCAAAATTGAAGCTGACATTCTACATAGAAAAGCAACTTGAGCATTAGATGACACTGCGGTGTTGTACAGATTGATTCAATTCAATTCAATTTTATTTATATAGCGCCATTTTACAACAAAAGTTATCTCAAGGCACTTTACAGTGTGAGG
>JAUMHF010000001.1:15645877-15663136 GCA_032359275.1 Microctenopoma steveboyesi
ATGGTGGAATCATTTCCTTAAATCTAGTGACTGTATTTTCATTTAAACATCTACTGTAAAAGATTTTTTCCTTAATTAAAGTCGTCTCCAATAAAGTAAATTCGAATGTTATTAAGAAATGATCTGACAACAAAGGGTTTTCAGGAAAAACTTATCAATTTCTACTCCATAGCTCAGAACAAGATCGAGGGTGTAATTAAAACTGTGAGTGATGCATACAGTTGTTTCTTTTTTTATGTTTTCTTTCTTCTAACCTATCTGGTTATGCTTCAAAAGCTAAATTCAAATACTCCCTCAGCTTCTCTGTGAATGATGTTTAGCCAGTATTTTAATCTTCTCTTCACCAGCAAACACTGTGAAAAACTACAGTGAACTAAACAATGAAAACACAGATATTGTGTTAGCAAAAAAAAACCGTACACACATAGTAAAATACACAAACGTCCTACAGTGGTTTCTTCTTTTTATTTCAGTTTTACCTCCAATAAGCAGCCACGGTTGTGTGCTTGTTCTAGTTTAATTAGTAATGCTGAAAGTTGGCAGCAGCAGGAATAAGACTGTGCTTTCAAACCAGCACAAGGTCTTTTCTCTCTAATGATTAAACCCAGGCCGTCGTGATATCTGGGTGATTTATTGTGTGTGTTTGTAAGAGGAACCATCAATGAGCAGTCTGACGGGAGAGAGAGAGAGAGAGAGAGAGAGAGAGAGACGTTTCTGATTGGCGCGGGTGGGGCACGTGATCCGGCTCATTAGCATGTGGACAGACAGGTGAGCGTGGGAGAAAACGTTTCAGCTATTTCGCGTTACGTCGATCCCGGATTCCAGGACTGGAGGCTCTATGGTTCATTGTAAATTTCCAGGAGTGTCTGGCTTTGGATAAGGAATACATACATCACGCTGGCCATCTCTCCTGGACACTCGGCAACCGGCAGGTAGGCTACTTTCTGTTTACCTGGTCAAATGCGTCCCTCGAAACTAACTGACTTCGAGCTACAACGGAAACAGTTTCTGAACAGTTTCATGAGACAGAAAGTCTACACGAGCTCCACCTGTCCGCCACCTGTCATTCCTGAGCAGCAGCAGGTACCGGTTAGACAGGTGGAGCAGGACCCGCTGCATTCCGCCGTGTGCCGACAAAAAGCGCCGCTGTCGCAACGCGGAACTCTGGATGTTGGCCTTTTCAGCCCAGTTGAGGAAAACAAGTCTACAAAATGTGTTTGAATTGTATGAAGGTATTTTTCTTTATAAATAGAACATCTAAGGATAGTTTTACCAATGTCTAAGTTCTTATTATTTTGTATGTATTCTATAAAAACTGTAATGAAATTGTTTAACTTGCTGTTTTTGGTAAATACATTTTAACTCGGATAGAAATTAATCATGGAATGATTTTGATTACATATATAAAGTAAACAAAAATGTAAAAATGAATTTCATCTGAAGTTTATAATAAACTAACTTATTGGAGAAAACTGCAAAACTGCACCACATATGCAACAAACAAGAAAACAATTACAAATATTTTAATTTTCTTAGTCCTCACAAGTTCATAAACAGACAGATTGTTGATCAGATTTGACATATTATGCTGAGCTAATGGTTTTTCCCCATGACCATTATTGCGCCTCCTTACACATGTGAACACCTGCATCTTTAACCTACTTTCAAACCCCCAACTTGTGTTGTATAAATAAAATGGGATTTGACATACAAATACAAACCTCACATTTTTGTCAATACTCACAAGTGATTCTAGTTTTTCTTGATGACTTGGCTCTTAATTTTCCAAATGCAACACAGTTTTGTATGTAAATGATGTTGGTCCAAATGTAAGAACAAAGGCCTCGCAGATCTGAAACATTTTATTCTTTAGGAAGGTGAGTTGCAAACTAATGTCTTATTATCTAATCCCTGCGTTGTTCTAGTTGTCAAATTTCTTAAAATTTTTTTTGGCTTTCATGATAACTTTCTTAATGCTCGATTTACAGTGTCTATAGCTTCCTGCTGGAAACTGTATTTTGTTCCCCATAAGAGAATCTTTACTTTACTTTTCTTGGCAGACACCTTTATCCAAAGCAACTCACAGGGAGCAGGCACTGAGTGTCTGGCTTAGGGACACACCGGGTGGGGGGTGGACTAGGAGTCAGACTGGATTTCAAACCTGCGACCTTCCCAGTCTGATGCTTAACCCATTGAGCTGCCAGGCCACCAAGGATCTCAGCCTAATATATTTCCTAACTGATTATCCTAAATGTATTGGTATTATTAACTGCCCTGTTTACGTAGACCTTTTCTACAGTCGTCATCATCAGGAGTTCAGATTAATGTTAATTTACTGATCCTTGTAAAAGCGTGACCCGTGTGTGTTTCCTTTTCCAGGTGTCGGTCACAATGGTGATACAGGAATTAACACGATGTTCGGTGCCGGCGTTTGTCTCCACCCTGTTGTCCCTGCTCAGCTTGACCCTGCTACTGCTACTGTGTGTCATCAAGAAGAAAAGAAGGATGGAGGGAACATACAGGCCAAGTGCAGAGGAGAGGAAACAGACAGGAGGGGCGGGATGTGAAAAACCTGGCCTGCCTCTACCACTACCCAAAGAGGAACGCCTCATATGATTACAAATGGCCTCGCATGCCTTCACTTCACATGTCGCCCTGTAAACCAATGGGTCACTCAGTCCCGCTGGTCTTGCAGAAGATGCATGTTTGTGCCATGCACCAGAAATCACCAGACACACTAAATACTGTCTGAGCTGCACAGGTGACAACAAATGGACTGATCGGATTCCCAGTTCTCTCAGCTATGTCACTGTGAGAACAGAAAACATATCATGAGTGTGTTTGCTCAAGGTTTTCATTCTCTTATCTTAACAAGTCACTCCCTCTATTCTGCCACATAGGGAACATGAGCTGCAGTATGTTTTGCATTTGTAAAGAATTTAAATTATTTTTACTCTACTGTGTTCTGTAAATGTATCAAAAACTTATTGTATTCAGCATTTTTTCCAGTTATGAAGGACATTGATCAAACACTGTAATGATGTAATAATGATGCACTTTTTTGTAAATTTGTGAGAAGTTAAAATTAGACAGAAAGCAGTGGGACACAAAGGGCTCTGTTAATAAATGTGCACAACAGGTACTATTGTTCGTTCTTTCACCTATTTCAAAGGACTGAAGGTGATTTTATTTATTATCTAATAAATAAACTGTAACATAACTGTCCTTACACTTTGTCAGTTTTTTGTTTAGAAGGAGCTGATGCAGATGATTTCAAATTCGCACACATGAATTTGTTGAAAAAATAATTGGTTAAAAATTGTGCACTAGCCCTCACAAAAAACATTAATTGTTCTCATAAGTGCAAAAATGATGTATTTATTTAGCAATGGAGCCAAGATCAGTTCATGGTTTAAGTGCAATTCACCAGTCAATGGTCTGTTTAAATATTTAGTTTGTGCTCTTCACATACATACAGTAAGTATGGTGATATATTTTTTTGTTCGTCTTATTGTCAAAAGATCCCATACAATACCAAATTAAAACACTATGGAATAATTGACATGGAGTAAAAATAAAATATTTGCTCAGTTGCATGTGAACCATCCTGGTACTGAGATTAAATTTGTCCCCAAAGACTTTACTCAAGCTTATCTTATGTGCTATCCTCAGAAGCAATAGATGGGTCCTGGAATTACAGGGAAACTTCCTGGGTATTGTTGACAGTAAGAAGAACTTTTATCACCAGCGTCTTTAAGCTTCAAATCTCTTCTTAAGTTCTGACACTTTAATGAGAGGACAATCTTCCTCCTCGTGTGCTTCTGAGCGATTATTCTCTTCTGGCATATTTGAGTCACATGTCAAGTGAGTCTGTGCGTTCTCCCTGACCCACAACATGTTGCAAGGTCTTCCAGGCTCAGCCAAGCCCTTGGTCCTGGAGTTCACCTGGAAGCTTTGACTGGACGCCTGAGACTGTAAGCGCGCTACAGCAGATCGCACTTTAGGGGGAGCTTGTCTCATATCTCCATCCACTGTTTTTACCGCTTCTTCACTCCTTTTCTCTGCTGGAGGTTCAGGCTCAGCAGAAAGACCCTGAGGACCGGGAGCGGCTGTGGTCTCTGCATTGGGTGTATTCTCTGGTTGATGCTGCTCCTCCACAGTGTTCAGATGTTGTGCAGTCAGTTTTATAAGTTCATTTACATATGTTGTAGCTTCTTTAGTTTTCTCCTGGTTTTCTTTTTTCTCTTCTGCAAGATGTGTTTGTAATTCTTCTCCCTCGTCTACCTCTTTATTCTGATTTTTCTCATTTTCTCTAATTTCTTTCAACCTTTCCTCTTGTGTCTCAGCAATTTCATCTCCTGGTTCCTCTACTAAACTCTTTCTCTTTTCCTTATCTTCCGTCCTCCTTTCTTCCTCTAGCCTCACTTCCTTAAAGTTATTTGTGTCGTCTATGTTTTCTGCATCCACCTTCACTTCTTCCTGTTTCTCTCCATTCTCCCACTGTCCCCTTTCTTGTTTCTCTATTTCACACGCTGCCATCAGACTCTCTGTCCCATCTTCTTCTGGTACACTGGTGTCCAAGTACAGACAGTCCTCTGTCAGGTCTGACAGCTCCTCTGTGGTCTCCAGATTCCAGCTGTGCAGGCTGCCGCTGCCGCTTATGGACAGCGACAGGCTCTCCTGGCTGGGGTTCGCTGGAAAACGCTGGAAAAGACAGCCGGCGTTAGACCAGAATTAGCAGTTAATGTTGCTTGTGTGTGTGAGTTTCTTCTTACTTTTGTGATATAGTCATGGCTGTCTGGTCCAAACAGATCCAGGCTGCGTGTGCCGTACAACAGGCCACGCTCATGGGAGCTCCTAGAGCTGAGCGTATCAAAGATTTCCCCAAGCAGATCCATCTCTTCTTCACAGAGCAGCGAATCTTCTCCCTCTTCTTCTTCTTTCTGGAACTCAGAGTCTGGCTCGGTCGCAGGCCCAGACACAGCTCTGGTACACAAACGAGGAAATGAATAAACCAATATAATTAACTCCAAACCATACACTCAGCAGTTGAGTAAACACATTAAGTTTCTTTGCATTCACTCCTCCCATGTATCTCACTCACCCCTCCCATGTATCTCCAGTGTCTTTGATGCTGTCCTCATCTCTGGGAGGCCTGTGAACAGGGCGACGGGGACGCGACTGACATGAGGCAACATGGTAAGAAAGGATGAGGAGAACAAAGAAACATGAAACAAGAAAAGACGACAACAAAGAGTTGTGGCGACACAATAAAGCGATAGAAGTGGAGCAGTAGAAGACAAAGACAGTTCCATAAAAGTCAGTTATATGGAAAGATTTACATCTGGTGTAAATGACGTAGAGTTGTGTGGAGGTGGGATCTTACCATCCCAAAATGTTGTGTGATTGGCAGGCGGTTCTGCAGGCAGTCTGATTTGGCACGACGGTGTGATACTGATCCACCTCTCTGAAGCTTTTGGTCTTCGCTGGAGGCCTGCAAGACACACACACACACACACGCAGAGGAAGTATTACAACCACAGCAGGGTTTCTAACAACAAAAGCAGGTACCCACATAAACATGAGCCCACCTTGTGCATCAGCAGGTTTTTCAAACCAGTCTTGGCAAGACCTTTAGCCTGGGAGAGATTCAAAAGATTAAGTAGATAATGGTTGTGGTAATGCAGACAGAATCCCTACCTCAGTCATTACTCACCCTCATGTTTGCTTTGGATTTCATGTTGAGGATGAGCGCTCCTCCCCCCTTCTGTCAAAAGCACAAAAGCATTTGTGTTGCAAAGTTCAAAACAAATGTTAAAAGGGTTTCAATAAAGATAAGAAGAGCTTACCTTTAAATTGCCAACTAAGGATTTAGTTCTTGCTGCTAGTCGACAGAAATAACATACGTTAGAAGCAAGTAATTAAAAACTACTTGCACGTACACAGATACACACCTGCTGTTGTTTCACAGTTTAGGATCTCTTCTTCGAAGAGGTCGTCCGGTTCCTGCCCTTTGTTCAGAATATCTAAACGGCCATCAATGAACTACAAACACAGATATTTGTTTTTCATTATTTGATGATAAAAATGATCCCTTGCACACAATACAAAGTAAACGCCATCAGAGGTCTGCTCAACTGTCCTTTGTTTTATGTTGTTGTTGTAGTATTTGTCCAGCAGATGGCAGCAAACCCCATAAGCATGTACCTGTTTGAAGAACTGTAAATGAACGGCACTCTTTAGGAAGTGCCTCATACTGGGAGACTTGTGATCTAAAAACAGCTCCTCACTGAGTGATATTTCCCCCTCCTGCAAAAACAGAAAGAAAGATTAAACAGATAGACAGAAGAACCAGGAGTTGAACTATACTATTACTATATATGATATAGTTGAATCACTGAAATGAAATTTTATCATTGAAAGATTACATATTACAACATGCAACAAACCAGTCTATGAGTCCCTGACCTTATGACCCTGCAGTGCATCCTTGTAACCTCCAAACAGCAGAGCCTGAGCCTTCAGGAAGGCTCGTGAGACACCCGGGCCAGGGGACACCGCCTGGCGCTTCAAGCACACCTTTAGATCCGACATCTGGAGACACATTTGCATAAATTGAAACAAAGCAGTGAAGCCCAATATGATCAAGTGAAAATGCAAGATTTAATATTATTTATTTACTTTTGCCTCGGCTTACTAGTGAACAGAAAAAAGTGAGTCGTGGGATTAGTCTTTTACCTCAAGCTGCTACAGTTTGTGAATTTATTTTAATGACTCAGTTACAATTTCAAATGATACTGCTGTGTTTTATTCTGTGAGTAAGTAAAGAATCTAATTTACTGTCTTTTACTTCATAGTTCACAAGAATGACTTGATCCTATTTTAGATACCAACAGTCAGAATATGTATAGGTAGAATACAACAAGAGGAAACATGTATGCACAAACACACAAACCTACACACAGACTATTTCTTACCACTTCTGAAGGTATCCTTTTAAGGTCATCAAAGGGGGTTTCCAATGTGTTTGTATCCACGTTCAAAATTACAACTTCCTCCAGCCCACGACTCCTCACCTTCTATCAGAAAGAAACACAGACGCAGTTTTATCTGGTGTCACCTCGGGAGATAAGGTTTGTTAGTATCTGTGGACTGGAGTAGTAGTTTAATTATCTGTTTACCTCGGATAGACTGGTGTGAACCCCTATTAGGTAAGGCATGGGTGCACTGTAACCAAATAAAAAGAGTGTAACTGTGATGTCATTAGCTGTATGAGTGAGCCCGCTGGATAGACACACGTCTTACCAGCAGTAATCCAATAGGTGGGGTGGCAGGACAGGTATGAAGATGTGTTGCCAGTACATGGGGTATAACACAGCACTGAGTGCATGCACACAAGCCGTCAGCTACACACAACACAAAATGGAGGTCAGTTTAACACAATAACAACAAACAGGACACACAAGTGTGATTGTATGATCTGCAACAGTGCCACCGTGGCCAACATTCTCTAGAGTTAGGTGAATGGTAAGAATTTCGGTTAGATGCGTGAAATATGGTTCCAGGTTAGTTTGTGTTTCTGAAGCATGAACATGCGTCTGCATCTAGAAAACATCCGATCAAAAAGTGAGCCTTACACTGCTGAGTTTGCTGGCAAAGATGAGGATGCGTCTCTCAAACAGCATGCTGGCATAAAGCTGCAGCAAATTCCCCACATCCACTGCTACGATCAGCTCTGTTAAGTTTCTCTGCCACACACACACACATGCACCAGACAAATAAACACGTGGTTAGTAGGATACACAGTTTAAACGACGATATTTTATAATCCAATATACTCACATTTTCAGGGATGGACGGGAGACCTCTGGGGTCTGGAGCAATGAAATATGGAACCTGATCAAAACAAACCGTTACTGAGACAATGAAGTATATTTCTTTGAAACGGATTAGTATTTTCACCATCACCAGACTTTAGGGTGTCATTCCAAAATTGAACAGCTGCTGCTGTTAGCAAACTGTCAAACCCAGAACAAATTATGAAGACAGTCGTTCAAAGACAAGCCAGAATTCCTAAAGACCTGTACAAATGATCTGCACATGCTCACGCTCAATAGTGTAAGTGTGTCACCACACTGGTTTTGGTGACGCGCGTAAATTTCTCTTTGGAATGAAACTCCCTAAATACAACAGCTGTGGCTTTAAGTGACATGGATGCATAACACAAAACAGACGTTGTGGCATCAGCACAACCGTGGGTTATTAATTATAAACATGTAGTGTGTTGTAAGTGTCAAGCGTTAGTGCAAACTGTGTTAGGGGTGACAAGATTTTAGTGGACACAGATTAGGTTTAGCCATCAAGCACAGGCAGCTGAAGGTTTCCACCAGGAGGAAGCCTGTTTCTGCTGTTTGGCCGTTATTCCACACCACATGAAGTCCTGTGGGACTCACCCCCTCTTGTCCCTTTGGATGTCCAAGAGGACGGGACACCTCTGTGCTGACCAATAGCTGCTCTCCCTCAGAAAAAAACACAACACACTAACACTGACAGAGAACAGCCTCAAAGTCAAGAGTGACCCCTGGTTCCCTTTTGTTATATAGAGATTTACCATCTGCAGAGTGACAGATCCAGCTGCCAGTGGTATGGGCTGTTTATAGAGCGCGGCCAGCAGTGCTTTCATCTCACTGGTCTGTTGAAAAGACAGTAGTTATTATACAATTAATACTCATTAGTGATTAATAGAAGCAGAGAAAGTACACACGTGCAGCAGAAGCTCACCTGTCCTTTTGTGAGGTAATCAGCCAAGTTGTTCAAAAGTTTGTAAAACACCTCAAACCAGGGAAGATAACTGTAATCAAAATCATTTTCATTATAGTGATGAAAACGCTGAGTCTCTCAACACACTATCACACACTCACAAACACCTGCGTACACATACCTGAGTATGCAAAGGCACGTGTGTGTGCTCTTGGTGAGACGGCAGAAGCCGAAGCGCTGGCATCCCTCAAGGTCAGTCAGGACAAAAGTAAAGTGCTGCACAGCCATTCCTTCCCACGCTCTGAACCAATGAATGAAAGACATATGCAAAGAATCCACTCTAAAAATGTACATTTTTAAAGAAGTATAAGATGGAACAAAGAATACTGCTCACCTTTGGATGTCATACGGGAAACAGAACCTGGGCAATGTTTGACGGGACTCCTAGAAAGTCGGTGTAAAAGGAAAACCAATCATCATCAATCATACTAATAGCGTTGTGAGAGTGTGTTTGGTCACAGTGGTGCCCACACGCAAACAGCAGCTTGTTCATTATCATGACGTTAATAAAGTAAAAAATAAAAAGTTACTAGGAACCTCTGGGTACAATGAATGTGTGTACAGAACTTTGAGGTACAACCTTATCAAATATTTCACTCTCGTGCAACAGTAAAGTAAAGAAATCAACCATAGAGAGAAACTACTAGCATGGCTGAAAATAATCTGTTGTAACAATATAATCAGAAAATCAACAAACATTAAACAGTATGTTTCCAGGAGCAGGGGATGTAAGTGGTTACCTCATCATTGAAGTCCTCTGGAAACTGAAATATGACATCAGGATCTAAAACAACAGAATGAGGGAAGATCAGTGCTAATATTCTCCAAACAAGTGACAGTGGTAAAAAAAGAAACTAGTGTAGTAACAAATGACTCCTCAGGTCACAGCAACACGCTGTCACAGTACCATCTGGTTCGAGTGTGACTAGACAGGCTGTGTGGTTTGTTCGATCACATGACAGGAAGTAGGATCAACTCATCTCAGCAGAAACACTTTTCTATGTGCTTTTATTTGTAGCTTATACATGACTTTGTGGTCCTTTCTATGACTGAAATCAGTTTCAGATGGTAGTTACTAGTAACAGGTTGGTGTAGTGAAGTGGGAAGTTGTCAGAAAGACGAAGAACAGAGTCACAAGAAAGGAACAACGAGGAGGTGAAATCATTTTAATCAACTTCCCTGCCACTAATAAATCAGTGAATTCAGACAATGTGGAGCGAAGCAGGCATCGCATCTCTAATGCTCTGTGGAGGCTGAGACATAAGGCGAGAAGAACACACACTGTCTGGTGATAAATACGCCTCGGGTCTCACCTTTGTCTCTGGCTACAGGGCAGGTTGCTTCAAAGAACCAGTTGAATGTTCGCTCGGGATTTTGTCTGCCCAGAAACACAATCACAACACTGATGTGAGATTATATTTAAACAAGGCCACTTCAATTAGACAATAATATGTTTCATAAAAACTCCACGATTCTCTAAACCTTGTCATACAGCCTTTGAACACATACAGGCAACATATTAAGATCATAAAGACAAACTGTGATGTATATTAGAGAGACGGTAAAATCAACGGTGCGACAACATGAAAATATTCCACTACTATATATTTTCTGTGCTTTAAACAAGAACAGGTCTAGTGTATGGCAAATTATACAGGGCAAGAGAGTTGGCTCAGGAAACTTCCTGTGCAGTTGTGAGAGGAAGTAATAAAACCACAAGAGCAGCCTGACAGGCAGAGTGATGATAGAAGTTGAACAAAAGCGACACGATTAACTTACTTTAGTCTGGAGCCCATTCTGTCTTAACGGATCTGTGCCCATGTGTTTCTCCCGCAGGGCAGAGATCTTTGGCAGGTGTGTTAGACAACAGTCATCCCTCTGGTGTATTTATAAATTACATTGAAAGGAAAGCACACAACGGCAGAAGCAGCAGTCTGCACAATCTGCACTGAAGTGACAGAACACTTCCTGATCTATGTCACTATGTCTGTTGTGTCAGTGTCCGCATGACGTCTTCCATGAGACCACCTCTTCAAAGCTCTGGCATCTATATCTGTATCTGTTTTTAGATCTATATGTGCATATATCTATATGCACATCTATAGATACATAATATTCATTTATATATAGAGTGAGATTTGAATTTAAAAATTCCCCTTTTTCTTTCCTTCACTTTTGATTTTGTTTTCTATATTTCTCTACATTACAAATGGTAATCTGTTTTATGAAGAGGAAGTGCCATTAATAGATGCAAAAGCCTCACAGTTTGACTCATTTGAGTTACTCTTTAGCATTCTATTGCCCCCTTTACTGTATATAGAAAAGCCAACTTTAGCATTCTGTGCAATACAGACTAAATGGGAAGCTTGTAGTCTAATGCGTTATTAAACAAATAAACAGTCTACATCATATCTGAACATTACATTTGCTGAGTTTTCACAGCTGAAAAGAGGCAACAGGTTTGTTACATCCTGCTCTGCTTCAAACCTCACTCTGCCTCCTTGTGGCGTTCAAGTAACACTGATCTGGAGACATGCAGGTCTCCATTTTGGTGCTACATACTGTGACATTTGGAATCATTTAGCAGGCGCAACAATGCCCATTTTATGTTTGTAGGAAATTTTGAAATGTCTTGAAATTGAAAATGTAGGACACAAACCTCCAACACATATGAATATTACCCAACAACTTTATTTTTTAATCAATGCCAAACTAGACAAATAATAAAATGTGACTTAGTTGAGCAGGTTTATTGAATTCCCGGGTATGAAACCGTTTGACTGATGGTGACAACATTAACATAAAACTACTGACAAAATACCAGAAGCACACTTGTGTTAGTCACCTCTACAGTACATGAACACTGGTGTGGGAGAGTCTATTTAGTGTTGTGAATCCTACTCTGGAGGGGAGGGACTGTGGCCTGGAGAGAGAGGAGAGGAAGAGAAAAAGAAACAGAGGAAATACTGGGATATAAGAAGAGGGACAGGGGAGCACTGTAAAACAAAAGTCAAAGCTATAGAGCAGAGTAGGAAGTAAGTGGATGGAGAAATGAAGAGTGATGTTAGCCTTAGGCCACCTCCTCCTCTCCCTCCTCCTCAAACTCTCCCTCTTCAGCCGTGGCGTCCTGGTACTGCTGGTACTCGGACACCAAGTCGTTCATGTTGCTCTCAGCCTCGGTGAACTCCATCTCATCCATGCCCTCGCCCGTGTACCAGTGGAGGAAGGCCTTGCGGCGGAACATGGCGGTGAACTGCTCGGAGATGCGCTTGAACAGCTCTTGGATGGCCGTGCTGTTGCCGATGAAGGTGGCGGCCATCTTGAGGCCGCGAGGAGGAATGTCACACACGGCTGTCTTGACGTTGTTGGGGATCCACTCGACGAAGTAGCTGCTGTTCTTGTTCTGCACGTTCAGCATCTGCTCGTCCACCTCCTTCATCGACATGCGGCCGCGGAACACGGCGGCCACAGTCAGGTAGCGGCCGTGGCGCGGGTCGCAGGCGGCCATCATGTTTTTGGCGTCGAACATTTGCTGCGTGAGTTCGGGCACAGAGAGGGCTCTGTACTGCTGGCTGCCCCTGCTGGTGAGCGGGGCGAAGCCAGGCATGAAGAAGTGCAGACGAGGGAAGGGAACCATGTTGACGGCCAGCTTGCGGAGGTCGGCGTTCAGCTGGCCGGGGAAACGCAGGCAAGTTGTCACCCCACTCATGGTGGCAGAGACCAGATGGTTGAGGTCTCCGTACGTGGGCGTGGTGAGCTTGAGGGTACGGAAGCAGATGTCATACAGAGCCTCGTTGTCAATGCAGTAAGTCTCGTCTGTGTTCTCGACTAGCTGGTGGACGGACAGGGTGGCATTGTAGGGCTCCACCACTGTGTCCGACACCTGGAGGCAGAAGACACAAAAGGGTAAGAAAACTAAATGCCGTGGGAGGAAAGCTTACGATCAAACAGCGCTGTGGTCACCGTACCTTAGGAGAGGGCACCACGCTGAAGGTGTTCATGATGCGGTCGGGGTACTCCTCACGGATCTTGCTAATGAGCAGGGTTCCCATACCGGAGCCAGTACCACCGCCCAGAGAGTGTGTGAGCTGGAAACCCTGGAGGCAGTCACAGCTCTCAGCCTCCTTCCGCACCACATCCAGAACCGAGTCCACCAGCTCAGCTCCTTCTGTGTAGTGGCCTTTGGCCCAGTTGTTACCTGCTCCACTCTGACCTGGAAGGATCGATTACAGATTTTCACAATAAATTGTTTTATTGCCTTATGAGAAATGCATCAGTTGTCACTGCTGATAATTAACGTGACTGTTCATTTCCTCGTGTGATAAATGTGCCTGGTGATATGTACCAAAAACAAAGTTATCAGGTCTGAAGATCTGTCCGAAGGGGCCGGAGCGGACAGAGTCCATAGTGCCTGGCTCCAGATCCACTAGGATGGCCCTAGGCACATACTTCCCGCCTGGAACAGAAAATGTTGTTTTACTTTCAAACCAAGAACAAAGATACACACGTGTGCAGCTGTGTTCTGTCCTCACCCGAAGCCTCATTATAGTAGACGTTGATTCTGTCCAGCTGGAGGTCGCTGTCACCGTGGTAGGTTCCCGTTGGGTCAATGCCGTGTTCATCGCTGATCACCTCCCAGAACTACAGGCAAGTCGACGGGGAAGATTAGGAGATAAAAAAAAGTCTGAATTAAATTACTAACATTGGCATAACTCCTAAATGGCTTCTGTTTATATTAAACTTCACAATCCACTGTACATGGGATGTGATTAGATGCTACATTGTTGACACACAGAATAATAATAATCACTTTAAATGGAAACAACATCCTGTTTCTCTGAGTACTTGCTGATTTGACAGTGTAATATGCATCATTGTAAACTGAATATCTCAGAACTGTTGCTCAAAAAAGTAACCTGAAGGGACGGACTTGGTCATTTTTCACTATTTAAAAAACAAATTAAATCAGCTGACAGTAGAGAGGACCCAGAGTAGCTGTGAATATTTGATCAAACTTGAAAGGATGGTTTAATCTGCCTGTGGAACAAGGCTGTTGAAAAAGCACCAGCCTGTGGGACCATTTGATGAAATTGGTCTGACAACCTCTGATGCGGTGCAGGCCAGCGCGTGCCACACCCCTCTCTCCCCCATCTCCCCCCTCTCCTCCCTCCGATCACATTCACACACACGAACATGAAAGCCTGTTGTCCGAACATTAATGAACTTCATTTTAAACACCTAACACAGAAAAAAACATCTAAGCTGTTTCACACCGTCATTAGTAACTCTGACAGCGTCTGAGTTTAGGTGTGTGTGTGTGTGTGTGTGTGTGTGTGTGTGTGTGTGTCCAGCGGGGATGTCTCCGCCCGCCACCGCCCATCCTAAAGGATGCTATTGTATTCTGCCTCCGCCACAGTCTTGCGCAACACTCTCCATTCCGCCGTGTTGACCTAGTTCTGGTTTCCTGTGGACAACGTGGCCTGTTGGCAGCACCGAGAATAAACCTGAACTCCCTGAGAACTGTTCACAGGCCGATCCGAAGCGTCTCATACCTTTGCTCCAATCTGGTTCCCGCACTGCCCGGCCTGCAGGTGCACGATCTCACGCATGTTGTCGCTGCGGTGTGGGGGGTTCTGACAGACTGATGCAGAGACGGGGGGAGCGACGGTTGGCCGGTCTGGCTGAATGGCGGAGGAGCAGTGACTGAGCTGTGAGCCGTCTCGCCCTTCCCTCCGCGCGCGGCTGCGCCGTTCCCCGCCGGTGCTGCAGCATGACGTCATCCCCATGGCAACGGGAACCGGGCACGGCCGGAAACTGAGCCTGCCTGGACCGGCTCGCTGGAGGAGGACCGTGGTGGGATAGAAGAACTTGTGAGCTTCCGGTTTACAGTGTGTGTGTGTGTGTGTGTGTATAAGGAATGTACTAAGGAATACTGCTGGCTAGAAATGGATCTGGATGCTGCAGTAATGTGAAGAACCTTTTTCTATGAATTCCTTACTGACATCATGTATTTTAATTATCTGTTTCTTGGCGTTTTAAGCTGCTTGTTATTGTGCTGAATTTTTTATGTGACATACGTATTATGTGTGAAGCGTCTCAATCATCCAGGTGGTTATCTCCAAAAAGTTTTATCCAATAGCAACTGGACTTGTTTGGTTTCTTAACAACGCTTCACTCTTCCATTGCAGAGGGCTTTCTCAAGTCCTGTTTGTGTTGCACATAGAAACAACTGGATCAGTATTTCACAAACTGTGACTAGAATACTATGTCTATATTTGAAAAGCTAAAGTGTTCGTCTGTGGTATTAACAGGCATCTCCCAGGCTCCTAAATTCAGAAAACATGGCCTTGATGAATATTTTGTGTCTCCTGAGCTACAAAATTCAGTTTTTGCTGTTGCCTATAGAGGCAGGAAGTGGGAAAACAGCCTGGAAGCGAGGGGGGAAGGAAGCAGAGTGTCATAATCTGCAACCTTTTTATGCAGCACTCAGAGTTTTCCAAACAAAAAATCTAAGCTGAGTAAGAAGGGGGAATATGTCCCCTGGTGATGACAAACATCCTTTTATCAGCTGGATTTATATACAACATGGCTAAATGTGGATTAAAGTTGTGTATGCTCATGTTGCTCATGTGACATTATGGTCAATCTGCTTTTATTCATTTGTTTTCCTACACTTTAAGAGACATCTAGCCACACGCAAAGCCCGCTTACCACCAACCAGCAGACTCTCAAATAACATCAGTTTTTAGGTAATTTATTTATTTTTATTCTCAGAATGAACTGTTGGGTCTGTGCTGTAAATATTGACAAATACAGTAAATACAATATACTTCTATATGTGTATATGAATTATTATAGCCTACATATGGTCAGAGGCAGCAGATTTCAAGTTTTCACAGCAGTAAATAGTTGACTATTCACACTTGTAGTTTTGTTGTTTTTGTCTGACAAAATATTAAAGAGACTTTGAATAATTGCCGTGAACTTTAATCAAGCATCGTTTGACCTTGTTACAGCCACACTCAGTTCAAAAAAAAAAAGAAAAGAAAGAAAGAAAAGTGTTTCCAGTCTGTTAGTGTCTGTCACCTTCAAGCTGCTGCCCCAGCAAACCACAGCAAAGGAAACAACACTGAACTCATAAAACATCTGCAGCATGGTGCTGCATACGTCAAAGGACCTGAGCCTCCTAAAAAATACAGCTGAGTCTGGGTCTTTTTATACACAGCAGACATGTGTGTAGACCAGTCAAGCTTATTGCTTATTGAGTAGACCCAAATATTTATAATCTGACACAATCTCCCACGTCCTTAAAAAGAAAGAGAAAAGGGGGTCCACCTCCTGCATCCAACATCCTGAATAAGCCACTGAAGATGCCGGGGGCCTCATACATGTAAAGCATGCGCTCTACCACCGAGCCATATCCCCATTTCCAAAGTGATGAGCTGAAAGACACTAACACGCAAATCATAATAAAGAAAAATATTGATGCAGATTTAATACAGTTAATAAGTAGTCTACAATCCCATATCTGCAATTGCAGAAATATTAATTTATTAGCAATTAGGGCTGCGTGAGTCATCTAATCACAATCGCTATGTCAGTCTGTGCAATTACATGAAATTCAGAATGCTGCCATTTAAATGATTAGTACATGAATTAAAACAACCAAATATTATCTCTCATTCACTTGAAGTTTACCAGCTGACTAACGTGAGACAGGCTGCTCAGTTTGTTAGCTTAAAAAACAGTTGTATGTATCATTATGGTGATAGCAGTGAAGTTCTGTCTCCACCTGCACAAAGCTCACTGCAGCCAGGTAAGCTGGACTAACTTGGTTGAACACCTTGGTTAGGGAAACTAGCATCTGTGGTTAGAGCGTGTGCAACATGACATCAAAAAGTGGATGTCAAACTGCCTTGATCTGTTTAGGCTCATTATCACTCACTCACAGACTGAGATTACTGTAAGTGTTTTACCTTTACTTGCAAGGTATCAGTTCCACATAATGTAAAGCATGTGTTACCTGAAATATTCACTGTAAAGGGTTTTATGTCCTAAAACTAATGCATACACTCGTTGGTGTGTAGCAGTAACTGCAGTATTCTGCCATATAAAAGCTTTTTATTGGTATGTCATAAAAACTAAGATGAAGCTGCAGAGTAAGTGTGGAGGTGTGGTGACCCCAGTGGTACGGTGTTCATTTTAGGACATCCTCGGGTCTCAGGAAAATCTTCGTCAGGTATCAGGTATCAGACAAAACGGCATCAGATATCAGACAAAACTTTGTCAGGTCTCAGGAAAAAGTCCGTCAGTTATCAGGAAAAAGTCCGTCAGTTATCAGGAAAAAGTCCGTCAGTTATCAGGCCTCAGGAAAAACTCTCTCAGGTCTCAGAATAACTTAGTCTTCTTTTAAGGTTTTATGATGGTTGGCAAACAGCT
>JAUMHF010000001.1:15664734-15692371 GCA_032359275.1 Microctenopoma steveboyesi
TCAGCCCTCACTGTTACCTCTCTGCTCTCTGAATCCTTGTTAGAAACTGAGTTTTACACTTACATTAGCACATTTGACACGTTAGTTACTTAACAGAAGATTTTCCTGAGACCTGAGGATGTCCTAAAATGTACACCGTACTGTGGTCAGTGTGTCATGATAACTGTTGTAACACCTCATATCCACAGAGGGGCGATATATATCTTCTGTTGTGCAGCTGATCTTACATTTACTCTCCCTTGTATTTTTATGGGTAAGTTACAAGTACCAATACTCACATAACTCTTTAAATTTGATAAAATGTGACTGAGCATGTAACAAATCGGGTTCTTTGTTCAGAACCTACCATAGCGGGTACTGTATCACTGTGCCTTTTATACGTTTTTTCTACAGAATTCTGGATGCCCGAGGACAATAGAGCAATTAAAGACTGACACACAACTCTCTCTCTCTCTCTCTCTCTCTCTCTCTCTCTCTTACAAACACACCAACACACAGGGGTGTGTCTCACACTACTCCTTTCTTTAGGAGAAGCGTGCAGAGTAAAAAAAACTTCTCCTATGGATCACATTGACTTTCTCCCTGCATCGCACTGCATCCACATCTGTCCAACTTACAGTGTGCTTAGTGAAAATGCCACGCTAATTGAAACAATGTGCACCTTTAGGCAGTCTTACTGCTCATAAACTTCAGGGTTATTTAAATATGTTACACTGAGGTGAGCACTGCGTTTGTCATTTATGCAAGAGCTGGCAGATACATTCCCTCTCATTAAGGCATTAAGGAGAGTAATAAAACCACCAGGCCTGTCGGAAACACCTCGCACTGAAGAAGGTACTCAGCACTTTGAAAGGACACACACACACACACACACACACACACTGAAAAAAAAGTAGAGGAAACAAATTTCAAGTTAAAATGGGATCAGTTAAGAACATAATGGCATCGACAATGTATACAGATCAAACATCTGTACAAGTCTGTTTTATTGATCCGATGTAGTATTTATTTAGCTTATTTATTTAAGCTATTCAGGATAACAACTCCTAAAAATGTTGTATACGAGCAGTGTACAGTGTCACACACAGTAAATCAGTGCACGAAGGTGAAGAAATGTTAAGTGACTCATAAATGTAGTAAAGACCTGCAGAAACCTCCTGTCACTTCTTTATCTGTAATATTGAGAAGGATTAAGCTGGAGAAGGGAATGTAGTTTCTGCTCTTGGGCATTGTTGTTAATCAATATAACAATTCAAGAAAAGACAACTGTGTACTGAGGGGAGGGAGAATTTGTTGGTGTGTTGTGTTTATCAGTCAAGAAAATAATAGAATGAAAGAAAATAGCCTCTGGTCTTTCACCAATTATCTCAGTTTCAGTGTTTCCTTCGTATTCCTTCTGCAAAAAAAGAAAGAGAGGAGCAGTTATATTCAAGTGAAACTGTACTACATGAAAACAATAAAAGGACAGCGTTGTTTGTTAAGTAATCAAAAGTCTAAAGTTCTCTGCATCATTATTCTCTGCTGAATTCTCCTATGTCGCCAGCCATCATTTTGTAGCAGCTGTAGCTGTGTCCCATACATAATGGATATTTTTTTTTGTTCTCTAGGTGGCGGGCGGCGCACAGGACATATAGTATGGAACTATCTTGCAATCACACATGTATGATCACGTTGATTGTGTGCCTATCCCACTTTCATCTTTTGTTACAAGTCTTAGTCACCATAACCATAGCAACAAAGAGTTGGAAGGATTGTAATTAAACAGTTTGGCAGATGCTTTTTATCCTACAAGCAGCCTTCTCCGTCTCCGGTAGAAAGTGTTGCTACTGTAACACAGGATTTCTCTTTTTTATGTAAATATGCAGATAGTGATGAATGAATGCTCTGAAACATCCATTGGATGTTGATTATATGCTACAGTGGCTATTTCAGCAATAGTGTAAAAGATAAAAAAGAATTTACTGGGAACAGCATCAATCACAAACTTAACCAGTTTTTCTTGATTCATCCTTCATTGTTTCTTTGGAGGAATATTTAAATTTCCCATATCACTCAATTTCAGGAGGAGTGGAGCATAAAAAGTCATAAAAGAAACATCATAAAAAGTTGTCTTGCAGAATCAATCCTACAGCTTACATGGCAATAAAATAAGTCACTCGACCAAGTGTGCTGGCTTTATTACCTTAATCGGTTTCCTTATCTACTGACCACCTGTTTTATATTATGGAAATGATTTGAGCCATGGGAATATTGGCCATATTGATATAATAGTCTCTTTTTACAACACAACACTTTGTCACAAATGGTTGCATATGCTTTGAGATATAACGCCTTGTGTAATTAATCATAGTTACGAATGATATAATTAAAAAATAGATGCTACTGAAAGAAGTTTTACACTTATGTACATATGGTGCTGTGAAAAAGTATTTGCCCAAGTAGTTGAAGTGTGGAGAACAATAAAGGAGCTATTATCCATTTCGATCCTGCTCTTTATGAAGATGAATGTATCGTTGTGGAAAGTGTTACAAAGCCAACTCTAAGGCTTTGGGACTCTGTGAGAAGTACATCCTGTTACATCTGGAGTGAAACTAGCACAGCATTTCATTAAAAGGTCATCATACCAACAGTCACATATGGTGGTGATAGCCTAATGGTCTGATGATGCTTTGCAGAAACAAAGTGAAAACTTTTGCAGTGGACTGGTCAAAATCCTTACTTGAATCCAAGTGGGATGCTGTGGCATGAGCTTAAAAAGGCGGATTGTCCTCGAAAACCTTCCAGTGTGGATTAATTATAACAGCTGAAGAGTGGGTAAAGTGATGGGAAAGACTCAGTTATTATAAATAATTGATTGCAGTTATTAGGCTTAGGGGGCCATTTCTTTGTCACAAAGAACCACACAGGTTTGGAGAGGTTTTATTCCTTTTAAAAAACGTTTGTATTTGCTTTTTTTTTCTTTGTGTTATGATCTTAATAATGAACTTGAGACAAATATGCAAAATACATACACCACTGTATTAAGGCATAGCCCATATGCATGTATACACATTCATCACTTAATTAATCACACAATCACATCCATTAAGATGTCCAAATAACTAAAATAACATTAATATAAACAAGTCAAAAACAAAAAGATGACACGAAATGTGTCTAAAGGGAGCAGTTGTGTTTATATAGAATACTGATGTCATTGCTGCAGTAACACTTAGATTTTACATTTTCAAAGCTCATGGCACCTCTGTTATTTTATGCACATGCAATTTAATTATTCAGTGGGTGATTGGTAGCCTGCAGCATTAAACATGATGACTCACAGACCCACCAAACCTGGACAAAAAAAATCAAAACAATGAGGGTTCATTTTAAATAAGCAAGTTGTTTCTAACATCATCCAGGGGTCTCATTCAACAAACTCCTGCATATTCACTTTGTAGCCTGTGCCCTGCTGAATCCTTGCACACACAATCATTACAGGAGCTGTAATGATTGTTGTTTGACTTTAAGTTGATTTCTCCTCCTTCACGTTGTTTTATTGTCTCTCTCTTTTTTTCTGACTTCTGTTGTCTAGTTTATTTTGTACAATTTTATTTATATATTATATTAATTTTTAGAATCTTACAAAAAAGACATTAAAAATACAAAAGGAATCTGCAGGTAGGTGCAAACAATACTTGATCATGATCTACCTACCCTGGATGTCTGTGCAGAATCATGACAGATTCTTTTTCTTACAAAGAATTATGATGCTCCTGTAAAACGTCTTTTTTTACTAAGCTAGCGAAGCTACACCAGGTGTTGTCTTTATCTATTTAGCAAATAAGCAAACTATTGCTTTGAAATCATGCCTCTTAATTGCAGTTATTTGGATTAAGATTTAAAAATGTTTTTCACTGTTATAAAGTATTACAAAAATGCATGCACATATGTGCCCTGTGTACATAAGTGGAAAACTGCTTTCAGTGCATGCACAGATGTCATAGTGTGTCACGTGTTCCTTTTTCCAACCACGCATCATTTTCTTATGGGAGCGCATATCTGTTTAAATACTTTGAGCAATTAGTTTGTATCGTCATCACGCAGATTGATTCCTGTAGATGTATTTAAGTTGTTTTCTGAACCTTTTTGTTTCACAGCCACCTTAAGTGCTGCCTGTCAAACATCTGTTTAATTGAATTTCTAATCATTCAAAGAATCTTTGGTACATGTTTGTGTTTCTACTGAACCAAAGTTAGTCCTGTTGGTAGGTCTTAACTTATAAATGTCTACGCTCTAATTATTATTATAAATGACTATATGTCTTCATTCAGTTAGAATAATGCTCCTCGTGGTTCAAGGGATTTAATCTGCATTTTCTAATCTAGACATTACTGTTATCTTCACAAATCAAGCTTGGTGAAGTGTGCTGCTTCAATTTGATAAAATATTATACATGTCATTATTGCTAAGCCAAAACGTCCATACAATATTTAATAACCATTTAGTCAAATTCTAATAGAGAAGAGGCCACTCTTAATGTAGGACATAAAAATACTGGAAAACCTGCAGAATCAATTAGTAGAACCCATTCAACCAAGTAGTGAAATGACAATGTGCAATGTACGTGGCTCCGACTAGCAATTTTAACTACGATTAGTTAATTTTAACAACACAGGACAAGAATTAGGTTGAAGTAGTGACTCTTGTGGTTGGTGCAAGTAAAAACATGAACAATTTCATGTTTATATTTTGTTAGCTGCACTTTGTGTTGAGTACAAATATATAAATTAGGTGCAAATCGGTGTTCAATGCAGGCCTTGTTTCTTTGATGGACAAATAGTACTACAATTCAATAGTACACTTTCAGTTTACATGTGTGCTGGTTTAAGAAAGTGTAGTGTGCACAGAAAATCTAAATTCTTTCTTTGTTATTATTTTCTTAACTGTGGTTTTATGAAAAAAACCCCACAATGATTAGATCATGAAACAGAAATGGGTTAAAAGCAAAGATAGAGACTTTTTGGCTTTGGATATAAATAAGAATATTGACAAATAGGATTTTATATCCAAAGTAACAGAGATAGATGAGTTTATGGAAGTTACCTTAATATGAAATTAGTCAATATTGCAAATAATTATGATATGTCATACAAAGCTAAATCTTAAACAGACCTTATAAAAAGACACATTTTTATAATATAAATTTTGAAATAACTACATTGGTCACTGGTGTGAAACACGAGTTTATGCATTGTGCGGCTTTGATTTAAGAGATTTTGAACCTTTTCCCTCTGTTTTTAGTCACTGAAACAAATATTAACTATTAAGCAAATGTGCTTAATGCAATGCAAAAGCATGAGGCTGCATTATCAAAATCCACTCCTCAATTTTCCAGCTCCTGCACAGCAAGATGTTTTCAGAAAGACGATGATGATGGGTGTGTGTGGGTGTGTATTCGGTGGGAATAAAAGCAATTCATTTATAATGACAGCCAGACCCACAGTGGATGAACTGTGGATGCTTTCTCTGCTGCCTTGTTTTCCTGAACAATGCACTAAAATACTCTTAAGCTGAAATATATATGCACACATCATCACACAGGTTTTAATTACACAAAATGTTCAATTAAAGCTGCCCTCTACCCAGGTTCTCTCTAATGAACAGGCTTTCACTTTAAGGAGATGATGAGAGGGGCAAGAGCAAGGAAAACAGAAATAAGTCTCTGACTTACAGTTCATGTATGAATAGGAGAGGAATAAGCTGAGATCGAGTCATAGAGAGACGACGAGGAGGATACAGATGTGAATGTAATCGAGCAGAAATTTTTATCTACTGTTTTCCTCAAGATGAGTTGGAGTGAACAGAACAGCTTCAGGCTCCGTTTGCTGCTCATGCGTCAGCGTTTCCCCCTGGATGATGAGAAAGTTACAGAGTTAATAGAGACAGAAATTACAGGTACCGAGAAACTGAGGAGAGAGAAATATGGTGAAAAACAACAGATGCAAGCAAGGGCATCAGTGAGGACATGAACAGGAGGAAGACAAGGGATTCGCTGCCACAGCTGTGGGTGATGAAACCAATTTATGCACAATTAATTCATGTTTATTTAGTTCATGGTCAGTATTATATATAATTTTAACATGTTTACTGACCTGGGAGCCACACGTAGCTTCCTATAACTGTAGTTATACTGAATAAATAAGCTATACAGTTTCCCTTTTCACATGCACATTCTTTGTAATTCTCTTAGCTATAGTCACACACTCCAAGAATGGAACTGATTTGAATTTGTCAGTTGTGATAATGAACAGCTGACACAACAGCACTTATTAGAGCTGATGCACTGGCAGAAAAATGGTGATGATCCATGACAACAAGAAGATTATTGTGGAGGCTTGCATGCACATACGCACTTTTTTATTTAGTTTATTATTATGGCCCTGATTAATTAACGTTATGAGCCATTAGTTTCCCACCTACATGCACATGCAATATGCACACTGAAAACACAGTGATCTGTTCAATTCACACAGTAGCGACAATAAAACGCTGTCCGTCTTTGATGCATTATAATTGTAAAATGTTTGTCAGGGTACTTATTGTACTTGAGCACAGGTGGATTTGTTTATTATTCATACTTTACCTGAACCTACATTCACATGTTAGATGTTTGTGCAGGTGCGAAGGCATTAAAATGCATTTCACCTTTTTGTGAGGAGACAGATGAGAGGATCCTGCAGCAGCTTGGCTTTGCTCAAACATTAACAACGTTTTGCTGTGCACATAATATGTTTTGTAAAGTTGTGATGCTAATATCAGTGATTCTTTAAAAAAAGCCAACATTGTGTTTTATTTTTCTGCTCCAGCATGCAAACGCTCTGTTCTATTCTTTTCAGAATGAATTTACCGACTTAGTGACCAAAGTGAAAGGAAGACAACATTCATGCAGTACGTCTCCTCTGATTTATGTGTGTATCTCCTCCAAGATAATCCTGGCATTGCATGCACTGATGGTTTCTGCTCTGTTTATTTGCTTCTACAATGAAATTGGGTATGGTCGGAAGGCCCAGCAGTTCTGATACCTTCAAATCATCCCTGGAGGAATGTGAGCTTCATCTGCTATTCTTTGAAATGTAGATCCTGCCCATGCCATATATTGCTTTGCATTTCAAAGCAAGAAACTTCCTCTGTTTGATAAAGAACATGTTGCGATGAAGCCGTGAAACCTCAACACACCCAACAAACACAGACATACACAGAACGTGTGTGTATATGTATATATATATGTGTATGGTCACATTTGTTGAGTTGAAATTTGATTTTGTGTGTTTCTTTGTGCAAAGTAAGGGCTAAATCATGTTTTTGAGTTAATGGATTTTAGTACCAACCCTTTAGTACCAGGGAGAGTATCCACCATTATGAGCACTAGGTCTCCGTTTCTCATACAAAAAGAGGCCTGCTGAGAAAAAAACAAAGTCTCCGGTCGCTGCGCTTTCCACCAGACATAGTAGTAGTGAACAAGCAGAGCAAGAAGGCTGTAGTGATAAATGTAGCAATCCCAAGCGATGGTAACATCAGGAGGAAGGAACATGAGAAGCTCGAGAACTACCAAGACCTGGAAAAGATGTGAAGGTAACAGTGGTCCCACTGGTAATTGGAACACTCGGGGCAGTGACGCCCAAACTGGTAGAGTGGCTCCAACAGATCCCGGGAACGCGCAATCCTAGGAACAGCTAAGATACTGCGCCGGACCCTCAAGCTCCCAGAGCTCTGGTAGATGGTATGTATATGGATGGATGCATGAATGGATAGTCTTGTAAGGAGTTGCCAGTTGCAGCATCTAAAAAAAGTATAGTTTTAAGTATTGTACATAAAAGAACTTGTAACCATTTGATAAAAGTTAACAATTAAACAGTTAGTTATTAATTTCAGTAATCTTCTTGTAGGCCTACTTGTGATTTTTTCTTCACATAATATTACAATAAATGCTGAATAAATATAAAACATATACTTATTATGAGATCAATTTTACAAATATTTTTTCTAACACTGATGATATTATACTTTTGTATTTTTTGCTACCTCTATGACACAGATACTGTAATTACTACAACATTCATAAGACTGAAAGTGAAGCAGTTCAGCAGCCTTCCTTAACCCGCCACCAGATCTTCAACACAACATATCTCTATCCATTGAGAAGGACTTTATAGAAGTGAATTATCTTTCCTCTGTTTCACAAGACTGGTTTACAATATAAATGGTGACCAGAAGGAGTGTCAGAGACCAAGGCTGTAAATTGCTGTGTGGTTGTCCACACTAATGTCTTATCTCTTATCATTTCAATTCACCATCTCTAGTCAAATACATATGTAGCAAAATTAATGCAGCTCATCTATTCAGACAAGGGTGTTTAAGATGCGGCGACTATAATTAGCCTGATAGTAGGCTGTGGTAAAGGGTCAAGGAGAGATCGTTTCACTAGCAAGACGTACATGAGCAGTACTTTCGGGCAGAAGAGCTGACAAGTCATTAGCAGTTAGAAAAAAACGGCGTCAAAGGTGGAAGAAATCTTTATGAATCTCTTTCTGCTTCTATTGCTGTTACATATATTAAGACTTAATGAGCCATCAGTCATCTGCTTTCTGTGTCCCTTGGCATAGCCTGCAGCACAGTCCTGCTGAATTTGTGTGTGATCGCTCTTCAGGGAAATTCAGACTCAGGAAAACACAGACGATGGGAAAATTTCAGTCAGAGGAGTCAAACCACAATGCAAAATAAACACATAAATGCAATTGGGAGCAAAGTTCAAACTACTTACAAAGCACATTTGTCCCCTGAGGTCTCTCAAAAGCTTTTCTACCACAAAGTACCACTTTACATTAGTCGAAAGAAAAAAATAGGTGAATAAGTTTTACCAGTAAACAAAGCCGAACAAAATTACTATATTCATTTTGTATCATGCATCAACTCTACTTTGTACTTCAGATTTTTTTATGGTCATTAAAATGCAGCATTTGACCAAAATATGGTAACAAAAAATAAATTTTACAGTCAAAATGTACATTAATCCAAAAATAACTAATATGAGTCTATATGAGAATTAACATCACTACAAAAATGGATGTAGTTACATCCAGAGTAAATCACTCACTCATTCATTAATGTCTTCATAGATTGAGGCCTTTTCTCATGCACGGTTTTCTGGAAAATAAAGGCTTGTTTGCTCATTGTAGTTTCAGTATGTCGGTGATGTTGTTCTTTAAAAAACAAGGAAACAGCTCATTTCCGAAAACCTGCTTCCTCCCGTGTGTGACTACTCTCCACTGTTGCAGTTAAAGTGTTGCACTGGGAACAAAACTTGTTGCACTGTGCACAGGGACATGATTTTAATGCACATAACATCACATAGATGTGAACAGTGTTTTTTCCTTTTCTTCCACGCTTGTGGCCGGTCAAACTTCACCCAGCCTTCTGTAGTACTTGGACACAAGTTCTGACAATAGAATCAGTCACCACTGATTAATTTCTGCTCTGTGTAGCTCTCTGGTCATTGCTATTTCTTTTTCAGGAGCTGTTCTTGTCTCGTTCCCAAAATAGCATCTCCTCAGTCCGTGTGGCACATGTATACGACATCCTGTTCGGCCGTAACTCAGGAAGTCGGGAATGACAGCGACACAAAAAGCTAGAAGCAGGTGTTCACACAGAACCTCTGCACACAGACACACACTCACAGAAGTGATGGTGAAATGTCAGGGAACCATTGAGGAAAATTGGATTTAGTGTTTAAATATTTGTTCCTTCTATATTATATATTTAATAATTCATTTAATAATTATGCTGACCTTTACTTGGAGATGGCATTCAGTAATGATGATCTGCTCCAGTTCTGCTCAATCACTGCTTCCTCCTTTATTTTCACACCTTTCATCAGATTGTTTTTTACTACACGGATATCTGCCGGGTGATCATACGGTTGGAAAATCCAACAATCATTCTTTTTTTTGTGGAAATTGTCATTACAGAACTTTTCACATGTTTCCAATGCGTTTGGCCACTGGTCTAGGCTGAAATTCTGGTCATTGCTGTGACATGTTTCCTTATTTACTGCAGCTGAGGCTACCACTCACAGATGGTTCTAGCAGAGTGATCCTCAGGGGGAGGTTTACAAAGGATGGAAGATTTCTGACGACTGCAATATGTTTGAAGACGACCCTCTGTGTATATAATAATTTTTCCACAAACCTCTTGGTAGACTCGCAACGTCACAAATGCCCATCTGGGACATTAGCTCCTCCTGGCAGTTTGTGTAATGACAGTACTTAAAATAAATGTTTTCCTGCATGAGTAGCGTCAGCACAGTCAATTATTTTCAAGAGATTTGGGTTTTTTTGCTAATTTTACTCTTAGTTTTAGATCCAGTGATGCTTTAAAAAATACAATTGATAAATACATACTGTATTTTCTTTTGTTATCAGCCTGTGTCTGAGAGTCATGTTGGGTTTTTAGATACAGCGTAAAAGATACAGTATGAAAGCGAACTGTAAAAACATAAATGTGTATACTTCTCTCTCCTCTGTCCACCAACCCCAAACGGTCGAGGCAGATGGTCGCCCACCCTGAGCCTGGTTCTGCTGGAGGTTTCTTCCCCTAAAGGGAGTTTTTCCTCTCCACTGTTGCCCGGTGCTTGCTCGAGTGGGACTGTTGGGTTTTCTGCATTATTTTGTTTATATATACACTTATATTTTTGCAAGGTCCTGTACCTTGCTATGTAAAGTGCCCTGAAATGACATTCGTTATGATTTGGTGCTATACAAATAAAGATGAATTGAATTGAATTACTGTACAAAATTGTGCTAGTGCTTCCTTATTTTTCCACCAGTGCTTTTGTAAAAACATATTGCAAACTAGCCCCAAGAATATTTAGCCAGCAAACCTATCTCAAGTAAATGAATGTTAGTTATTTAGATAGTTGTTGAAAATTGAATTTGCAAGTCAGCACTTATAGTACCATATTCATTTAGTATGGTGTCTCACAATGTTGCCTCCAGTAGTTTATGTTCTTTGTAATATGTAAATACTAGTATAAGTGAGTGGGGGGGGGGGGCATATGAAAGAACACACAAACAATATTTGACATTTGTGAGCAACCGATACATAATTAATCTGCTGCTGGCTTATTAGCTTCTGCAAAAAACACACACAAGTCATTATGATTTTTACTGTTACAGTATTTCTGACGGAAACATGCGCGTTGATTAATAGTAAGTCCACTAATTGACTATGCAGGTAAATATGTTGTGGAGAACTGCATAATTAAAAGAGTTTATGTGGTTTGTCTACTGATTCTGCTGAAATGCCAAAGGAACACCACCAGAAAATGTCAGTTAAGAACACACATTTTCACATTTATAGCAGCTGCTGGTCAGCAATATTCATACAGTACATACATACTGACACTTCTTTGCTGAAGAATTCGGTTTAATTGAATCCACAGAGACATATGAGACATAGTTATTTGGCTGTTGTATGAAACTGTTTGCTTTCTCTTTTGACATTGTTTGGGCTTTGGGCCTTTTAAAAGGACAGGTACAACCATGCTCTGTAAAACATCTCTGTCTCTTTTCTTAAGATAATTAGATATTTTCATTTTCATGTCTGATTTGGACTGCGAGCAAAAACAACATGTCCACCCCCACCCACCCACCTGTCTTCTGTGGTACAGTGTGCTCTCCTACACTTCAGAATATTCATCTTCTATCCTCAATGGAGATGTTTATTAGAGAGCCAATGACTTTGTTAATTCATTTCTGAACTGTCTCAAAATTTTCAAGCTAAATGATCTGTGTTCAAATGTGTTCATTTCCTGAAATCCAAAATAATAAAAGTGGCACATTTTACTTTGATGAAAAAAAAATCTAATTTCAAATAAAACAGGTGTTTCATCCACTGGTT
Organism: Microctenopoma steveboyesi; assembly: GCA_032359275.1. Taxonomy (NCBI): domain Eukaryota; kingdom Metazoa; phylum Chordata; class Actinopteri; order Anabantiformes; family Anabantidae; genus Microctenopoma; species Microctenopoma steveboyesi. Next base: position 15,676,672 of record JAUMHF010000001.1, read on the forward strand.
ATGTGTTCCTCTTTTCATCAGAAAGGTTTCACACGTTATGTTTTTCTTCAACACACTCTAAATTATGTACAGAGCCATGTAACTTTCAGTAACATAAAACATCAAAGAATCACAGTTGCCAAACTGATTTACATCCAAGTAACTGCAGTGAAATGTATGACAAGGTTAGTCTGAAGGCAAAAGGATCATTTAAATTATTCACTGGATAAATACAGGTGCGGTGTCTTTACTACTTATATATACATGTACACTTAAACATTGTTTTACCGACAATGCGTTCAGACAGAAAAGGCTCTTTATGCTGCAGAGAACTATAGAGGAAAGGAATGGGCACGATAAAATGCATTAACCCAACCGAAGTGAATCTGATAGATGATAGATTATTAGTTTTATATTATTTTTTATTAACCAGACTAACCTTCGACAGAATCTTGAAGATTAAACGATGCATCACTCAGAGGGCCTCAGCAGGGCAAACACGGTAAGAGTCACTTGTCTCCAGTGAATCATTCACTTCTGTCTTTCCTACAACGTCTACGACCAACACTCCAGCAGTCATGCATGCTGTTGTCCACTTTCAGGTTCAGGCAGACTCTTCTTTTGTGAAACTTCTTCTGCTTCTGCAGACACACACACGTGACTCCCACGGCCAGGGTTGAAAAGGTGCCGTCCATACGCATGCTCGTCGTTCTAATCTAAACACAATTCCAACCTCAACATCCCTTTGAAGTCGTGAGGTTCTCACAATGACGGATCACACACACACACACACACACACACACACGCACACACACACACATGCACTGAACACCATTTCACTTTTCTTAATACATTCATTCATGATGTCTGAACTCAGTAAGTGCTTTTTTGTTCCAGGCCCTCAAAAACCAATAAATATTCATTTACAGCACACTGAAATATTACTTCCTGTGAATGTCCTGATGGGTGTGGGCCCCTTCCTCACCGATCATTCCCAGTCAGGCTGTGTCGTTGGCACGTGACAAACACTGATCAGAAACAAGGATAAACTCAGTGAAAGCTTTGGTTGTTCTCAGACACTTGTCTCTTCTCCTTCCAGAGGGTGTGAGCAGAACTGCGCCCTCTCTCCCAGCGACGTGCTCTCTGTGGTAGTGCTGGCATGGCTGGCAGTGCCTCGGTGAGGCACCAAAGAGAACCTCAACACGTGTCTGTTCTTGGCGGCCCTGCCTTTCCCCCTACCGTTGATGTAAGAAACCACCAGTTGGCGGTTTTCCTCTGGCGCCGTGGAACAAGGCGGGCCTCTGCCCTGTGGCACTGAAGACTTCTTGGGGCAAGGTGAGACGGGGTTGCTGACATTGTTGTGGTGGATATCGGGCAGATTGCCAGTGGCAATGCTGCCACTCTTGATGTGTGGCGTGTGGCTGTGGGTATGTCTGTACTCCTCGTCGATGTCCTTACCCAGCTTCCACCTCTTCCACTTTTTCAGCATCTCTGATTGCACCTGGCAGACAGTGGGACAGAAGAGAAAGAGAGAGCACATAACACAGAGACACAGAGAAGATTTGCGATTAAATAAGGCACTGAGTTTCATTGGATGAATGCCATTTTTAGCCAAGTGAGACTTGACAAAAATGTCGAATTTATTTCATGTACAAAAGATAAAAAAGAAAACAGTAATAACAAACATTAAATTAAGGTGGTTTACGCCATGAAAGCACATCCATCTCACCTCTTTGTTGTTAAAGCAGTACAGGATGGCAACCAGCAGGCCCTGAAAGGGAAGGAGGATCAAAACTCATTTCAAAACAACTCATACAGTGACAGTGTTTAGAATATTTCTTTAGCTTCTAGGACTAGTTTACAGTACATATTTCCCAGTCCAGTTTAAATGTACTCTGTGGGATTTATGACCAGCAGTAATGCTGCGGAGCCATGTTTTTACGATGCATTTGAAGAAACTAATTTGTGTGATGTTCTGACCTGGAAGGAGTTGAAGAGGAGGTCACAGAAGAGACGAATGAGGCGCAGCATGGAGCCTTTGGGCACAGACTCGTCAATAACAAAGGTGAAGAGGATGGCGTGAATCCCCAACAGGGGGATGAGAGTCAGAGTAGACTTTGCTAATCTAGGAAGGAAAAAGTCCATTATTTTGATCACGAGAAAATAGAAATGTTTATCGCTACTAATCGTATTTATACAGTATAGCAGTGAACTGTTTCTCTCACCTGAACTTGTAGTCAGTGTATCTCATCTGATGAGCTCTGAGTTTAGACATCAGAATTTTGATAATCCTGATAAATATGAAGAAATTAATCTGAAATGAGAACGGAAGTTCAGTTACATGAAGGAGAATAAACAAATTAAGTGTGGTGGGTTTTTAGATGGCATGATGCTCTGTGAGATTCGACCCGGACACATACACACAAATTGTGATTTAGTGCAGAACCCCCTCTGGTGACAGAGAACATTCATTATCACAGCACTCAAATTAGTAGCACTCCAAGTTTGGTAACGGCTTATTTAGGTGTGAATATGTGTGTGAACCACAGGGTTGTGTTTAGAATTGTTGTAGGATGACATGTGACGTTTCATCCTTCACAAACCCGTATAGTAACCACTGTAGTGATGACAATAGAGAGTATTTGTGCCACAGCACGCACATATGTACGTATGTATGTATGGAGTCACACAAAGAAAAGTACATGTTTGTACGTATGAGTGTGTGTGTGTGTGTGGACATGTGTGCTTTCAGGCACAAAGGCTGTTGCAGTTACTGTTAATGTGCAGTTGTTCTTATAAGTGTGTCTGTTCATGATGTTGTTTGTCACTATGGCAACAAAAGGTACAAAACACACAGGACAAGCTCTGCAGCTTATTTTAGTGTGTGTGTGTGTGTGTGTGTGTGTGTGTGTCCACCCAGAGAAACATCCCATAAATGATCATCCAGGGTTGAATGAATGGAAATCTATGTGAATTAATAACCATCAGCCTAAAATCAACATAAATATTGGCGCTTGCTTTGTGCACCCTATAGTAGAAACAGTTCCAGCTGCCAAAGCTTCTTAAAGTTTTCTCTCAATTTTGCTGAGATTTTAATTACTGTTCCTAATAATTCTGTGATTTAACGGCGCACTTCATTAGAGGTCGTTAAATAAGGTTTCTGTCCCCTCAGAGTTCAGCACTGTGGAGACAACTTGGTATTTGTCCATGATGAACAATGTAAAATTGGTGGAACTTCCGGCATTTGAAACTGGCTCTAATAGACACGTTCTTTTTAAGAGATGAGACAGGTTGGAAACCACTGCTCTAGATTGTCTTAGTGCATATTCTCAATTTCTATTTTTTTATTTGTCAAATAAAGAGAAAGTTCTGTTAAGACTGGTCAGGATACCTACATGTTATAACATATTTAAAACTGTGACGTTACTAGAATGATTGTCTACAAAGTCTAAACGTGGAGAATGAAGATTGTAAAATTGTTGTTGTGTAAAATTACTCATGACAGAAAAAGAAGATGATCTTCATTATTCAAATACTTCCCTAATGCCAACCTTTGGCTTCTTTAGGTGTCTTTCAGCATTTGCCAGGACGCAGAATGTCAGCAGCTGTGCGTGTCTGTACTGCAGCTCAATCACACGACAGCATCATGTTTTTCATCACACTGTTCAACTGTCAGACACACAGACAGACAGACAGTCTTACCAGATACGCAAACAGTATCGGAGAACGAATGATCCACCAATATCCCATGTTGATGTTCCTCTCCCAGCACCTACACACACACACACACAGGTCACAGATAGAAGCAGTTATATTGACACCGCTTTTCATTGGATGCAATGATAAGAACTCAATTAAACTTACTCCTCATTCTCATGCAGATATTTCATCCTGATCCATGGCAACACAAATATGAGCGGCGTACCTGTAAAATAACAAGTGAATGTTTGTAAGTAACATCTAATCTGCTCTATGGCTGCAGGCTACAATTACTTATCAGGTAGAGTAGCCACTTAACTCTGTGGCACGATCTGTAGTCACTGCTCTGTGAGGATTTTCATACTCACGGACGAAATGTCTTGACATATCAAATGATTCTACAATTAACTTGTTATTTCAGAACAGCAGAAATTTAAGAAAATGTAAAGGTGACCTCAGCATAACAGATCGGAAACAAAAAGCAACAGGTTCTATGACTTTCTGAGCAGTCGGGTGTTTTCTAAATGTGCAGGTGCTACATTCACTTCAGCATTTAGCATGCAACTGATCTGTGACACAGTGCTTTTAGATACAATTTTCACTTAAGGTGGAACTCCTGTAATAGTTTGTCTGGACAGCTGTCCATATTAGTTCTGGTGTTATGTCTCTAAAAAAGCTCACAGTAATGGTAACAGGTGTACAGCTCTATGTATTTCTGTAGTAACCAGGGTTTTGGTTCTTACCCCAGCCAATGGCCAGGTACCTGTAGAAGTACTTCCTCTCGCTGAACACGGTGATGACTAGCAGGCTGTGCAGGTAGATGCCCTCTACCAGCAGCCAATAGTTGTTTGCCATGACACTGTACTGCATCATCACCATGGCAGCACGGCACCATGTTACAGCCTAACACAGGACACAAAACATGGATGAAAATCACAAACAATGGGTCGCGGAGATATGATGATAGAAAGTCACAACAAACATTTTTTCAGCTCAGTTAAATGAATGGCTTAGGATGGCTGTACTTTACAAGCACACTTATTTTCTCATTTGTCTGTAATCTTTCTGTAAATCTTGCACCAAAGTAAAAAATAATAGACTATAGCAGATGTAATTTTTGTTCAGTTTTTTGTGAGTAATAATAAAAAAACTAATGTAGAACAACTAGATGGAGGAGATCAGTAGATACAGAGATATTGCTCGTCTCCAACCTCTGAATTTTCACATATTGTAGTGGATGAGCTCTGTGGGCTGCGTCTCTTCATAATTAGTCAGTTTGACATTTGTACTATGTCCCTTCCCTACCATTAATCAAACAGTTGTAGCTGCCAAACCTTAACCACACTGGAGAGGGAGAAAAATGTTTTCAGTCAACGTTCCCTCACAACGTTCTGCTGGACATGAAAAAGCTCCACATGGACATGAATCATAGCAGATGAGGCTGGTGTGGTGTGCTTGTCCTGACCGGTATGTTGACCCAGGCTTGTGTCTGGTTGTCACTGCTGCTCCTGGGGTCCAGTGTGAGGGTCAGCAGGGCATCTTTTACCAGAATGGACACGGCTCTCAGGATGAAGGAGGCAAACAAGTTCATGTGGATGTTGTTCCTCATACAGTGCAGCTTCCTGGAGCAGGGGCAACAGCATGGGATGGCTTTTAATTATATGTTGTATTGGCTATCCATTCAGCATGCTACAGCACATGGCCAAAATTATGCTGCAAGTTCTTCTTTACAAAGAAAAACATAAGAAAATGATTCGCACCACTGTTTTCAGTCCTTTCATGTTTTTTTCTCTTTTCCTCCAATAATGAAAGTTTCATTTACTGCTTAATTTCTTCACTTCTCATAAAGTCTCATACATTTTTCTCTTCTTTGGTGAGATTAGGTCTTTTTTCTCATTTAATGCTGTTGTTTTTCTTTTCATTCTTTTTTACATTACTTCTCTGTTCCCTGGTTCTTTACTCCTCCGATTTCTACTTTAAACTTTAACTCTTATCTTTGCACTCCTTAAGCTGAATGTTTTTTTTAATACTCTTAATTTCCTCTGACACCTCGTTGTTTCCTCCTTTCTCTTTCTTCTTTTCACCCTGCCTTTGTTCTCCTCTCTCTTTAATCTGCTTCTGTCTTGTTTAATTATTTCGCCCATTTCCGTCTCACTTTTCTGCCTTCCTCTCCTTTATACATAACATACGTATTTCACCTGAAGGTGATGAGGATTCCCAGGGCAAGTAGCAGCGCTCCCAGAGAAAGAGAATAACCAACTGTGTATACGACCCGCAGCTGACTGAGGATGTGCCCATATTGCTGCTGTGGAGCCAACAGAGAAACATTAGTTAGTCTCCTGGAGACTAATATGACCTTAACCAAACCCACTACATAACCCTAACCCAAACCTTAAACCAAGACATCACCCTAAAATGTTATTATCTAACTGATTCAATGAACTATGTCTCCTCGTCAGTGTTTAATAAAGATCAAGTCCCTAGAACTCAGAAACAGACAAATTTTAGATAATGAAATATTAAACTGTAAAGCAGTGGTGGCCCGTCAATAGGGGGCGCCGGGGCACCGCCCCACCAGTCTCAAATTAATAAGTCGAAGATGTCAATCACATAAAATGATTTTGGAAAAACATCAATTCAATTCAACTTTATTTATATAGCGCCAATTCACAATATAAGTTATAATGTATAATGATTGATGGCATAAAAGTAAACAGAAAGGAAAAAGGAGGAGAGAAGTTCAGTGTATCAGGAAGGTCCCCCAGCAGATTAAATTTATAGCAGCTTAACTAAATTATGTTCAGAGTCACGTGATTCATCTCTAACTATAAGCTTTATCAAAAAGGAACGATTTAAGTCTAGTCTTACGGGTAGTGAGGGTGTCTGCCCTCTAAACCTGGATTGGGAGCTGGTTACACAGGTGAGGATCCTGTTAGCTGAAGGATCTGCCCTCCATTCTACATTTGGAAACTCTAGGAACCGCAAGTAGACCAGCACTCTGAGAGCAAGTGCTCTGCTGTGCTCTGTGTTTCTCTTTAAGATAAAGATGGGGCCTGATCATTTAGTTCTTTATATGTGAGGAGCAGGATTATAAACTCTATTCCAGATTTAACCAGGAGCCAATGGAAAGAAGCTAATGTAGGAGAAATATGATCTCTGGGTATTCAATATTTCTTTTATGATAACAAACGATCTATATATTATGCAGACCATGAATACTGTGTATAATCTGCACTCAAGTGTAGTGTAAAACTGTTTGTGGCATACTTCCTTTGGGCCGAAAATGTTTTTAACATAGCATTACAAAAGTTTGCGCCCCCCCACCCGCCACTGTTGTCGTAGTCACTATATTGTAAAACCAACTTGGTACAGGAAAAAACAAGTTCGTCACAAGGACGACCACATACACAGGTACAATGTCAAGTGCACATGATGAGCTGTTACCACTACAAAGCTTTTCACCTAAGAGCCTTCCGAAAAGCCCGTTCTCTGAAGTTGTACTTCTACAAAGTGTCACTCGACAGGAACTTGATTCTCAAACAACCTGGTATACTTAAATCCAGTAAGTGAGACAAGATCTAGAACAACATCAGCTTTCAAATTCAATACTCCTCCGCAGAGGAGCTTTGTGAGAACTTTTTCACAAGGTAGGCCACAGTTATCCAGACACGAGCATGCTGCACTGTAAACACACACCTCACCAGGGTCGTCCTCACATTCGCTGGTATTCTTTTGAGCCCACTGACCATCTTCTTTGCACAATCTGTAGACCAGACCATGCCGAACTGCCCAGACAGAGATACACATATAGCAAGGGTTCATATTAGGATTTCATGAGAAACTGCTGTGTAGTCAATCTGATCTTGTTTGGTCAGTTACAGTTATCTTTAAATGTATATAAACATTGCATCTGATATAAAAAGTGACCCACTTAAAAGTTTTCAAATTACATAAATACAGTGAATCATGTTAAAATATTTCATTATTTAACTCATTGAGAATTATGTTGCAATAACTCATTTAAACCATGGACTTTAATTTAACAAAATGTTTTGAATGTTGAAAACCTTATAAAATCCTAAATGGCCTGCAATGGTAACAGAAACTTCGTTATTCAGTCTCAAGTATGTACACAAAGTTAACACCATTATCAGCTTGAGCTGGTCAAAGGTGATTAATATTTGGTTCACATACTTTCTGCTTCATTCCTGCGTTTTTGGAATTTTATGTATTAATGTTTGCTAATTCCTTACAGACTTAATTTCTACCTGTCTGCCTACAGTATTTCTGGTCCACGCTGCAAAAGTCCTCAAACTCAAACCTGCAAGATATTTCTGGTGACTAATGAAACATATTTTTGTTTCCACAAATGAATAAAAGAATTCCTGTAAGTGGGAATAATCATCCTAACCTCAAAATGATGAACAATCAATCATGTGCAAAGCAGACAAGGAACACGGCTAGAATTTTGTGTTTGTTAGATGATGAAATTATGAATTTGTGGTTACAAAGCTTGTCATTTACAAGAACATGACATGACATGACAAAATAAGAAATTAATTCAGTGTATTCCTTTCAAGCTAGAGGTTAACTTTCTCAAGCTCTGATTAATGATTAGTCTCTAAAAGACTGTCCATAGATAACACATTTTTCTTTGACATTAGGAACTTTTAATGTGCTTTTACAGTGTGTATAGAAACATATTGTACACACACCTTTATGGAACCATGGCAGAAACCATGGGCAGGAGACATTGACAGTGGCTCCTGGGAGTCCATCAGGCCAGCAGGCGTACTGGTCAAATGTCCTGTTGCACACCAGCCCTGCAGGGGAAAGCAGCTCTGTCAAACTGATCTCTAAAGATCAGACATAAGCTCATGTAAGGGAGAAGTGTGACTCACCTGTGGCAGGGGGCGTAGTATTGAGGTGGTCAAGGCACTTGTTCCCGTAGCTGCTCCATTTCTCCTTCACAAGCTCCAGGGAGTTGGCAGAGAAGACCTGCAACAAGACAAAGGTGCCCACCCTTCAGCAGACTTTCACACTCTGAAGAGACATGGTGAAAGGTCTCAGGCTAAGTGACTCAAATGAAAGACAGAAAAGTTGTGTTTGTACCTTTGTGCAGCTGCAGAGCATGAGCAAGGCCAAGGGAAAACACACCTGGGACATCCCACTGATGCTGGGACGATGGGGGCTGGTGGGGACCAGGAGAGACCCAATGCATAAGGCAGTCCTGGCCCTATCTCTCCATGGGGCCTATACATACATGACATGGAGAAGCCAATCAGTCCCTGTGTTGGGGTCTGTTTGAAGTGCAGCTGATTCAGAGATGGAGGGAAATAATGAAGGCTGACAGCTTTTAGACAGATTTCCCCACAGTTAACAAACCCATTGCCTCAGGTCCACAAAAAGCCGGCGACGTCCTCATCCATGGAGTTGGAGAACAAACCGAAATCTGAAACGTTTCTGCAAAAAACACTTTAACCATGGAAACATTTTTGGCTAAAACGTTTCAAATTCCATTCTGTTCCAGTCTCTTTGCTTCGGCATCACCAGCCCTCTGTGTGTGTGTGTGTGTATGTGTGTATTGGGATCCCCTTTACATGCCACCTGCCAGAGATCTAAGATAGACATGAACACCCTGACATGTTCTCACGGTGCACAGATTAGCACTTGCTTTTTAAAAGGACCACAGAGCAAATATCACTACTTTGAACTACAACAAATCTTTTGTCTTGCTGTGTAACGTACGCATCAATAACCTCTTCACATGCACATGCAGCATGAGCAGCGAAGACGAGCAGACAGCATGCGGAAAGACAGATTACACTGGGGAATGTGTAAATGATTTCACTGGACGAGGGCTTATGAAGGCACTTGAGCAGCCCTAGAATGTGTGTAATGACTCACAACACTGTATGCATTCTAGTAAATTATTGTATTTATGCTGACACAAAGTAGAAAAAGTTGATGTGGTGATATTATATATTTTTCTTACTGTCAGCTAAACCCATTGAAATGCAAAAACCAAACTCACCGGTGAGACACACTCGTGCAGAGCAGGAATTGTTCCCTAATTACTATGAATATAGGTTGTAGTTTATTTTTCATCCCACACATACTGTCTTACTACTGTCTACTTTATATCACACACACACACACACACACACACACACACACACACACACACACACACACACACTTGAATGCTGTGGAAACAGGATATCCAAAGATATTTTCCAATCTCTACTTCCAGGATAGTAGCACTTGAGGCTTAATACTTCTGATATGATACGGGTCTATTTGACTGATCAACTGCTTTGTTTGACATACTCACTCTAAATCTGTGTACTTTTCCTCAGTAAGTAAATATTTGCTCACATGTCACATGTGAAAATAGTTATTTCGATTGTAGTTCCTGGAGAAAGGTTTTTTAAATAAAGGTTTGGGATGGTTTATGTTGTTACTTATGTCTGCAGAGCATATGTCTGTTGTCTGTGAATTGACTGTGTGTTTATATGGTGCAGGTCAACATAATAGGACCATTAAGGCCAGTAATTAAATCCTCCAAACATTTTGCAGTAGTGGTTTTTTGGTAAAAATTATTTCTGTGGTTGGAAGTAATATCTGTTTTGAGAAATGTTATCTTGTCTGGGACAGAAAAAAAATCTGCTTTGCTTGATGACACAGCATTTCTAAGTTTTTTTCTGAGGTTTTTATAGTAATTATTTAAAATGGGATACAACAGGTTGTAAAAATTATCTTGTGGTTGCATGAAAACAAAAACAGTGTTGCTGCAGTTTGGGTGTTTTGGCTGTTCAGCTCTAGTCCTTTTCAAACTCAATCAACAATTTATTGGCTTGATTCAAATTAAGGACCAGAGACTGGCTATAGATTATACATACTACATGCAGATATTGATTATCTGTAAAACTAGTAATTAATTTTAATTATGCGCATTTAATATGCTAGCAATGCTTATATTCATCTTGTAAATAGCTTGGATCTGTTTAGCATGTAAATTTAGTGGGAAAAGCTCTGTGTCTCTGTCCAGTAATCATATGATGAAGCAAAGCTGGATGTGCACACACACACACACACACGTTTCACTGTGTGACTTTATTCATTGTTATATATTTTAGGTTCAAGACATTGTTTACATTTTTGTTTCTCTCTCATATACACAGCCAAACACATGTACATTCACACACATACTTCCCCCTCGCTGGAAGCGAAAAAGATAATCACAGGCTGTATTTTGCACATTTAGCTCAGAACACAAATTATCTAGCTGCGTCATCTGTTGATAAATGAAAACCACAAAAAGATAGACATTTCAAACATTTGAATCCACAAGATTTCCTCTGTGATTTATATCAGTCACAACATTTTCACCCAAAACTGATGATAATGAAACTTGCTACAAAAAACATTAGACCAAGATGAACCTACTCTAGCTATATGCAGTAGAAATAACTTTCTTCACATGTGAAAAAATCACCTTGTTTTCAGTAAAAAAGAACAGACATTGGTTCCTCCCTGCTAAAGATGAAAAAAAACATCCAGACTGTTCTTGGTGGAAGATGCCAGACAGCATCAGTGACAGTATGGCATACATGAGTGCATACACGAGTGCCCACAGCATGAGTGACTAGTGACAAGGTGGAGGTGGATACTGGAAGTATGGTGCCAGAAACCCCCTATAATCAGCAGGTACCTAGACAATACCAGGATTCATTCTGCGTATCGAATAGTGTGACGTCATGGACCAAGTGTATGTGCTTAACTGACCTGTCTGCAGTCCTGATCTGTCTCCTGTTGAATATTAATGAAAAGGAGAATTAGATGAGAGGGACCGTGCACTGTGCAGAAGATGTGTATCTGTACTGGTAATATTCCAAATTGAAGTACTCCACATTACACTTTTTCTGCTATTAAACTGTCAGTGTAGGGTAATATTTCCCCATGAACATAAGTATTAGTATCTCATTCAGTGTCAGTGCTAAATGGAAGTGATAATGTATCCACGCCTACTATCAAAGGGAACAGCCTAGCAGCGCAAAGTTGTGATGTCATGTCCTCATATGTAATAGAAAACTTGAACTTGAATGAATGACATTGTTACGATTATATTTGTTCTCGCTTTCCTCACAAAACAGATCTTAATTTCAGATTTCTTAACAAAATAAAGATTCACTTCATTGTAACCTCTATTTATATGTCTGAATGTCATTCAGCCTTGTCAGCTTGTCTTTCATTGACACGTTTCATCCTTGTGTATACGTGTGTCAGAAGTTCGCCCATGCCTCTATTCTCGCCTCCCACACACTTCAGTTTAAGTGCACAGTGTGAATGTCCTAGAGAAGAAGGACAGCAGACCTACAGCTTATTCATTTAGCTCAGTGTTGCTGAGGAAAACCTAATCTGCAACTATTTTGATGATCGAATCATTTAGATTTTAGGTATATGAACAATGTTAAAGTCCTATCTTTAGTGATATTGACAGATATTACGTGATTAAACACTATGAGTTGCAGTTTATGGCAGAGCTTGTATTTAAACTGTGTTTTCTGTGACTCTGGGTGAACTGTCATTTCCAAACACAGATTCGTGGGTCTCATGAGTAGACTATCAGTAAGAGAAAGTAAGTAATTAAGATGATTACAGTGTTCTTGACTTTAATTTACTGGTTGGGTTAAAAATACTGTATAAACAGTGTAAAAGAATGACGAGCGTTATTATTCAAAAACCACTGAATCAAGACAATTTGGACAAGATATCATAAAAGGTAAGCTCATAGACGGGAGGAAATCTGTGATTCATCTTTTTTATAGGCCTTATCATCCACCCTTACTGTACCTCCTCACTAAACAGGCTTTATGATAACATTTATCGATGGTATGCACTTTCTGGCACTACTGGTACTGTAGGTGCAGTTTTCCGCTGGAGATGCAGAATTCCGGGTGTCATACCAACTGATAACGATCTTTTACTATGGTGAGAACATGGCAGAACAAAACTGTAAAGCCATGTACACAAATTCAAAACACGTCCCTTTAGATAGATTGCTGTCAGTAGTTTAGACAAATGAAAGTCACTTAGCTAGTGACAAACACAAGGGTATAGTGTGTGCGTTGGATTATTATAAAGTGAGCCAGGTGACAGAGATCACCCAGAATCTGCTCGTTCAGCAGCTGTTCTGCTTCACAGACAGAGCAAGATCCCTCTTCTTGTCTTTTCATCTCTTCCTTGTTCTTGTCCTTCTCCCGCTCCATAACTCTCCACATACAAACACGTAAACCGTCTTTACAGAAGTGGGCTGGGGTGGAGGGATGCCATAGAGCCAAGAAGGAATAGAGCCATTCCTTATTTCTGCCTTTCTCTTGCTTCTCAAGGGAGAATAATCTCGTTTCCTGTCTGGTTTGGCTGTTAAGGAAGCTCGGTACAGTGGGAAACACCAACCCCTCGCTTTGGGAATAAGAATGGGTTGGAAACACACAGAAATAGCCTTCTGTATGGTGGTGCTATAAATTTTTAATAGTATCTGCCCATTAAGAGGATGAAGACTGTTCACTGCATGTAAAACACAGCAGTCAACTAGCATCTCAATGGTTCTGAAACTGAAATATTTGGGAAATAGTTATGAAAATGCCCTGCTTAAATCATCACATCTTCCACACAGACATGTCTGTGATAGAAAGACAAGCTGATCGCTACATTAAGTCTAAGGAGGTATTACTTTAACTCTGTCTAATAAAATACAACCACGGCATCACCTTTATCTATATGCAAGTGTTCAAAGATAGGTCTGGATGAATCCGGCAGTGTCCAGATGTCATAAAAGTTTTTCGTGATTGAAAGAGACAGGAAGATAGACTGGGACAGGGAGCAGATGGGAAAGAAGACTTGGCCAGTACATACCATTCTCAGCATCCTGTGGAGAATGCCAAGAGCCAGACCCTAAATCCTCAGCGTTGTGCTCCCTGGACTCCTCCATAAAAATACTTCACTTATACCACAGATATCCCGCTCACTACATATTGTCCTTTAGCCTTGCATCGCTCACATTCACACTGTCTCTACTATGGAAACAGATGATACTATATAACCCCGACAACCCACACACACAGAAAGGCACCGACTAACACAAACAGACGATTCAACCCAATATAGCCCGATCAAAGCCATGACCCAAACACAGCGGGGTGCGTAGGTTTGGGTAACCTTGTCAATGTTCATGATTTTCCTGTATAAATCGTTGGTTGTTACGATAAAAATTTCAATTAAACATATCATACACAGTGATAATTGAGAAGTGAAACTAAGTTTATAGGACTTACAGAAAATGTGCAATAATTGTTTAAACAAAATCAGACAGGTGCATAAGTTGGGGCACCACAACAAAGAAATGAACTAAATATTGAGTGGATCCTCCTTTAGCAGAAATGACAGCCTCTAAACGCTTCCTATAGCTTCCAGTGAGAGTCTGGATTCTGGTTGAAGGTATTTTAGACCATTCCTCTTTACAAAACATCTCTAGTTCATTCAGGTTTGATGGCTTCTGAGCATGGACAGCTGTCTTTAACTCACACCACAGGTTTTCAATGATATTCAGGTCTGGGGACTGAGATGGCCGTTCCACAACGTTGTACTTGTTCCTCTGCATCAATGCCTTAGTGGATTTTTAACAGTGTTCAGGGTCGTTGACTTGTTGCAAGATTTAGCCCCGGCGCAGCTTCAGCTTTGTCACTGAATCCTGGACATTGGTCTCTAGACTCTGCATCACTCTCACATACAGCTTCTTCTTGTGTAAAGTGTGTCGAATAGTTGAATGGTGCACAGCGAATCCGCCTGCAGGAAGATGATGTTGCAGGTCTTTGGTGGTGGTCCGTGGGTTGACTCTGACTGTTCTCACCAGTCGTTGCCTCTGCTTATGTGAGATTTTTCATGGTCTCCAACTTCGAGCCTTAAATTGTGTGTCTGCCTGGCTTTTCACTCGCCTCTTCCCACTATTCAAATGCAGACAGATTATTTGGTGACTCAAAATTGTCCATAGTTGTGAATGTGAGTGTTAATGTTTGTCTGCCTCCATATATTGGCCCTGTGATAGACTGGCAACCTGTCCAGGGTGTACCCTGACTCTTGACCAATGACAGCAGGGATTGGCAGCACCGCCACAGCCACTGACAAGGAAAGTGGTTATGATAATAAATGGATGGATGGAAAAAGTAATCACGTTATTGTTACTATGAATCGTGTTACTGCTCGGCACTGGTAGTTGCATATGCATATGAATAATCAGCGCACAGCTGTGCACAGGACAGACGGACCAAGGCTGATCCACAATGTCTCCCATGAAGCCTTTTGGAGAGAATAGTCACAACGTAGTGTGTTTGTATGCATCGCATCCAAAAACTCATCCCCCACACTGCCTGTCACGTATTCACAGCAGGTTCAGCTACTGAAGAACAACATGAAACATGCAACAGCTGCAAACATGAAGGACAAAATATGGCAAGCTGATACATCGGAATGACCAGCCCTGATGAAAATAGACAATAATATAAGTGAATAAACATAAGATGCCAGCTGTTCAATTTAGGGATGAAGATATAAAATTCCGTCGACCATGTGCTGTGTCTTTAAAAATAGTTTGCTGTGCAGTTTCCATCAGCCTGTCTGTATACGCCTGCATACGTATTCTCATGCCTGCATGTGTGCTGTTTAGAAGACGAGATGAATTATGGCACCCACATGGTACGAGAAAACACGATGATGAGTGGATACAAACTCTGAAGTAAGAGAGTGAGAAAAAAACTTACTAAATATTTGGTGTTTTTTCTATAACATACGCTTTTATTATAATATGCTTTAGTGGATGAAGGATTTGTCATTGAAAAAATAAATTTTAACTCACAAACAACAGACATTATAATAACAGTGCCTATGAGTGTCAGTGTCATGTCTCTTTGAGCCCTCATGTGTCTTTTGTTCCTCCCTCAACTTAACCACTCCCCTCTCTCTC
>JAUMHF010000001.1:15692471-15718411 GCA_032359275.1 Microctenopoma steveboyesi
AAAGACGCCGACAGGCGTCTTGCGGCAATCATGCTCCCCCACGCGATTTCTTCTGAAATTGCTAAGTCTAGTTTTTACCTTGCTTGTTTCTAGTGGCAATATCCTTCATACAATGGAAAAGCCTGAAGGTCAAATATTTGCTATGAATGGTAAATATTTTTTTCTCCTTTTCTTTGTGTTTTGGTGGAAAAAGGTTGAAGATTAATTAGATCTTAAATGTCATGGCAATTCTGTGCTGAGCGTAAAGCCAAGGACAAACATATTCAAACAGTCATAAACATAAATGTTTTTTGTTACAGCTGATGAAGCCAACTGAAATATGTTACAGAAAAATAAAATCAACTAGGAGCAACCTGTTTTTTTTGCACAGGTCAATCTGAAGTCAGCCCTGACATGAAGAAACAAACTTTCTTTCCAGCCATCCTTTACTAGTGTTATTTTTATGATCTGGTATTGAGAAAAGTATGTTCAGCAGGTACTTTAGCAGATACTGTGGATGCTGACGATCAGATGTGGCGACTCCTAAAGGGAGCACATGAAAGAAGAATTTTTAGCAGATACAATGAGAGAAGAAGTACTACAAAACTGTATGTAAAACCAAGTCGTCACAAACATACACTCATTGTTATTATTAATAATGATATAATCATTGTTAATAATTTTACTAGTTATTCCTGACATAAACGAACCTTCACCATTTGGATGAAGGTGGCATATCCTGACACAAAGAGGAGTCTGTTCCTCTCCCCCCCGACAGCAACGGTGCAACAGAGAGCAGCTGTCAAAGCTTTGTCTTGCTGGAGAATTCATGTACAGGAGAAGGTACACATGGTAAAAGGAAAGAATGTAAACAACTAAGAGTCATACATTTTTCCATATACGTCAGAGTGTAAATAATTTCCATATACAAAGAGTAGTGTAAGTAATGCTGCTTATTTTAAAAATTCTGTTGTTCCTGACAGTATCAATTGTCCTGCGACATGCAGGCTCGATGTCTGGTTTCCAATAAGCAAAATTAACTGGATCAAACACTTTACACAAATGAAGGAAACCAATTATTTGTTCAGCATACAGTTGTTTGTAAAAATCTAAACCTCAACTCATCATTTGTACAGGACACACTACGATTCTTTGATTGGTCACTATTGTGTCTGATAGTGTGATGGTTCCTGCTAAAGAACACCTACAACATAGTTCTAATAGCCATACGCTGAACATATATCATGGCTGTTGTGGAAATAAAAACGAGAAAATGAGCACTGTTCATGCAGAGGCATACGACTCCCAAATTCCCACACACAGGTACAGATAAATGGTCGGAGCCATTAGTGCTTTGCATTTGATGGATGGCATTAATAAAGGCACAGGCAGTTAACATATGTTCATCTAGGTAGAGAAACAGTTACGTTCCTGCCATTTATCATTAGAGCTGAATATCACCAAATAACCACGAACGGTCCTAACACATGGTTCAGGCAGGCTGAGTGTGAGGGTTGAGCCTGAATCAGTCACAGCTGGCGTCATCTTCAAATGGAAGCTGTGGCAGAAACCATTAACACAAACACCACGCTGTTTGTTTTATAACATGGATTTAACACAGGCCAGCAGATTTATCAAGAGATAAAAAGCATGATTCTAAAAATGTGGTGTGATTCAACAGTTAATGAGACTCCAAACCACCAAAAGTAAAGGTTTACAGCTTCATATACTGAATTCAATGCAGACAAAAAGGTTTTATTAGTATTTTAATTCAAAAATCATTAGTTAATTTTTCTACAAAATACAAATTCTCCACACTGAGAACTGTGGGTCCCTCCAGTTTAATTTCTGTGCATATCAGTACAGTTGGTTTTGAACGTTATTATGGCTAATTTCCACCGTGACGCCTCACACTGAACACAAGAACATGCAGGCAAACAGGGTCGCTGTGCCAGGTTGCTCTGAGGTTCTGGCTCTTTTTTTAAATGTATCATGGCATGAACTTGCAATATTTCTGAGGATGCTGACATGTTCATACAGCGCCCCCTGTAGGACAGAAACTGTAAGGCAGTATTACTTGACAAGGCTTCTGTAAACAGATCAGGCACAGAACAGAAGATACATCATTTCACTGAACCCAAGCAGAACGTATGGTAAAACAATAACTGCTAAATTAATATTTTAAATTCAAAACAACATATCCAGTTTTACTCTTACAGCATGTTTAGGGTATAGCACGTGTTTCTACTCAGGTTTGTCAGCATATCAATAAAGTGCCTTTTTAACAGAAGAGCACCCTGAGTCCAACATGCATTTAGCTACAGATGAAACCATGAAGTCACAGGTGGAAATGCTACATACACTCTTGTACTGTACAGCAGCTCTCCACATACTTGATCAACTTGAGTGTTTACTCACAATTTCACCAGAAAACTGAAAAAAGAGCCAATGCCAAATGTACCTTCAGCAAAACAGTGCTAAACGTGGGTCATTTAAATGCTCTTCCTGCTTCACAGTTTCACCACAAACTCCCTGCGAACAAAACTTGGTCCTCTCCTCTGACCGATTTGAGTGTAAAATTATGACAAGGGTGGAATGAAGTTATTAGGATCAGGTAAAATTAAACTGGTTTTCAAAACTGTTAAAAACTAATAATTAGGTTATAAGAAAACAAATAAATCAACCGTAAAACTCTGAGTACATAACATTTGGCTTCTTATTGGGAATGATCACTATGTAATTACATAACTGGCCCAGTGATGTGACTTCTGGGAAATATTATCAGACTGATGACAGGTCCACTCAGTGTTTACACATTTACTATGTCTATTAATTCACAAATACTATTCTGGCCTAATAGTACAACAATAAAGCCCTAAACATCATAATTTCCGTTACACCGGCGTTGGCCCTGAAGGCACCACCACCACTGCTTGTTTGGGTTTGAGGTGAGATTAAAACATAAATCACAAAATTAGATTTGATTTAGTCCGTATTCATCAAAGCAGCTGGGGTCTCACTCTATAGCATAACTAAAATGGTAATAGACTACTATAATAAATCTATTTTTAATCTGCGGAAATTAATGTTCTCTCTCTACGAAGCCGTCAGGTGATTATGATGATAACACCTTAGTGGGAGATCATCTGTTTTTACAGTATTTATACATTCCAGCAGTCGCAGCTGATGAAGACTGTGTAGCAGTGAGGGAGAGGTAGAGAAAAAGCAGAAGGACGTCAGAGTGAGGATGTGGTGCTGGCATCGACAGTTACAGTGTTGGGGTGTGGGTGTGTGTGTATGTGTGTGTGTGAAGAGGTTTCAGGAGACAATGCGAATCCCAAAGTATTTCTTGAGTTGCTCGAGGAACACAAAGGTGAGCACCGTGTGGGGAATTAAGCGGATCCCTGCAGGAACAAGACCCTGCAACAGAGTTTTGCATTAAATTATTAGTAGTTTTCTCCCATTATATCTGACAACGTGATAGTAAATAGTACAGTGATGTTGTACCTTGTAAAATGCAAGAGGTCCCAGCTTTGCAGTTTCCCTTAAGCAATGTGTCACCCCCTGAAGAGAGAGACATCCTGCGTTAAAATAAGCACTGAGCAGAGGAGAAGACGCAGAAACAGCTAGAAAGGAAAGGATCAGAGGAATGTTTGCAGACTCACTGTGTACTCTCCCTTTGAGCTCATCAGCCGGGTCTTTAGTACATCCAAAGGCTGACACAGGAATGTCGCACAGCCTCCCTGCAGAGAAAGAGTTTACACAAGATGAGATCAGTTAACAAAACAGCCTTTACACTGACTCGGTGTAGTGTGTTCAAGTGCACACACACACACACACAACCTGATACTTACAGCAATGAAGCTGGAAAGAAAATGTGTCAGTATGTTGTCTCCCATTACGCCTGTTCCCAACACGAGTTGTTTGGCCTGGTCATAACACGCCAACTAAAGGAGGAAAAAAACAAGAGGGGGGGGGAGAAACTTGTTGTTTTTATAGGCTAATGCATTATTCATTGGTTTAATGGAAACATTTGTGACATGTTCACCCAGGAAATTGATTCAACATGGATAATTGTAATAGAATGTATAGGATATATAAATGGATTTGACCTTCACAAGAGAGATGTGTTACAGTTAAAGAGAAAAATGGAGTGAAACTACTACTAATACTACTACTACTACTACTAACACCCGCAGGCACATAATTAAAGAAAATACATAAAGACAGAGACACTGCACTTCTTTACTCTTTAAGTGGCAAGATTTACACCTTTGGTGTGTAAAGCACCACAAAGCATCCTGAGACAACTTGCCTGTCCTACAGTGACCATCGCTCCCCTGCTGGAGGCCATGGTGGCTCCTGAGAACAGTTTCCTCACTCCCTCTGCAGGACAGGATCAAACCAAACATCAGACAGAGTCAGTGTGTTTACATGCACTCAAGTTACCAGGTTACAGTCGGCTTTCTAGAGTCTGTATGTACAGTAGAGGAGTAGAGAAGCCCAATTTCTCCAGGTGAATTGATTGTATACACGTAACCAGTTTTCTAATTGGCTTTTTAAATGGGCACATGCGTAGCACAGGCTTCAAACACACAACACACACATGTGCATGTAAACACAGTGTTACATTGATTGGAACTTACCTTCTCTTAAGACTCGGTAGAGCCCATCAATGGCATGTTTATAGCTAATAGAAAACAAAAAACACAATGTCAGGTTAGATTATTGCAAACGATTTAGTTGAAAGCTATCTAAGGTACAACACTCACTTTCTCCTCTGCTGTAGTGGTAGTTTTATGTCATTCTGCATCCTACGAACAAAAAAGCTCAGTCAGTTCAGTTTGATTCCACTATTTGCTGTCCTAGACGTTAAGTAATAAAATGTTTAAGGGAAATTCTGTATAATTAATTTAATATTGCCATATTACCTGACATTCACCATGTCTGCTGGTGTGCCAACAAATCCACCAGTGAAACCTGTTGGCAAACAAAATCTGGAATGGGTGGTGCTGCATTTGTGTGTCTGTGTATGTGTGAGAGATAAAGAGAGACAGAGGAATAGAGGAAAAAACAAATATAAGGCAGATCATCTGTGTGTGTGTGTGTGTGTACCTCCAAAGGCTCCTAGCAGGACCTTCTGGTAGAACGGCATGGGTCCTTGGCTTTTGCTACCTATCATGTCCCTCACTGTCTCATAGATAGCAAATCTGGTGAGGGAATAGGACATCTGAGGAGAGGAGAGGAGAGGAGAGGAGAGGAGGAGAGGAGGGGAATAATTAACATCCAACATCCAAACATGGATAATTAGTAATCCATTTCCACTGTGTTTCTATCCAAAGGAGAGAGATCATTCATGTGGGTTTATTGATGTTTGTGTTTTCTTGTTCAGTTTGATCAGAGAGACATAAGAAAAGAAAGACGTGGTATCTATTAACCTAATAATATCATACCTGTCTACACAGGGAAGCAGAGAGGCCACTGTAGAGAGCCAGCACCCCGTCATTCTTCACCACATGAATGGCCATCCCCACCATCCTCTTTTTCACCTCCTGCTGTGTCTGCAGGTGTACCTGGGAGGAAAGGCGTGTATTAGGCAAGAAGTCATTCTAGAGACCATGCTAGGCGCAGAGGTGCAATGCTACAGACAGAACACAACACAGACGCAACAAATCTGCTGAAACAAAGTGCACAAAGGCGAACACAGAAAATGACTACGACTAAAGGTCAGCCCTTAAAAGAACATACATTTTGTAGGTTACTTCCTGACTGTTGACTGACTGAAGTCTCCATTATGAGTCAAACTGCATGTGCTGCTACTCCCACAGTGCTGTAAATATATTTCATACTATCATGTCCACATCTTTCAAACGCAAAGAACCACATTGCAGTGCAGGCTTTGTTGATGACATCATCGAGGTTATGTCTTCCAGACCTGAAAATCTTTTGCAGATAAATGGGAATAGAGTCACTTTTAACACAGTAAATCATAAAACCATACAGACATGTAAAACAGTATGTGTGTGTGTGTGTGTGTGTGTGTGTGTGTGTGTGTGTGTGTGTGTGTGTCAGAGGAGGTCAGCGGGTCTATAGCGTGACCTTTGTTCTCTGTTCTGGTCAGCACGTGACTTTGAAGGCCTTCAAAACAGGTTTTTTTTCTGTCTTAACATTTTGTGTTCATGCACTTGTTGTCTAGGCCTAGGTAACCCTCACCGCCCCCCCTCATCAGACCTAAACTTCAATTGTTTAACACATTTCCTTTAACATATTGTGTCGTGTCATCTCAGGTTACAGGATGTGTCATCACATAACCTTGCTTCACCCCTGCTAAGTGCCTGTTGAGGCTGTGCTCAGACATGCTGGTACTTTAGGATAAATGCCGGCATCAGCCGCATACTCACAGTAACAATGCTAAAACACTGATTTTCAACAGGTAACGTTTACCATCTGAGAGTGGTAGCATGCTAACATTCGCTAAATGCCCAAACATACATACATAGGATATACGTGTGTGTAGTATACGAATAGCAGTGGTTTTGCAAACTTTAGGCAGGCTGATATTAATTACTTTATTAACGTAAGGGGTTAATCAGGACAACACTGTTGACTACATGAAGTTGAGCTTTTTCATGATAGGTAATACAATATTAGAGACAATAATGTTTCCATCACAAAAACTAGACCTAACTTAGACTGAACTGCCTAAACTTTACCTTTTCAACATTTTAATTTAATAAAACAGTTTATTGCAGAAATCGTACTAATGTTTTATTTTAAATCAGAAGCAAGACAATTAGCATGGGTGGAGACCGATGCTAATGCAGGGGATTTGGGTGGAGACCCATGCTAGCTACCCTTTGAGGGTTGCACTGACAAACTGTTACTTACTGCTAAATGCTGATGTCAGCATGCACACTCAGAATGACGATGCTGAATTCAGCAGGTAACATTTACTATCTTCACCATGACAGTGATGGCATGTTAACATTCGCTAATTAGGATTTAACATTCATTACAATAAGTGTATAATACAGTACTGTAATATTATTATAATATGTGTCAGGATGTGAAAATACTTGCACTGGATGGATTAAAAACTACCTGTTAACAGAACCGTTCTAAAATTATCTTTGATTAACGAGAAGGCAGGAGAAAGTCTTGCAGTGCAGGAGATTTAAACTGATCACAACTGACTATAACTGCTGAAGCAAGTTATTGTGTATATGCACAGACGTATTCTCATGTACACACGCTGTAGTAAAAAAACCACACAGGTAAAACAAATAACTGTTTGCAGGAGTCTCTTCAGAGGAGGTTTGATAAATACTGTTTAGTGACTCTGCTGTTTGAGTTAAGGAAAACATTATAGCAGCCTGGCACTGAAATAATGTTGTATTGTGTTGTTGTGATGGGTTAACACAAAAGAGGAAACTAATAAACAACGTGACAAAGCACACTGTGCTACGTGATATGCATGTCTGGTCAAGCCCTACGTCTCTGCTGAAAACCAGATTGACATATTTTCTGCTCCAAACTGCACTTCAGCTACATTTTACTGCCCCTGTTAACGTTTGCAGGACTGTGGTGAGTACATGACATCACAAAGCCATTAAAGCTTTAAGCTGTGCATGCTGCTGCTGCTGCAAAATCAACATCTGCCACAAGGCCCAGGACAATCTCTTGGGCCTTGTGTTTCCTACACGCTATGTAGATGTGTCTTAGGAACTCCATGAATGAGGAAGAGCCTGTGATTTGATCATTATCAGGGGCAGCCGGGCTTGGAAGAGGACTGTGTTCACAGTCACTCATAGTTCTCTATTACATAACTGATCAGATTCACTTATGTCTTCATTGCTCAAGCTGTGACAGGTGAACTTATCAAGTTAGCTTCACTGTTTACACAGCATAATTAGCTGTGCTGTAGATTAACTCCCTCAACAAACAACTAAAAACACAGGGCAAACAAGGTTTCCTTCTTTTGTTTGCGCTTTTTCTCAGATACCTTCTCTTACAGTCAGTTTCCTTGCTTTAATAATAAAAAAAACATTAAGCAGAAAGTAAACATTCTACATAATAGTCAATTTAATTTAAGATACCTTGATAAAATGTTTTGAGAAGAGATATGCTTGCTCTATCGCATCTCTGATGTGACATTAGAGGAGTAAAAAGGTCCAGAACCTGCATGAGAATATCACATTTTACGCTTTTGTTCAGTATCATGTTGTGAAAGTTGTCTGTACATACACAAATGCAGAGAGAAACCACTAATTGCCAATTCAGCATACATTTGTTGGTGCTTGTTCTGCTTAACGTAAACCTACAGGGCAACAGATGTTTAGTTGTAGCAACTTGTGTTTAATTTCTAACAGTAACAGGTTCAAACCAGGTCAAAATTATTATTTTTTAGGTTTGAGGATCACACAAAAAAAACCTACAGACAGAAACCTTGCTTGTAAGCATATGTTCATAGTTCTTCATAGTTTGGAATTTCTGGTGTCTGGAAAAAGCCATATGCTACAACAGGCCGGTTCTAAAAATATAGTTGTTCTCTTGACTACAACAGAAATACATCCAAACTGAAAACTAGCCTAGAGTAATTATGGACTTCAGACACATTAAGGCTCAAATCTCTGTTTTATATGGGATGGCCAGAGTAGAAATAAACTACTCCAGTTGTTTAGGGCCATTTCTACTCTGATCAGGACATTTTTCTCTGCAAAGTGGTGATTACCAGCCTTCCCTACATAATTATAGCACACATGACTTACTGACACCATTCCTCTGTACAGCTGCTGACACATGATAACCTGCTTCTAGTCGTTCTTTCTTACAATTATATTACATGTATCCCAGTTAATTCCAGGGTAAATATTAGATGCAAATCAAAGGTTTACAGTGAGGCAATAAAAGGAAGCAACCTTCCGCTAGTTTTAAGACATATTTATAATGTCAGTAGCTCAAAGGTCCTCTAACCTGTGCCCTATATTCCTCCAGTCTCGCAGCTCACATCCTCGCAGACATTACAGTTATAGTACAGCACACGTGATTGACTCGCTGTAGCTACACACACACACACAGCAAAAGCCTAAATCCGCACACTAGTTCAAAACAAATAACTGAATGAATAGTGTCGAGAGACCAGTGTTGACAGCTGCAGCGCGCTGTTTCAGGCCTGCTCCCCGTTACACACCGACTCTTCTCACCTTGAGGAGATCCAGAGGATGCGTGCAGCAGGCGGCTCCGCAGGACGCCAGCCCTCCGAAATACCATCGCGACATCCGCTTCTCGGTCATGGTCACCGCTCTCTGCCACCGTGCGGTGCAGCTACGGCGGGGACTTCCTCTTCGCGAGTCCGCGTCGACACGTATGGTGGGGTCACAGTTATCTACAGCAGACGGTGCAGCTTCGTTATAGTTCAAACATTCCGATAAAGGAGCGGAGGGACTTTGGCCTCTTCCAGCAGCATCACGAACACGAGCGGCGCGTAACGTGCTGGTACGCACGTGAATCGCGGCGCGCGCGCGAGAGAGAGAGAGAGAGCGCGTGTGTGTGATCGCGTGTCTGTGTGTGTCTGCGCGTGCACTGTCACTGGCCGGGCCACAATGGACAACGCAACAGGAAGTAGCCGTAGACAGAGAGACAAACCGACCAATGGATGAGCAGGCCACCCGCCCCAGCTCCAAAGGTCGACTAAGAGCATACTAAAACCCTGAGGAGCACAAACTCACACACCCCACTTTCCCCGCTACACACTGTCATGTGGATTTAAAGTGACACGCACCCTTTGTGCCGCGGTACAGTCGATAGGTTCACTCTGTTTCTTTAAGAGCTCAGTACTCTACATTCTCATGTAAGCTGATAGCTCAGCAAGTAAACCACCACAACAGTGGCTTCAATAAAGATAATGTGTAACAAGTGTTTACTTTTAATGACTTACAGACACATCCCCTTATTCCCACCCGTTCAGTGTCTTAATTTGTTTTTATTTTTACCAACATGACACTGATCAGTGTGAGGCTGATTTGTTGAGTGTTAAATCACCACAGTATGAAAGTAGGCAAAATGGGCAGATAAATTACTTGACTGGTTTTAATAATGAGCTGGTATACCTTTTCTGAAACTCCATCTCTGTGGTCAGTAGCTTCACTACTGATCCATTCAGTCAAATAATCCTTCTGCTCATCAAATGCTGCAATAAAGTTGCTGTTTTGCATAATTCTAATTATGAAATGGAAGATTATGTTTTACAGTTTTTCTGTTTTGGAATGTGTTTTATACTTCAGAAACTCAAATGAAGTAATAAGAATGAAGCACAGCCTGAATTAGCCTCCATGTAGCCATACATACATGCTAATACATTTATGGCCTTCATTAAAACAAACCACAGTGCAATTGAATAAAATAATCAGCAGTATAGCAGCAAAAGCATGTCCAATCCACCAAAACCGTCTTTGCACATTTTATGTTCTCCATTATCCACATAATATTTTGGTGTTTTGAAAAGATTTAGAATTTGTTTTTTGGATGACAGGAGATTAACGTCTCCCATGTTCTCTTCTTCCTTTGACCCCTGCAAACCTTTTTCACAACAGACATGCGGCAGCAGAAGAAGCATGAGTGTATTAGTGGTGGCTGAGTTCCATGAAGAGATCCTGCTACAGCGCATGCTGATTCACTCTCCTCTGGTGCGTAATTTAAACAGAGGTTACGGGGGTCATGACAAGAATCTCTTCACGATTAATAAATATATTAATTATCTCGCAAATTATAACTTGGTGATTAGCTTTAATATTTTCATTTGCTAACAGAATAGTAGCATGTTTAATAATCTTGTAATGTTACTCAACCCTGCTGATAAAACTGGTGGGCATTGCAGAGAGGGGTCATTGCATGCAGGCGTCACCTCAATAATATATTTACTGGGGAAAAGTCAGTCAAGTCTTTGTCAGTGGTGTAATGTACCAGAAGATGTAGCGCAAGTTATAATTCAATGCTGTAAATATCATTCACAACGGGGGACATTAAAATCAATAGTATATGAGGCAGGTGAGGGTTGGCGTTTACGTATGGTATTAGATATAAGACCAAGAAAAATTTTCTCCATTTAAATATATATGTTTTTATAACTTTATGTAATGACTCACACACTCCAGCACAGTAAGTGGCAGTATGCACCTTAAAGTTGGTTTGCAATCTGCCAATAAATGGAGAGAAGAAGACGAAGATTACCCAGCCCCTCCCTCCCTCCTTCCCTCCCTCCATCCCTTTTTGCCGAATGCTGGGATAAATGTTTGAAGCAAGCTCAGTCAAGTCAGCAGCAGCATGACACAGTAGGTCGCTTACGTGTCAGACACAAACCTGCACAGCTGCTTGACTGGGTTTAGATCTCTCTATATATGTCTTTAAAAAGAGAAATGTCAAGTGGTGTTAGGTAACGAACAGTAAGAAATAATCATCTACTGCTGCTGATTATTACCTCACAAGTAGTTTACAGGACAGATGCTGTCAGAAATGATCATGAATGTCTGAAGGTTCTAAGTGACCGACTGACTTCTGGGTTTTACATGAGCATTAACATTATATAAAAGACCTAAAAACAGCCTCTCGAAAGGAGGTATTTCTCTCAGTATTAGGGGATTTATTTCATTTTTAAAATTAGATCATAGTGACTTTCTTAACTTCAGTCATAAATTTTTAGTCCATATCGCCCTGTCTGTCTGTTTCCAGCAGCTGTTGTGAAAAAGCTACACAGAAGATTGCGTGTTCGTGGTTCAACCACTACATGGCTCAAATATTTCACATGAAATGAATTTAAATATAAGTACATTTGTCTTATCTACATTCAGTTTGCCAGCTTGTAGTGACCTTGTTGCTGCTTCCTGTGGTCATTTTGGTGCCAACACCCAACGCAGCAGTCTGGTCTTCAACATTTTTTACTTTTTAGTTTTATTTATGAGGAAGTCACTGACATTGATTTTAAGAAATTTTTCAGAATGAAGACGACAGTAGCCAAAGTTTTAATATTTAGAAGGAAACGAGGGCGGTTTAACATCGTCTCTATTATGGTAAAGGAAGTAGAGGTAGTGCAGGGAATCAGAAGAGTTCATCTCAAAAACAGATTTGACTGAAAATGCAACACCGAGGAGGAATACAGGAAGGGACTACTTTTTCAGGGAGCTCAAACACTTCAGGATCAGGAAGGCTGGCTCCAGGGTCTTCCCTGAAACCCTGGACCTGGTGGCGGAAAAAAAAGCAGGCAGCAAACTGAAGCTGCTCCACTGCTACAGTCAAAGACTTCTCCAGCTCCTCTGGGGTAGGTGTCACATCTCAAAAACATTAAAGCTGACAGGTATCAAAGGTGACGTTAGTGTACAGGTAATCAACAAATTATGTGAGTTAGTGTTTGGAAGTAACTTGATGTTATAAATAAAATAAAAACACTATAATTATTATTTTATTAAACACTCTACATATAATTAGCTATATACAGCTAATCGTATCCCTGAGCTAAGCCAATCCCAGTTTACGTTATCATAACCCCAATTAATACACAATTGTGTTTTCACTTGATTGAAAACTGAATCTCTTCATTGAACTTATAACAAGAAAACACAAAAAAGCTCCAAGATTAAAATGTAAATGTTCAGATCGTAGTATAACAATTTTTTTTGTCAACATATGCTAGGTAAAAGAAATAAAAACATGGACAATAGCAGTGTTTAAACTCTCATGTTTTAAAGAGCAACAAACAAACAAAAGTGCTCGAAAACATGCAGAAAAAGTAAATAAGCAACCACAGCTCAGACTGCCCACACATATTTAGTGCAAACACCAGCGGGCGCAAATGTACGACACACACTGGTCTTCTGTACACAAACCACCCACGCACACAAGCAGAGGCAGAGTGGAATTTGATAAATGTAAGTCAAACAGATTAGTAAACATCTAAAATCCTCCCACAATTCATTTCCACTCCCACTCTGACAGGATTGCAAAAGTTATAAAGTTATTAGTTCAGAACACAACCATAAAAAGTAAATCTATAACTAATATACTATTATATCAGGCAGTTTTATGTTTATTTAGATTTATTTATACTCTAACAATCTTACAGTTTCCAGACGTTTGTTTGTTCTTCACGTGTTTTGTTCAGTTATCTCATACAAAAGATTTTTCCTGCTGCTTCACCTCCCCTGCTGCCCCTGGATTTGGCTTCTCCTTCACGGCTCCTCCAAAAACGGGCAGCACTCTTCCTCCTGGTGGAGAGGACCCTACGTGCAGTAGAGAGCCCCCCACCAGAAGGAGCACGCTGGCCACCCATCCAAGGTACAGTGCGGGTCCCAGCTCTCTCTTTAGAGGTGCTGCAACACTCTGGTCATAGAAGTCCCGGATGATGGCATAGGCAGTCCAGCAGATGGGAATCAAGTAGGCCAGGCCAGCTACAAGGAAGAGCACCCCAGCTATCCTAGCGAGCCGACCCTTGGAGGCCTGGTTATTGTCTCCCATGCAGTGAGTGCACTTGGCCCCTGCCACTCCAAGTATGAGGGCCAGAAAGCAGAGGAGCAGGGAGAGAACCGAGAGGCCCCGCGCAGCCTGGGCTGACTTCGGCAGGGCCAGAGTTGAGTCGTACGTCTTGCATTGGATTTGACCTGTGGTCTGAGACAGGCAGTTCATCCACAGTCCTTCCCACACCACCTGAGCGATGACCAGCTCTCCGCCTACAAAGGCAGACACACGCCACAGAGGAGCGGCGCACACCAGCGCCCCACACACCCAGCCCACTACGGCCAGTGTCAAGCCCAGCAGCTGGAGCCCTGTTGATGCCATGAACTCTGAAATAACTTTAAACTTTCTCAATGTGAAACAATAGTTTTCCCAAAAGAAATCTAAGTGCAGATCTGATCTTGTCCTTGTCACTGGAGCGTTGCAGAGAGCTGAGTAGATACTACTTCACGTGAAAGTCAAGTCTCTCCTCAGTATGTTGTTCAGTAAGCTGTGCACAGATTGTGAACTCCTCACCTCCTCAGTGTGCTTCCCTGTTCAGCGTGTACTGTAGGTATAGAACGGCATCATATTCAGTCAGCAGCATGTTGTAAATAAACTCACATTAAGTCAGTACCAATTAGTCCATTCTGCACCACCGTTAAGACTATTAAGGGGTAAATGTACCTCTTCATTAAACTGTGCAGGTTAAAAGTGAACTACTTATTTGATATAAGACCATTGAGACCTGCTCCAGCTGGACCCTCACATTGGTCAGAGGAAGCTACCACCTAATTCCACATATGCAGCAAAATACCCTAATACTTACTTCAATCAGGTCCAGGAGTCGTCTGGTGGATCACTCTTGTCTCTTGGTGTTACAGTGTGAGGAGCTGGTGTCTTTCTTCTGTGATAAGTGGCCAGTTTGTCTCTCTGGGTCTCATACACAGAGGTGTGGGAGGGCAGCTGTGTGTCATGCTCCATACTAAAGACACACAGACACACACTTACAGCTGCTTATGCAAAAATGACAGCACAAGGACACTTTGTTAGAGTCACTGTTGATTATGCCATGGTGTCATTTGTTGTAGCTGGAGTAGCCAGAGTGACGCAAAGGAAGAATCCAGGGAGGAGTAGGTGAAAGCTCCCTGAAGTGTGATGCAAAAGACCAAGCAAACACAACAGAAATCAGCCACTGAGTAGTCAGAATTAGAGAAACTGTGGAAATTTGCAAAAGAACTGGAAACTGCTTCTTAGACTTTTTTGGTGAAAACTATATTGACTGCATCTACAGTTTAAATTAGAACAAATTAGAATCATTTTTAGTTTATCAAAACATAGCTAGATTGCTGCTTATTGATGTGAAAATTGATTTTTATTTTTTGACATTCATAAGCGCCATGGGGGCCTGTGTGAAACCTTCTTTATGCTGTATTGACGATAAACCTCCCATGAATCTGGAAGTAGTAAATCAGAAACTACTCTTTAAATAACCACTAGGGGGTGGTATAGTGACCACCACTCTTTTTACCTAGTTTCATTTTTCAGGAAACCTGTAAAGGTGGAAATGAGTTTCATTTCCTTGGAAATCGCTGCTGTGGAGAGAGAGAAAAAGTGAGACAGTGACATTTAGCACATGCACTGTGAGCTGCAAGTTAAGAAAAGCACAGGGTTGGTTTATGTCAGTTTCAACTTTTGTTTCCTGATATTTCCAAGAAGAGCAAGAAAATGGGTTTACGCACCGCTGAGGGTGAGAGTCTCCACTTTTGTGTTTGCATTTTTGCTATATTGCCATATTTATGCTCCTTCTGTGATCACAGGCTCCAGTGCTCCAGTTGTCAGCCATCTGAGGATTATCCTGCTGGGGAAGACTGGATCAGGAAAGAGTGAAACAGGAAACACCATCCTAGGATGGGAGGCTTTTAGGGCAGAAATTGCTTCGTCATCTGTGACAAAGACGTGTGAAAAGAAACACAGCCATTTTGATGATAGATCTGTGAGTGTCATCGACACGCCAGGGATGTTTGACACAACCATGAACCAAGAAGTGTTGAAAAAAGAAATTGAGAAGTGCATCACGCTGTCTGTCCCGGGACCCCACATATTCCTGCTTCTCATCAGAGTGGATGTCCGCTTCACAGAAGAGGAGAAGAATGCCATCAAATGGATCAAAGACAACTTTGGTGAAGAAGCAAACAAATACACAATGTTGCTTTTCACGAGGGGTGATATGCTCAAGAAAAAGTCCATTGAGAGCTTTATAGATAAAAGTCCTGAGCTCAGGGAGCTCATCAGGGATTATACAGCTGGGTACATTGTATTTAATAACACGTGCAGGGAAGATCGCACTCAGGTGGCTGAC
Organism: Microctenopoma steveboyesi; assembly: GCA_032359275.1. Lineage (NCBI taxonomy): Eukaryota > Metazoa > Chordata > Actinopteri > Anabantiformes > Anabantidae > Microctenopoma > Microctenopoma steveboyesi. Next base: position 15,708,295 of record JAUMHF010000001.1, read on the forward strand.
CTGTTTGAAAAGATAGATAAGACAGTACAGTTAAATGGAGGCCATTATACCAGCAGTGTCTACGAGGAGGCCCAGAGGAAGATAGAAAGGCAAAAACTGTTTGGCAAATGTAAAGACGCTGCGATCCCAGTAATAGCAGCAGCAGCAGGAGGAGCAGCAGCAGTAGCAGCAGCTGCTCCTGCTGGTCGAGTTGCTTATGCTGTTTTAACTGCTGCAGCTGTTGCAGGTGTTTCTGTAGGAGGCGTACGATCTCTTTTAGGGACTGCTAGTGGAGGGGTTAGTAAAGTCTACAGCTGGTGGATGAAGCCAAAACCAAAAGACAACTAACTGATGAAAAGATGTGACCCGTAACCATTACATTTCTTACATTTTTAGATAAATAAATGTTTAAATATGAAATCGTAATCATTGCATCAATGTAGGCTGTATTCATACATACTGTATGTTCAGGCAGGAAATCTTTGAAGTGTTAGTGTACACTGTTATTCTGTGTACAATTTAGTATAGAGGATACTGTCCTTGATTTATAGGAATATTTTAATAGTCAATAGTCCAAATGCCAAGTATATTGATTCACTATATACTTCGTATAATGCTTGTGTCTAATGTAAAGAAATGTTGAGTTGTAGAGCGTTTTTGTAGCGTTGCCTTTATTCTATAGAACCCTAACCCTAAGCAGGGAGACATACTTTTATTACACATCACAACCTTTTTCACTTTGCAGACTGATCTGGTCTGACTTGGTGGAAAGGAAATAAACTTTTTCATTTTACCTGTGCCTGAATTCTTTCTGTGTGGCGTTTGTGTTCTGAGGGTGCACTGATTTTGGTGCATGTAAAATACAATACAATACATTAGGTTAATTACTAGGTGCCGACTCTCAGCTGACCTTCGAGACACAAAAACTTCCACTATGGGTGAGTGGGCCTTGTGTTTAGCTGCCCCAGGACTTTGGAACGCACTGCCTGACAAACTCAGATTACCACAGACAGTGGAGAGCTTCAAAAAGGCCTAAAGACTTTCCTTCTTATGAAAGCTTTTAATGTTTAAATGTCTGTAGAATTAAAATTAAGTTCAGTTTTAAGCATTTCTTTAGCGTTTTTCTACCTATGTGTTTTTTATGTGGACACATTTATTTGAATGTAAAGTGCGTTAGAAATTATTATTATTAGTAGTAGTAGTAGTATTAGGAGTATTAATGACTAGGTGCTGACTCTAAATTGTCCATAGGTCCATTGTGTTCGCTGCCTCTCCATAAGTCTGGAGCACACTTGTCTGAACTAAAGTTTTTACTTAAAAAAAAATTCTGTGACCAACTCTAATGACTGACATTTTAGGACATTACTTCACATCGTTGTGCTTTAGAATACAGAGTTAGCTACTTAATAACTAAGCCCCTACATTAGATGCTGATAATAAAGCAGGCAGTGGCTTAGAACAAAGTGAACAGTAAGAGTCTAATTATACTGCATAGTATAAAAACTGAATACACCTCTAGCACAAATGGGACTCCTTGTATCTTTTATTGAACCTTTTGTCACATTTGTTTGGAATGTTTTCAGACTAATCATTGTATTTATTGCCCCTGTGTATTACTGTATTATCATTATGCATGAAGACTTAATTTACCAGACCTGCAAAATGATGATTCACTTCATCGTCTTAATAGTGTCAACCTTTCTCGTGCTTGTTTGTGGTAAATCACAGAACGCTCAGTACTTGTCTCATCGGTTCTACATTTTGAAACAGACATCTGCAGTATAACCAGTAATTAGCTGATGCTTTGACAAACGTTTCCTTTCACCACAAGGTTACACGTTGTTTTTCAGTTTGTGACATCAGGTGTTCTACGTTAAAATGTATTTTAATTCTTATTGATCAGTGTGTGGCAGATGCAGATTGGCCAACATGTCTTGTTTGTTTTGTTGTTGGTGGCATGTGCTGGCAGTGACGTAATGTGGTCGTGCTTTGTGTAAAATGTTTCCTCAGCAGATGTTTCCTATTGTCTCAGTTTCCTTTGTGGAAGTAAGCTTGTAATGTCACTAATAATAGAGTGAGGGGATCAGCACATGAGGAGCAGCACTGCATCTTCATGGATGTTTTATTTAACAAATATTTGCATTAGTTATAAGATAATTATTTGAGAAATGATGGCATAGATTCAGTGGTTTACATTAGTCCTGTAGTCTAAAGTATCAGCATGTTTGACATTATTTATTAGGGCTCAAACTGTTTCTAAAAAGCTCATGAAGAAAAAAAAGAAACAAGCACTGGGTTTCATACTGTTCATTTACTGACGGCATTAAATTCACACACTTTAAATACTTAACTTCACATACTATGTTGTGACAAAAAGGATGAAAATGAAGTAGAGACCAGAAACATTGTTCACTGATTGTTTTTAGTACTAATAGTACTAATACTGTATCTGAAAAACACTTTGCTGTACATTCAGTGTCACATTCTGCATATGGCTGAACATGCCCTACATTAGTTATACTGGACTGTTTTCTTTAGCCTTGCAGCTCATGTTCTTCCATATGCAAATAGTAGCTAAACCACATAACACTCCCACAAAGAGTACGGGAGCTCCCAGAGCCAGGGCGACTGTGGTGTTGGCTCCCACCGCTATAGTCACCCCAGCTAACACCAGCACAACAGCAGCAGCTGCAGCTGCGCGTATATTCTTCCTTCTAACCTTTTTCTCCTTTTCTCTCTTTTTTTCTTTCTTTTCCCTCTCTGCTTCCCATGTTTTAATCTCCTCCTTTTTTTTCTCTTCTTCCTCCTGCTTCTTCCGGTCCTCCTCCTCTCTTAGCTTCCTCTGGGCTTTCTCATACATCTCGTTCGTGTAGTGTTTCCCGCCGTTGTCTTGTACCATTTCTTTGATCATGGTGATCAACTCTGAGACCTGGACGCGGTCGTCTGCATCGTTGTTGTTGAACGCGTGGTATCTGCGTCCAAATGTAATCGAGAGTCTCCGGAGCTCCTTGCACTCCTTCAGGGCATTGTCAGCTTTAGCCTGATCTTTACAGGTAAACAACATGATAGTATACATGGAGGCATCATCCCCAAAGTTATCCTGGATCCACTTCACAGCATTCCTTTCCTCCTCTGTGAACCTCACTCCAAGCCTGATCACCAGGAGAAAGGCGTGAGGCCCGGGCACTGACATCGCGACACACTCCTCTATTCTGGTTTTCAGTTCCTCTTCTGTGATGCCTGTATCAAAAAGACCGGGAGTGTCGATCACCTGGACCATAGTCCCATCTACCTCCCCGCTCTGCGTCTCACAGTGTTTGGTCACAGACACAGGGCTTGGGTCCACTTTGAAGGCAGCTCTTCCGAGGATGGTGTTTCCTGTTGCACTCTTCCCTGATCCAGTCTTGCCCACAAGGACTATCCTCAGCCCTCCAGACAAATCCAGAGCTGTAAAGGTGGGAAGAAATGAGGAGCATGAGAACTGTATCTTCTTCTGCAACATTAGTCTGTAGTGAGTTTTTTTGATTTGTGAGCTATTATGCTAGCAATATTGTCTAATTTAATGCATATTTATTAGCAGTGAAGAGAGATTAAACTATTGGCAGCAGCCTCTGACTTGTAATTCTAAGTCATCTATCAGAAATGTCCGATCTTCACACATGGTGCAACTGAAAAGCTACAACTTCATAATCATTTTATCTAATTTTACAGAAGCTAAATTTGTTTGTCTGCTACAAACACACAACAAAAGCAATGAAATTAGGCTGCTGTGTTAATGTGAGACTTGAGGGTTAACACTAGAACTAACTAACATAATACATGAACACGCCTTGGTCAGAACTATGCGTTTTTCCTGTTTGCTCCATGCTGCCAGTTGTGAGTACAACACTGCTGCCAGTTTGCCAGAGGTGGACAGCTGCAGTACTGCAACTGAAGGGATTATACACAAGACACACACAGTACACTGCAGCAAATCAGGCAAATTAACAGTCTTTTGATTATGAATTCTAATGGCTAGAGGAGAACTTTGCCAGAGCCCAGTAGAGTAGGGACAGATTTTTAGATTAGATTATCTTAATGTAAAATCTGGGGGTTGAGTGTGATAACATGGGTGGGTCCAACAGAGGATTGAGCCTCATGGAAGTAAAGTTGGAAATGTCATTTATTCAACTTCAGGCAACTTTGACCCTTAGGGAAAAGTTTCAGGGCAAAGAAAACAAAAAATGTCTAAAAACCACTTAAACATGTTTAAAACATTAAATTACTCCAGTAACACCTTTACCTGACCTTAAAACCTTTTCATTCAGTAATAATAAAAACTACAATCCTCTTAGCTTATTGCAAAAAACTAAATTTATTATGAAAGTAACAAGCTATCACACCATTTAGACACAGACATTAGTGTTAATAATTATATGATTACTATTTGTTTGAAGCCATTAAGCCATCACAGTGTATTAAACAGCAGCTTCACTGACAGTACTGAGCAATGGATAAGGGGATTTTTCACAACACACAATCTGGTACTGATCTAAAATCATCAATAAACCATTAACATTAGGAAAGTTTATTACGAAAAAGAGATATATAGAAATATCTTAGTACTGAGATTTGTGAGAGAGGGAATGAATAGCATACCGTCAAAGTTATTCAGACCACACCCATCAGATCGAGGTAGAGTTCTCTGCTTCTTTTCTCGCAGTGGTATTGCTACGACATGACATTGAAACAATAAGACATAAAAGAAAATAGAGCATTAGCCACTGACATCATTATCACGCTCTACAAATTTTTCTATTTCCTTCCTTTTCCAGTGCTGCTGTCTCCCAGGTACCTAATTTTACTGTTCAAAGGATTAATGATAATTACTTTAAAAAGATTGCCTTACCTTCAGCCATCTCTGTTGAACTGTCTTTTTCAAATCCCACGTGGCCAAATATGTTTTCCAGGCCTGAATCATGAACTAAGACAAGTTCTGTAGCCCAACTTTCACATTGGTTTTCTGAGAGACTTCTGGAAGCTCGACCTATAAAGGGGGGCTTCCTATTTCCTTGTATTGTCTTTAGCTTACAACTAAAAATGTGCATCCACATAGGGACTGTCCACAGCATAGTGAATATGCTGAGCAGGTTTTATGGCTGTTATGTTTTAGAAAGCGTAACAGCAATAATGAACGTTACATTATTTTTCTATAACCGAGTAATAAGGCGTAGTTCTTCAGAAGAAAGGAAACAAGCTAAACTTGGGCATTTTGCCATCACATCCTTCCATTATCACCTCTCTCTAAAACCTTAAGGTATTTGACTTATATTCTACGAGCTTGGATAGAATCTGGATCTTTTTTTAGAGCTTTATTGCATATCTTGTAAAAAAATGATATGCTTTTAAAAAATATTATATTAGACCCATCTTAGGTCACTAATGCAGATTTTTATTTTTTTTTCAAAGACACATATTGATTAGTTATTGATAAATAGGTTGAAGTACAGTGTCCTGACTGAGTCCTAGTCTGATTCTGATTTAATAATAAATACTGTGTATCTGCCAGTTTCTTTGGTGGAGTCACTGGTATCATGTGAATAATTGATGAACATCTAATAAGTCACTGATCCTGCTAAATAAGCAACAAGAAAATTTAAAATGCCAGTAGAAATAAATTGAACTTTAAACTTTATTGATAAATGTTTTAGCCAACTTAATCACATATAGTTAAATGATGCACAAAGCATTTCCCAATTCCCAAGAACAAGCACAGACTTCCCGTTCATTTTCAATTACAGATTTACTTCACGGGCATCTGAGTGCGACCAAAGTTACATATTAATTAGTTGTTTCATTTTTTACCTCTTCCATATATTTTTTTCCACAGATCACACAACTACACAAACATGTCTAGAGTGCAATCAAAGGCCTCAGTGAGGCCAAGTGCTGCACCTGCTGACATGAGCACAGCTGATGAAAAATAAGCTCCTGCACCAAGAAATCCTGTAGACAGCAAAGCCATCTTTTTACACCAACTCTTACGCTCCTCCCATCTGATGCTTTCCTCATGTTGCTTCTTTCTTTCTTCTTTCTTTCTTTGCTCTGCCTTTTCCTCCTCTGCAAGTTTTCTCTGGGCTTTTAGGTACATCTCATTGGTGTAATACTTTTGTCCACTAAACTTCACCATTCTATCAATCTTGTCTAGAAGTTCTTTGACCTGAATTTTGTCTTGTTTAGGAAGATTGATGAATGAGTGGTATCTTCCTCCACACTCGTTTACCAGTCTTTGTAGGTCTACGCTCTCTGACAGATAACCATTCAGAGTTTTATCCTGCAGCAGGTCAGCGTGTGTAAACAGAATCAAGGTAAACATGGACGCATCTGAGCCAAAATTATCCTGAATCCACTTCACAGCTGCTTTCTCCTCGTCTGTGAATCTTGACTTCAGACTGATCACCAACAGAAAGGCATGGGGTCCAGGAACTGACCGTTCAATGCAATGCTCAATTGTTCTTTTCACACTTTCCTGTGTTTCATTTGTGTCAAACAGCCCTGGTGAGTCGATGACAACAATTCTCCTGTCACCATCTTTTACCTCTCCTCTGTGACAGTCTTTGGTCACAGACTCTGGTGAAACATCTTCCTTAAAGGCAATATCTCCCAGAATGGTGTTTCCCGAAGCACTTTTCCCTGCTCCAGTTTTTCCAACCAGAATGATTCGCAGTTCGTCCTGCTCGCTAGAATCTGTCAAAATGTAATAAAACATGTCTCTCAGTGGTCTCTTATGCAAAGAGTTGTCTGTGTTAAGATAGTAACATATTTTCATATCTGATTTCAATTTGCAAAGAATCAGGAAATACCAAACACATTTCCAATGTTTACTATAACTTCATGCCCACTGACTTTAGCAACAAGCAATGCAACGTCTGGCTTTTCTGCATAAATTGGTCATATGATCAGATTTGCACCAAAGTCACAAACATGAAAACAAGCCAAAAAACCCCAAATCATCTTAATTGAGATAACATATATTAAGAGTATTGGTGGAAAACCTTAGTGAGACGCTGTTTTAATAACGGGTTGAACCAGCTTTTGTATAATAATCGTAAGCAGACGCTTCCTGTAGTTGTGGATTAGAGTTTTGTTTTTTTTTTGGCAGGTAACCCCTATCCTGTGAATAATTTATGTTATTAAATTCATCTGAACTCATTTTCATGGGTTCCCTCTGGGCCACTGCTGTACTGGAAACATAATACTTGACACTAATCTCAAGCAGTGACAACAGTGGTTCAACCAGTTACTAAAGCACTTATATAATTATAGCTGTTGCCACCTTAACTCTATATGATTAATGGGTATGTTCAGTAAAGACATTAAAGATTATAACTTTATTATCCTGGTTCTGTGTTATTGTGTTTGTTAATATTTGTGACATAAGTGAAGATCAGATCACATTTCACCAATTAATGCAAAAAACTGTGACGATGACCTACTACTTCAGGTTTAGGTGTAAACTTACGTTACTAGATAAAACATCTTAACGGACAACTACATGGTAAAAATAACTACATTACAAACTATATTGTTTAATCTCACTCGACATTGTGTCATTTGATAAAGTTCACCTTTATGTTGATTTTGGCTGTGAGCGGTTTGGCCACATAATGTGATCAGCACAAGCAGGGTGCAACCTGCCGTCCAAGGTCTTCCTGTCAACATCTCTGGAACTGCCAAAAACACACACACACACACAAAGGTAATTATTAAATGAAAATGTATACGACCAGAACAACATTTAACAATGAAACATTATTAATCACAATTTAGTCTCACAAATGATTTGGTTATATAAATAATTCATGTGTTCAAAGAATTCTTTAAATGTACCTGTACAAGCGTTTCCTCAGCTATACAATATGCAGGTGACCAGGTTCTTTCTAACACAACATGCACAACACTGATGCTGAAAAGCTTTGGTTGGTCTACATCACTGAACTTAGTTTAATTTTCCTAAAAACAGTACTTCACGTCCCTCTGAGTACAGAAGGAGGGGCCCAAGCACTGGAGGGAGAACTAATGGTTCTGGTGGAACTGGTTTCTGTCAGCCCTGTCTCCATAAATAACGTATTTACACAATTGAACTGCATTCCAGATTAGATATTTCTGTTACTGTGATGATCATATGTTCACAGGTAGTCTTTTTGTTTGCTCAAATATTTGATCTGCATCCAATTTTCTGTCAGCTAAAATATCGGACATTACATTTCAACAACAAGACATGTGGGTGTAGTGATGTGAAAGTGTTTTATGGGGATCAGACATCATGTCATTGTCTTCACAAACACAACATCTGCATTAAAAATGACAGAAACACAGGCACCCTAGCCTCAGGTGGATGGTGGATCAGATCAAATGCTCATGGTGGGCGGCCGCCTGCCTCTATCGTTTAGGGTGAGTGGAAAGAGGAGACAAAAGAACAACCGGTGACAGAGATCATAAGAACCACAAGGACCAGCAGATGAGGCGCTGGGTAGGTTGGTAGGACCAGTAACTGCATAACTGGCAGTTAACAACAGCTTCAATAATCAAAAACTAGATTTTACTGCACATGCTGGTATCCACCTTGTTCTTTGATAAAAAAAAGACATAATTACAAGTAGAATAAAAATAGTTTTACACTGAGCATTGAGTTTAAAACCTGCTTCTTACATTATGATAACACGTCTAAGTGACTCCTCAGCTGGGTGATGTGTTGGTACACAACAATCAGATCACATCCAAGTGTTTATTAATATGATGAAGGGCTGAGTTTATTTTTTTATTTTCAATACACTTGGTTTTGTTTCACCTTCCTGCTCGTAGAGTGATTACAGCCACCAGCCTAAAGGAAGAAGCCACACACTGGTGTAAGAGGATCTGTGTTTGTGTGTTGGTGTGCCTGTCCTATTATCTTTTCATTTCTCTCAGCTAAATGCGTGACAAGCTGCCTTTGTGCTAAGCTGTCCTGTGAACTAGCCACTGATTGGTCTGCTGACACTCAGCAATCTACATCTGAAGTCCTAGAAGATACCTAAGATGTTTTCATGTTTTTAAATTCATACCAACCTTGTCGCAAATGAGACCTTTACTCACAAACTGTGAGTATAAACTATATTTCCCAGTATTAACGCCTCAGCATTTTAGGAGCTATATCACAATCATGAAAAGATAAATGAAAAATCACTTTAGACACTTTAGATTTTGAGAAACAAGAGAAGAACGTTGGATGGAGAAAATAGATGTAGGTTATTTTACATTAACTAAAAAACGTGGATAGAAATGAGCAGTTAGAAAAGCATCAGTATATCATCCAAATCCTCCTTACTCCAGTCTTAGATCAACTCCGATGGCTATACACCAATGTACAGTAGCTGGGTGGTACATTAAACACGATAGAATTTTCCACATAGATTAAAACAATTAAAAGTTAAATGTATGTGTCCTCTGTTTCGTTTGACAGGTTTTGTTATTGTATGCATATTTATAGTAACAAGAGATAACGTTATCTCTTAATTCAAACACTAGGTGGGAGTATTGCGCAAACCTGTCTACACAGTATGTTAGTTTCTGCTGGTTCTTCTCTTTCTGAGTGAAGAAACTAGAGTCCATCATGTAAAGTAGTAACTACTTAAAGTAAATAACTACTTATTATGTGCAGTATGTATGAGTGATCCCGTTGTAAAAGTTTCCTATTAATATTTTAATAAGATGACTTTGTTGTTGTAAGTATATGTAAAGGAGAGTTCAGGCATAAGCAGTCGACCACTATGTTCTCAGTTGCATAAAGTATTTTTAGCGTGCATAAACCAGCTATTGCACTATTGTTATCCAGGAAGTGTTACAGACCAGATCCGTGTGTTGAGTTGTGCACTATCTGGGAATCTCACTTACTGTGAGTGTAAGTGTACTTACTGATTTTCCTTTGCAACACTAACAAAACTATTTGCCCTACTAAATTCTGTCTATGGCTTCTTGTGTAATACCACATATGGAAAGTATAAAAACAATGAATAAATACTTAGCAATATCTTTGGTTTCAATTTCTTGTGGGCCCACCACCTGCAAGAGGGGCCAGAGGGGTCGGGTGCGCAGAGTTATGGGTGGTGGCCGAGGACGG
>JAUMHF010000001.1:15718511-15744720 GCA_032359275.1 Microctenopoma steveboyesi
TTAGGTTTGTTCTGCTGATTAGTTAAGTTTGGTAATTGGTGCCATTCTGCAATTAGCTGTCAGTATTTAAGGTTAAACAGGTTTTAGTGTTAAAGCGAACGCTTACTAATAAAAGTAAAATTAGGAAAATTTGTGTTTTAGAATTTAAATTGCTCATAGTGGTTTCGCCTGGAAGCAGGTGAGCCCAAATAGAGTATTTAAGCAGTGCTTTTAGAGCAGCAAGGGTATAGACACTTTAAAGCACTGCTGTGTGCGCAAGTTGGTATTTTCTGTTATGATGAGTTTTCTTTAATTAAGCATATTTAACTTTTTTTGTTTTTGTAAATACACGTTGCAGTAACACAGCTGTAAATAAATAAATAAAGATTAATTGAATTGAATTAAATGGAAATATGTTAGAAAATTAAAATTTTTCATAAACATAACTCTCCCATGCTGGATGTACCAAGAATTAACATAAATATGATCTAGCTCATATTTAACACTACTACAGATACAGAGAACTGCACTGCAAGGTCATTAGTTGAAGCAATTATCAATTGTGTTGTATTAACTTGTATTCCCTTTAATGTTAAAGTCAACAAAGCAGGGTGCATGGGGTTACCTTAAAACCCTGTTTAGGCTCCGTAAGATTCAGGCATCTGTAGCATTCTGGGTCATTTGAACAATTTTAGCACAAACCTGAAAACAGAGCATTACATTAATTAAGCTGGATGACACAAAGCAGCAAACAAAAGCATCTGCCATGGACAGAAAATGTTGAATTTTAGCTATGTTGTGCAGGTACGCAGACTCAGCTATTGAGAGGACATAATCAAATGTGACTCTACTTTGTGTCTTTCATTCATTAGTGCTTGAACTCATCTAAAAAAAAAAGGTTTATCCAGTAGCAACTGGACTTGAACTAATCATTAGTCTTTTTCTGTTGGTCTAAAAAATAAATTTTGACCAACATACAAAAATAGGATAAATAGGATATTATTAGCCAATTTAGTCAGTGACATCTTCGGGGAATTCCAGACACGCCAGATATGCATACATATTAGAAATAAATAATATTAATAAACGTTTAAATAAAGCACCACATCAACGAAAGCAACGAATAAAACACCACCAACGACGTCACAGTTCCAGATGATTGACAGTGAGCTGGAGCGAATCCGGTGCCTGTCCGTGTTTTGCATGAGCCAATGAGCGTCTCAGACACATTGTTTGCGGAAGTTGTGGAGTTGTTAGCTGCTTTGCGGCCATGTGTTTTGCTAAAATTGTTACTCTCACGCTAATTAAAACACATAGAACGCCTTGCGTGGTGATTTCACGTTTATTAAATACACAAATTTCATTATATCAGTGGATAAAATGAGACTTTACGGATACTAGATGTACAGCCCTCGTGGCGCCCTGCTCGTGATCGGTCGTCTCTCTCTAATTGTGTAGCCTGTTTATCTGTCTCATATTTAGTCGTTAATCGGATATTTAATAGACGAGTTCAGGAGTCGGTTTAGTGCTCTTTTCATTTTCGACATGAGCACCGGAGTGACTGAGCTGCAGGACGGAGACTCAGAGGTTCGTGTGAATCCACCGAAGCGGCTCCGCGTCATGCGAAGCGAAGCAGAGACACCGACAGGAGAGGAGGAGGAGGAGGAGAGAGGCGCAGTGGACGTGGTGTGTGACTGACACTAACATGTACACGGGATAATACTGACGTAAAGGAAATTATACAACAAAGATTATGACCTTCGAGAGTTGTTGTTTGTTTTTGGAATTAATTTAAATGCATTGAATACATTATTGTGAATTTGTGTGTTTTTATCCTCAGTCTATCATCATGCCAGTGTACAATGCATCCTGTTGGCTGGACGAATGTCTGCAGGGTATTTTACAGCAAGACTTCATTGGGTCTATGGAGCTGTCTGTCTTTGATGATGCAAGCACTGTAAATACTTATTTTAAACAGAATATATGATCCCTTTGTCTGCACAACGTGCCACAAATCTGTAGTGGTCTTTTCTTGTGCCCCTTAGGATGACTCTAGGGAAGTGGTGGAGAGGTGGACGGAGAAACTGGAGACAAGAGGCATTGCAGTAGTTATTTCAGGCCACAAGTCTGTTCAACCAAGGGGAGGTTTGTGTCATTTTTTAACTTTTAATAAAACTAATTTGTGTCATACTGACAGCAACTGAACTTATATTTTCCCAATGGTATATACAGAAGCAGACAGTGAGGGAAACAAACCCATAAACAAAACATATAAACAAAAACAGGCAAACCCCGCCCTTTTATCTTTCAGTGGGATACGCAAAGAATAAGGCTATATCACAGAGTCGTGGAAAATTCTTGTGCTTTCAGGATGCGGTAAGTGATTACAAGCATGTCAAAACATGTTTTATTTATTGTTGAGATGTCTTTTATAACATACACAGTGGTGAGTCAAAACTAATTAGACCTCATGTACAGTACATAATACATTCACACACAGACCTCGGCATCTCACTGAGTGTTTGACAGCGCTGTCAGGACACATGACTAATGACCTGAGAGCAGTGTTTGACATGCGTGTGTTTTATGTGTATGTATGTTCACATGAGCTGCAGCTCTGTCTTTGTCTGGTCCTCATGATAAGCACAGTGCTTTGAAGTTTCTTGTCTGAATTTCTAAATTCACAACAATGACATCTGAATTTGTGATCTGTATTTACGTCCTGTTCTATTTTTAAACTGTTTGAATCATGAAGCATTTTAAAAAGCATGTCTACAAATAAATTGTTCCCTCAAAAGAAGAGTGACAGTCTCTTACTTCCTCTTGTGCATTACTTTTGCTTTATTACTCTAAAGTGATCATATCCTGGAGGGATGTTTTCCTCTAAACCTTTTCTCACATTTTTTTATTCCATTTAAAAGCTCTGTCTTACTGTAAGTCATGTCCGAGTTTGAAAATACAGCTTTTCATGGTTGCATGCTGTATAAGTGAAGTTAAACATTTAGGAACAATGCTACTGAAAAACACAGTAACATGCATCTGAACGAGTCTGCTTTGGGATTTTTTTGTGCACCAGGATGACGTAATGTTGCCCCAAAGAGTCCGTCTGCAGTATGAGGCGTCTCTCCTCCACCTAAACTCAGTAAGTTCTCCCCTGCATATTTGCTTACTCACTTCCTTCCCTACGTGTTGCACCCTGCCTTCACTCTCTCCTTTCTCTTGTTTTTTCACTCACTTCTCTTCCTTCATTCAGTCAGTGAGTGTGTGAGTGTGTGTGTGTGTTTTCCATGCAGTTGGCATGCGGAGCAGTGTGAGTATCCGGTGTTGATGCTTTGTGAGGGTTGCCAGGTCAGAGGTCAGGGGTCATGTGTGTGAGGGAAGTGATGGAGACAGCATGGAGACAGCAGACTTGCTGCCCTGCACAAACAACCTGCCTTTTTCTGTTACTGCTCCAATATTTTATGGTTTTGGAAAAAACAGGGATTCTTTGTTTTGTTTCTTCTTTATGAACAACCTCTGTCTTCTTCTCATTTAAAACCTTCTCATCAACTTATTTTTACTGGGCCTGGACTTTGCCAAAAAGTGTTTAGCTGTTATGATTTCAAATTTAGATTGTCACTTAAGACTTAAATTTACACTTTTGTCATGTTAAACTGCTACAGATTGGGATTGGAAGATTAAAATATGAATATGATAGATTGATAGATGGTATTTTCACACAGATACATACAGTACATTACACGCTTTGACATGAGATGATACAAATTCTGCGAGCTGAACTATTGGAATATGTAACTGACAGGTGTTTCTTGTTAGCCGGGGCTGTCGTGTTCGATTGATGGTTCCAAAGTAAAAGGACCTTTAATGGTGAAAGAAAGCGAGAGAAAAGGAAAGTGCTCTTTTTTCCCCCCTGACAAAAGAAGAGATTCGTTCCAACGGGTCTGTCAGATTTCATTTAACTCTTTGCTGGCACCATGATTGCATATTCACCGGTTCACCATTTGTTTAAAATGCCATGAATATTGTCAGACTCTGTAATAAAACAACAAGTTATTAACTTGTCATTAACCAATTCAGACCTATACACTACATCATGACACATGCATCTCAACTCACTCTCAAATTAAGTTATCATCAGGAGAAATACAGAGGCCACACCTCAATATGCAAACCCCTCATCAACAGGAAGAATCAGAAAATACAGTGATGAGACACGGAAGTTGTCAAACATATTTTATAAACTGACAGGACCACAATTAACCTCCATTAAAGTGACGGTAAGGCTAAGGTGTTGCAGGAGGAGCTTGACGAGAAGGTGTCATTGGTTGGGCACGCTTTGCTGTTTTTGGAACAGACTCCCTAATCTCTGTTGATAATATAACTCACAATGAATGAAATATACTCAGACTACTGAAAGAAAAACCAGCAGGAAATAATCATTTCCTGAAAAATTGGAAAAGTTAATATTTTGCAGTATTGCATGCCAATAAGTTTAGTTTTTCACAGTATGTTGATCACTAATAAATCAACTAATTTCAGCTCTATTCAAACATGTTTTAAAGAATTGCAACTTGAAACCAGACGTGCAGTTTATTAAAAAATGATTTATTCAGTTGTTTCTGAAATAAAAATATTTAATGTTTTCATAATAGGTGATTGGCTGTAGAGTTCAGAGGCTTCCAGAGGGATCTACAGAGCGTTATACTCGTTGGATCAACACAATCAGCCAGGATCAGCTCATCACACAGGTATGTATGTGGCACATAGTGTGTGTGTGTGTGTGTGTGTGTGTTTGAGAGGTCATGTGCCAGGCAGCAAACAGGTCACTTTGAAGCAGGATATGTACCTGCCATCCATAGTTTCCACGGAAATGTGGCAGCATAGTGGACAGAGGACGCAGCATCACTCCTGACCTCTCTGTCCATCACAGTCCCACCAGAGGAAGCAGCCATACTGCCAGCTGTCTGCTGAGGCTGGCTGATAATGGAAAGTGTTGGCAGTGGAAAAGTTAATTCTGCAGATAGAAAAATATTGTGCATACTCTTCTGAGTTATTGTGCTCATTTAACTGCATCTCTGTCTGAAAGGTGCCACTCGTTAAATTTACTGAAGATAGTTATTCCTTTAGACCTATTCTAAACAGATTATTGGCACATAAAAGCTCAAACGGGCCTATCCACTGTACTTGTGTTTCTTTCCACTAAGGCCACCAGATTGAATTTCTTCATTGATTTATGCCTCAAAACAGATGCAGACAGAGCTACAGAGTGTGAAGTGAATAGATTCCTTTCATCCTACTTTTCTCTCAAACATGGCAAGGAATATACTTAGTGGGCACGTTGACTGAATGTTGTAGCCATTAAGAGATTTTCACTGCAGTCATTTAGACTTGGTGGAAAAAGTGTTACTTAGAACGACTCCACTGTAATGTCACAGTGAGCTGTGACAGCGGGACAGTGAGCCGACATGCAATAAGGCTGAGGTCTACTGAAATACACATTTCACAGCTTTTACAGCTAGCGCCTCTATTTGCAATCACATTATTCACTAAATGATAAGAAAAACAGTGACACAGAAATAAAACCACTGGCAATATTTCTGTTTTCTGGAAGTCTGCTGTTTCTGAACAAAACACACTGTCACCATGGATACAAGACAACCTGGACTCATTCCTTCTCTTTCTCTCTGTCTCACACACACACACACACACACACACACACACACACACACACACACACACACACGCCGTCTGCATAACTCTTTTGCACATGGCCCAGGATATTTATGTGATATTAAGTTTCATGGAGCATGAGAATGAGATCATACATTGATTCTGCAGGCGTAGTAGCTGCTCTGTCTCTTTTTTCACTTTATCTGCCTGCACGTCTAGTTTAGGAGTATAGAAGCAGAATCTAACCGAGTAAAACCAGAGATTTACTCAGGGTGGTGCTAGTTTAACTTGATCCAGATCTGGACCCCTTGGGTTCATCTGTGGTGCATTAGATATGGTTTTCTCAAAAGCTTCTCTACCCCACTGACTACTCATATCCACACTGACTCTGTGTCCCCTGGTTTCCCAGAACTCATTCTTATTCGTCTTATTCATGCTTTTAGCCACAGATTACATCTGCAAAATGTTGCAATACTGCAACAGAAGCAGGAGGAGATGTACGTAGGTGGACACACACACACATATACACACACTCACTAGATTCTGCCCAGCTGTTTGCCTTGCTGAATCCAGATGTTTTTATTTTCTTCATCTGTGATGCATTTGAGTTTTGCAGAAGTACCCTGCTACCCTCACACATCCACCAAACACACACACAATATGAAGAACCTAATAGAAGAACTTATAATAACCTGGAATAAGACCTCACAATGAAAACGCATCAAATGCTGTTATGTACACGCAGCACACACAGAAGTAATGGGGATGTCCAGAAGGTGTGTGCAGCTGTGGAGCGAATGAGTTGGTATAGAGGGCGTAATGTAACCCTGATGTATTAAAGAGTGCGCGGTCAAAGAGAGCGAGGAGAGGCCAAACCAAACTCATTAGTCAGAGATCATGCATGAGAGGATGGAAGTGTGCTTCCTTCCCCTGCACAATTCAGGAAACACACACTTCGGCAGCTGCACCCTAACCTATTTTGATTGTAGGATTGCACGTTCATCATAAGCCCTCTTCATTTCACTGTTGGTTCCTAGAAGCTGAATGGGAAAGTTCCCTGACCCATAAGCTAAATCTTCTTCAGTTTTTTGCTGATATGGATTTTTTTTTATGTCAGAGGTTTTTTGTTATGTTTTGTAACAACAGCCATAAGTTCCTTTATTTTTAAAGTCAGAAGGAAATATAATGCTGCTTCCTGCACATGTGATGGAACATGTTGAGAAATAAAATTCAGAGGAATGATCTAATTGCACATCTTGATAAACAAGTAACATTTCTCCATCACAGACTAGTTCCTATATTTAATATACATTCATAAAATAAATACTACTCATACTACACTCCCAGCATCTAACACTGTACAGTAGCTTCTCTTTGTTTCTCACTTCTTTACCCTTTTAATAGATCAGTGGTGCAGTTTTTCTGTTCCTTAGCTCACTTCTTATTTCCTGTAGAATCTGAGATGATGATTCAATTCCATCGCACCATTTCTGTTCATAGTGTGTGAGAACAGAACGCGATCAACATTTTGTTCTTGCTGTGACCTTTACTTTTATCCAAAGCAGTTCACAAGGACCTAGCTAGTGTCTTTTTTCTGCCTTTCCTTCGTCATTCACAGACTAATTCTATTTAAGCAGAGCAAGACATAAGTAGCAGCTTAAATAATCTAAACTGTTCTTGTGTTTAGGTGTACACGTCTCACGGCCCCACTGTTGTCATGCCAACATGGTTCTGCTCGAAGAGGTGGTTCTTGGAGGTTGGACCGTTTGATGAGCGAGGCAAGGTGAAAGTTCACATCAAATATATTCCTAAATGCCTCTCACTCCCTAACCTTTCATCCCAAATGATGCTAACAACCATTTCACACCTTACCTCGGTTATCTAATCATGTTCATGTTCCACAACGCTGATTCCATCTGTACGTTGTCTAAACTTGTGTTACCTTACATGCAGCGGCAGCAGTTTAGTGATGTCCTCAATGGTTCACTGACATTATCAGATCTCTAAAACCTTCAGTTACTAAACCAGAATAAAATATTCAACATACTCTTTTCAAACTTTTCAGGGCATCCCAGAGGACCTGCTCTTCTTCTACCAGAGTCTTCGTCAGGGAGGGGCTTTGTTCAGGGTCGACCAGTGTCTGCTGGTCTATCGTTACCATGAGAAGGCCACTACGCACTCTGTAGCAGAGTCAGTCTCACCCCCTTTCCCACTCAGCTCCACTCACACTCACATATACTTGGACACAGAGTTGATCCTCCACCTACTCACAGCTGCCCGCTGGCATCCCATATGCTAGACACTGTCACACGCCAATACACACACTTACTTACAGCTGCATGTTGTTGTTATCTTGAATTTCTCTGAGTTGGTTTTAAAGTTTTAGTCACTTTCCCAACATATGAATCAGGATTTCAACTAGTTTTTTTCCTCTGTGTGGAATGTGCAGTTCTGCACGGAGGCAATGAGATCTTGTGTTGACGTGTGTGTGTGTGTGTGGGTGTGGGTGGACGTGGGGGTGGGGATGTGTGGGCTCCGGAACAAGATGACATTCCTGCTGGTGCCTGTGCTTTAGGAAGGTCATCTAATGTCTGCAGGTGTGTGTGTGTGTGTGTGTGTGTGCTTGGACCTCAGAGTGTAAACCACACCAAAAAAAATGCCTTCTCCAAAAGCAGGCGCCATGTCATCTCATCTTTCCGGTTATCCCTACTTCCTTTCCTTCTTCCTTCCTTCCTCTTCTACATCTGTCCACTGCTCATATATCTGCGTGTGTTGATGCCCTCCTTCAACAATCCTCCTCCTCTCTGTCTTCGTCTATTTTTGGATGCCTTGCCTACTTTCCACTTCTTGTCACCCCTTCCCATTCGCAGCCTACTACTTCCTCTCCTTAGCCAAATGAAACCATCATCTTCTGTCCGTCTGTCATGCACACACATGTAAATATAGAAGCCCTGTATGTGAGGTGAGAAGTGTCTTTTTACAAAGTTAAGATGGTGCCAAATAGTAACTGACGCGAGAGGTTTCTTAACATAGCTGTGTTTATAAATGTGGGTATGCCTGCGCGAGTGTGTATATGTTTGTTCACCTGTCGTGTATGTGAATCTATACTAGGCTGTGTGAAAGTGTGCGTGTCTTTTAATGTGAGGGGTATTAGGAGGCTGAGCGCCTCAGTATGTGTATGCACACTCAGTTTACAGCAGATTTCTGACATGTTGTGGAATCAAAGCATGTACGGAGAAAGTATAGAAAAGCAATCCGCGGACCACCCGCGCCCCACTGCGACGGTGGATTTGTGTTTGTTTGGCATGTGAGGCCCAGTGTTAGGCGTAGTACCATGCTCACATTATGGGATGAGAGTGATGTACTTCCTGTGAATGTGTCTGTATATTATGATCAGTGTGTGGGTTAAGAGCATGAGGAGAGCATGAAGATGTATATTTGAGTGAAAACGTGTGTGAGACAGAGTCCTGTGGCCAGATGTGCGTATCGGTCAAGGTGCAAGCAACAGGAAAAGGAGCTAATTTAAAACAGGCACTGTTTTTCTGTCTACTTGAATAATATGTTCACACACTTCAAAATTAGCTTCTTAGAAAACTACTGTGCCACTTATGTTTATCACTAGAAATGTATTTTAAAACCTACTAACATGCAGAGGAGCTCTCACTGCAAATATCTCATATTTTAAAAAGGTGATTGTAGTCAGAGAGAGAGACTAATTCAGGTTTATTTAGTCTTGGGTCTTATTTCTTTAGTTAGTTACAATCTGTTGGTTATGATAACACTGAGGGCAGGAATTGAGTAACTGTTGAGTCAAGAATACTTAACAACTGTACTAAGTCGAGCAAGGAAACACACAAGCAGTCAGACAATAAGAAAGATGGTAAATTACCAGGTAAACCATTTTTTAAAATAACATTATTTGGAGGTAAAATTGAAGGTGAAGTGCATGTGAACTTATGATCATTCTTTATTGTCTACTTGAATAATGTGTACTTTAACCATGTGGGTATAATTAGTTAACAAGTTAACATTGGTAAATGTAAAGTTGTAATTGATTGTAATGATTAAGCTTTGGTTTAATCATTACAAAGCACAGGGAAACATGTGATGGCTGCATGTTCCTAAACTGTTTTCTGTTGTTCTGTATACCTTCTTTAAATACCTTTATATACTTTCTATTCTTTCAAGGCTGATTTTATATTCCTTCGTTAATAGACAGAATCAAACGTTGTTTTTACACTATAATCATCAAACCATCTGAACCTACGTTACGTGTGCGCTTCATACTGCTGCATCTACATCCTCTGATCCTCTCCGTCCACACTCTCTGTTTCCAGGGAAACTATTTGGAAGCTGAGAGTGGACTTCCTTCAGGAGCGAGTCCTCGGCCAGTGGGATAGCTTCACCATATGGAACGCTGGGAAACAGGGCCGGAAGCTGTACCGAGGCCTGAGCCCAACCAATCAGAAGAAAGTATGTTCCCCCCAGATGTGAGACATTAACAAAATATATTAGATTTGTCAGTGGAGTGAAACTGATGGGAGACTTTGTGGTACACTGGAAAGTAAAAGTAAGTGAGCTATTTGCAATTTCCTGGTTTTCTACACAAATTGGTTATGAAATAAAATTTGATCTTATATAGTTTTGTATATTCCCCACCAAAAAAACATTTCAGCTCCTGTGAAGTGTACCAAAGACTGCCTTTACTTTAGACGGCAAAGTAAATATCGAACAGGATGTCTTACCAGACATTATTCTACCTTATGGAGTGGTCCAGTTCAGACCTCAACCCAACTCATCCCAAGAAAATGGCTGAGCTGAAACAGTGCTGTGAGGAAAAGTGGTTGGATAAAAAGTTCCTCCTGGACATTGTGCAGATCTAATCCACAGCTACAGGAAGTGTTTGCCTGATGTTATCACTACCAAAGATAGTTCAGCCAGTTATTACTTTTCCCCTCCGTCACTTTTTCTTGTGTATGAGTTTATAAAAACATTAATCTTGCTGATTGATTTTTCAGGTCAAAGCTTTCTGTGATGTGGATGAGAATAAAATCCAGAAAGGCTTCTACACATATGAGGACTCCAAGGTGAGATCACCCAATATGGATTTAAATAATGATCAGCCTACCGCTTTATTCCAGAGATTATTAATGAAGCTGTGACTATCAATAATACGTTGTGGTTTGTTTATCTTCTTTCTGTTTGCATCCCTTTAGGAAAGACCAAAGCCAAAAATCCCAGTTCTGCACTACAAAGATGCCTCGGCCCCCTTCATCATCTGTGTTAAACTGGTGAGCAAAGAGCATGTTTGTCTGTTGTATGTTTGCTGTTTCTGACCCTCTGTCCCTCAGGTCTGTAATTTTAGTTAACAACATAATGATCGAGGGCGTGTGCCCGGCACAGGACATAACACACACACACACAGAAGGCAGTCAGGAAATAGGTAGAGACAGGAACCTGATCTTATGCCACTGTTCAGTTTACACGTACCATGTTGTGCGTTACATTTTGTACTGTTACGTCCTGCTAATACATATGACTGCATTAAAACCTGTTTTCTATTTATAATCATTTTTTATTAGTACAGAAAAAAGACACATGCACAGCTGCTCTGGCAGCAGAATCACTAACGGCGTGTTTCTCACCCAGCCAGATTCAGACATTAAATCTAGTGTTACTCCACCTATGGGGCTAATAATTGCTCAATTATGGGAAGTCACAGGAGTAATCACAGACAAAGAGACCTGGACTCAGTCATGCTTGTTCTCGCTGACACACATGTGCACACATACGCACGAATACACACACAGAAAAAACCTGGACTCAACTAAAAATGTTGTTTATCTAGATGTTAAATAACTATAATCAACAAATACAGTATATTCATATGAACTATTCTCCTCTGTCCTGGTGAAACTTAATTTACTGTAGGTCAGTCTGAATCTCTGTAGTTTATATGAAACGTTTGGTGTAGTATAGCTCTGGAATCATTTAAGAGGCGACTGCATGATAGCTGTTATTGCCAATCAGGGGTATTCCACCTGATTTTGATTATTGAACAAATCCTAACTTTAAACATTAGTGATGAACTTGTTTTGTTTGTTTTGCATTATCTGCCTCTAAAAACACGGGACATTTTCTGGTATATATATAGAGAGAGAGATAGAGAGAATAAAATAAATAACTACATTTCACTCAAACATATAGATAGCTAAATCAGAGAAACTTAAATGTTTTCTTTTCTTTTTGTTTTCTCTCATGGTTTTGTTTCATCTGCAGGACATGACAGGAGGCGCTCTGGAGGGGAACCTAAACTCTTTGCAGCTGAAAGAAGGAATAGATTACTTCCATTTCAACTGACTCCTGAGCGACAGTGACAAAAGTAGTTTCAAAAGGCAAAGGAGTGCAGAGAACTGGGTTACGTATTAAATGCATGCGAACTGAGGAATAGGCAGCTAATAACGAGAAGAGTAAACTGAAAACTGTAGAAGAGACCAAGACAATGATAAATGAAGGTTCTAGTATGTTTATATAATTTGCAAATACTTTTTATATTTAGTTTTATAAGTTTGAATTATTTTCAGATTCTAAGTATATTTTCACATTCTTGTTGAGATTTAGATGAGATAATGGATGTCACTCTCACATCTCCCTGTAAAATACAAATATATATGGTTAGCTTAGCTTAGCATAAACACTGCAAATGGAGAAACTACACACGCTCTGTCAAAAGGTAAATACATGTATTTCCAGCCTAATAATAGTAACATAAACTGTTATTCATACAAACAAAAAAGAGTAATAGGTGGACAGATCGTGGGTGTGTGTCCACTTGCTTTAAGTTGACAGCTCTATTGTCATTTTGGAGAAAATTCATAATACATTAGCATGGAGCTCCACCTTAATTTATATTTCTGCATTTCATTTCTTGTTGGCCTTTGTAGAAATTAATAGTATAGATGAAGATGACAAAGAAGATGTGGATGTTTGAGGACAGGTATTCATCATTTATCATTCAAGACTGCATAATCATTGCCAATGTTAGGAGAAATAGGAGAAATAAAAATTGTGTTTTCTCGGATTCAGTCAGGGAAAAAGATTTAGAGTCAGCACCTCTAAATCCGAGATCATGGTTCTCAACTGGAAAAGGGTGGATTGTTCTCTCCGGGTTGGGGACTGGGTGCTGCCTCAAGTGGAGGAGTTCAGGTATCTCGGGGTCTAGTTTACGAGGGAGGGACAAATGGAGCGGGAGGTCGACAGACGGATCGGTGCGGCATCCGCAGTAATGTGGGCTCTGCATCGGTGCGTTGTGGTGAAGAGAAAGCTGAGCCAAAAGGTGAGGCTTTCGATTTACCAGTCGATCTACGTTCCTGCCCTCACCTATGGCCACAAGCTCTGGGTAGTGACAGAAGGAGCAGGATCGCGGATACAAGCAGCCGAGTTTCCTCTATTGTCAATGAGTTTCCTCCGCAGGGTGGCTTCGGTCATCCGGTAGAGTAGAGTCGCTGCTCCTCCGCGTGGAGATGAGTCAGTTGAGGTGGTTCGGGCATCTGGTCAGGATGCCACCTGGACGGACGCCTCCCTCAGGAGCCTCACTGGGAGAAGGCCCTGGGGCAGACCCGGGACACGCTGGAGGGATTCCACATCCTGGCTAGCTTAGAAACGCCTTGGGGTCCCCCCAGAGGTACTGGAGGAGGTGACCCAGGAGAGGGAGGTCTGGGCTTCCCTGCTTAGGCTGCTGCCCTTGCGACCCAACCCGGCAGATAGCAGATAATGCATGGATAGATGGATGGACAGTCAGGGAAAAAATTATTTGAACCCCTTTTGTAAGTCGGCCAAACAGATGTCCACCTCCACACCTGTCATAGAAGCAGTGAATCTATCCAGATTCCAAGCAGTGCACCATGTGCACGACCAAAGAGCTTTCCAAGGTTGCCAAGGACCAGATTGTGGAAGAGTCTGGAATGAGCTACAAGATCATCACCAAGCAGCTGGGTGAGAAGGAACAGTTGGTGCAATTATTTGCAAATAGTATATTAGGGTCTTGGAGGGGCCTAGTCAGTCCCCAGACCCTAATCCCACAGTAAATGTATGAAGGGAGCTGAAGGTTTGAGTTGGCAAACATCAGCCAATAAACATTAATGACTTGGAGAGAATCTGCAAAGAGGAATGGTGCAAAATCCCTCGTGAGATGTGTGCAGAACTACTACAAAACACGTCTGGCCTCTGTGAATGCCAACAAAGGTTTTGCCACCATGTTATAAAGCATGTTTTGCAAAGGAATCAAATTCTTATTTCCTAAATAATTTCTAACTTTGTTGTAATACTGATTGGACTGTGTTTTTATTGTTCTCTCACTGTTAAAATGAACAGGTCTATAATTCTAAGCTAGAATTTTAGATAGATAGAATAGAAATTTTTTGTTAGGGAGCAACCTTACTAAATCAGCAGGGGTTCAAATGAGTTTTTCCCTTAATGTAGTTGTTTGCGTAACTGTACATTTGAGTTTGTGTAAAGCTCAGTAAAGGTAATTGTAATTAGTCACTGTCTCCATACAGAAGGTTTAACTTATAAACAGTGGGCGTGGCTAACGTCCAGAATCCTCATTATGATTTCTTAAGTCCTTTCTGATGCAACAAATTAAATTCAGATGCACTCACACATCTGCTGCAAATCTATAAACACTGAATCTGCACATATTTATTTTTCTGACCCTGGGTTTCTTATGAAATCTAAAGAACAATAACCTCTTTAAGAGAGCACATTTCTGGTACATAAACAGTTTATTTTACCTCACAGTGTTCTGGAGTTTTTCTGCACCAAGGTAAACAGACCTTTCCCCACAAAGTCTCTCCCAGTGTTTCCTGGGTCAGAGGGGCGGTCTGTCTTACTGTAACTCTGGCCACAGTATTTTTTAAAGGAACAGCAGTTATGATAAGAAAAAAACTGAAGGTTTGGCCGAGTCTTCAGATCTGCCAAAGTTTTATTTTCACGACCTTCGTTAACACCAGGCAACATTCAGAGTGGTTGGTTGAGTTCAGGTGCTTGATAGCAGAAATGTCTGGGTCTCGTTCAGCCCAGACACTCAGGTTTGTAGTGAAACAACCAGATCTTTACCGCCCAGAGTACAGCGCTGCGCTAAGAAAAAAATCCCATCCACTTAACACTTACTCTCCATCCAGCTCCTTCCCTCACGGTGCTGGACACACATACACTTAGCAAAGACGTTTTTATAGAGGTGATTATTTACAGTGGGAACAAAGAAACCAAAAACCCAACCGTTTTCACTTCAATGTTTCATAAGAAAGAAAAACATCTCTTATTATTAAGTCTCTCTATTAAAATCATTGTAAATAATGGAATAGACAATAGCTTAGAAAACAAAACCAAAAAAACATGAAGGTCCGTTTGCTTTTCTGACCACTGATTCTCAAGGCGTCACCAAAATCGTAAGAGCCTTTGAATTTATGTCCAACAAATGGACGCCATATATTTGAGACTATAAAGAACCACAGTGAGTTGTTTAAGAAAGACCACGGCCTTTCTTAATACATCTTGTCTCCTTTACCCGCTCTGCCCTCATGATAAAGTAGTTGGTACATGATCTGAGTGAGCTCTAATGGAGAATCTATGAAAGAGACTTAGGAAGAGAGTAAACAGAACTTTACTCAGTGTTTACACTCTATCTCTCTGCAGACATAAGACCTGATAACACACACGCACACACACAATGAATGACCCTGAGCTCTGAGCCTACTTGCCCTTCCTCGCTGGTCAAATAAACCTGCATGTGTGGAGAAAACACGGGCGTGCACTTAAACAGCTGCAATTTCTCCGGCAGTGCGGCAGATCACAGAGAGATAAGATTTGGGTGTGTTAGAGTGAAGAGGGCTCACAGAGGTCAGACAATAAAGGTTTAATTAACCACAACCTTTATTGCATCTCATTGTTTCACCATCTCTGTCTTTTTACTAAGTAAAGTGCATGTGTAGCAGCTGTAGTGACCTACAAAGCAAAAGCACATTAACCACATATTTCTTTAAAATATAGTTAAGAGTTTTTATAGTTTTATCATGCACAAAATTATTATGCACTAAAAATCTATATTTTCTGTAAATACTATATATAATTGTAATAAAACAAGAGGGAAAACTGGACACCTACACTTTAAACACTATTTAAAGTAAGAAAGCTGCAGGTTTGACTCAGCCAAGTCAGAATTAGTTTTCTTTAGCTGCCGTCTGTAAATGTCAAATATAAATTTTTACAACTAATATCACAATAGTTAGAAGAATATTATTGTGTATTATTATGTTATTATGCAAAAGTCAGCTTGAATGCTCAACCAACTTTATCCCTATGGTCAGGTTGCATCCATGAATAACTTTGCCCTTAAAGGAGGGAGAGATGAATTTGCTGTTTGTCATTAGCGAGGAAGTAATGGTCATGAAGGTTGTAGTCTGAAACAGAGGAATGTGTGCATGGGTCTTTGAGGGGTCAGCGTGTGGACAGACATGACGCTCCTCATGTCACGCCGCTTGAAAAGAGGCAGGTGACGGCAGGCGGATGAAGGGAGAGGGTCAGAGGCTCTGTAAGTCCTTCACATGGAGAAGGAGCACATGAGGTCAGATAGCACATCACCGGCTCAGACTTCCTCTGGTGCGGTGACAGGATTAGACTCGGGTCAGACTCTGGAGCCTTCAGATTCATACTTCTGTTGTGTTTATGACTACATCTATTTCAAATGGAGGGATCTGGAGGAACTGGGTTATATATGATGCAGAGTTAGAAATAAAAACATCCTTCACAGTGACCAGGTCAGGACTGGTGTCAGGGCTGATATTAAAGCAATCCTTTATTATTAATGGTAATCTTTAATCTTGTTTTAAAAGGTACTTAGTAAATGAATGTTTTGTTAGTTTGTCTCATGTCCCCTAAATGTATCCAGGATGTCTGACTCTATTAAATATTATGTTTGTAAGGCAAGTCTATTTATTTGGTCTGATTTTATTTCACGTTATTAACACATTATTCTAGATCTTCTGCTAAACTTTTCTAGTCGTCAGTTGTTGTTTGTTGTATTTTGTTTTTCAAATTGTCCCCATGAATAAAACTGATCACGAAACAGCAGCAAGTTGTTTATAAACAATGAATAACACTTGTACAACCTAATTGTACAATTTGCGTGTATTATAGTTTCGGTTCTTTCTGTAGAGTCGTTGCTTTAATTTGTATTGTAGGGGAATATAATACATAATAGTCCAAGCATACATTATAACATTACATTCGGCTTCATAACACGGCCCCGCCAGTAAGGATCGCGTGTGTGTGTGTGTGTGTGTGTGTGTGTGTGTGTGTGTGTGTGTGTGTGTTTGCGCGTTAATGGAGTCTGTGTGTCGGTATTTCTCGAGATGCGTTACATTTCCCCGTCTCTCCAGAGGAATGTGACGAGTCAGTAAGATGCTGCCGAGCCCACTGTTTTCTCACGGGAAAACCCACCAGCACCACCTCTGCCGAGAGGAGTCCGTGCTGTGAGGTCACTACAGTAAATGTATTAGTCCCAAGTCAGGTAACAGCAAACAGCAGCTCACTGACTGCGGAGTGTACAGATCTGCATGCTGCTCTAATTTACACTGCGATAATATGATCCATGTGTTTATAAGGCCAACACACACGCACACACACACACACACACACACACACACCCACACACAGCTGTGTGCTGTTTGTCTCTGGCATCTTATGGAACACTAGGAAACAGACTTTATCCTAGAGGAGGTAGCGGTCTACAGTGTTCCTCCTTAGATCTTCTCAGGTTTATGTGATTATTCTGCTGTGTCGGTGCATTTTTTTTTCATTTATTTGTAATTATTTCTATAGTTTATTTTTTAGGTTTCAAAACATTACTCCAGACTCCTGGTGTGTGGCGTAACGTCTCACTCGCTCTTTCACTTCTGTCCTGTTTGGTGGAGGGGGAGTGGGGGGGCGTGGTTTGGAGCGAGCGCTCGCGTGTCATTCAAGCGCAGTCAGCTGCTGGCACGCGCCCCCTACTACTGAAGCGGAGTTTTTTAAACTCTCTCCGTCGTCCCGCTGCGCGCACACCGCCGCCTTTACAGACCTCGTGTCAACATGTCCCCCTGCTTCAGACGTGATCTTCGCCTGGGCTGAACGCGCCATGTAGCCTGCGCACGCCGGACGCAGCTCGGGGGGATATTTTAGTGCATTTCTGCGGCAGAGCGTGTTGGGATCCGCGGAGCGCCGGGGCGGACTGGCCACCATGCTCCGGCCGTGGGCTGCGCACTGGATCACAGCCATGCTCCTGTGTCGAGCGGTGGCACAGTACTCCAGCGACCAGTGTAGCTGGCGAGGAAGGTGAGGATGGAGCTGCACGAGGGATTTATCGATCTGAGCTTTGGACCAGTTATTATGAGAATCAATTAATTATAAACAACTATACTTGTGTGATGTTTACGGGACTGGAAATGTGAACATTTCTGTTAAAGTTCATTGCACATGTATGCAAGGTTGTGCGTGTGTCTTTAAAGTGGTTCCTCTTTGCGCTGCACGATTTCTACACACAGATGTTTAGGCGAGAAGTAAATTAATCCAAGGGAACATCGAAAACTTTTTTTTTAATTACTCGCACAATTTTCTCAAGAAAAATGACTCAAAGCAGCAAAAAGAATTTCCGTATGTATACTTAATGTATACTGTAAATTGAATATAGAATAGCTATAACATTTTACGCTAACAACAAAGTAATCCGAACAGAACAAAATATAATTATGACCACAGGAATGTCTCTGCTCCAGTTCCTATCCCAAGTAAATACAGCCATATGGTGCCTTTAATCACATCTCCAAGTCCCCGAGTCATAAAACGAAAGCCTGTACTCCACACTCTGTGTCACAAAATTTACTGGCTTAATAGTCCAATCAGGTCCTAGTGTGGAGGTAGGTTATGCACATCAGAGAAAGGCAGACATGCCTGCAGGGGAATAAAATCCCCTGCTATTGCTCCTTTAACTGTTATTATTTTAGACTTTTTTCTTTGAGATAACTCCCTAATCTTGACTTTCTTAATGCTGATTATTTTGATCATTTTAAGCGCTGGATGTTATTCTGCAGCCACACTCAGACAATCACCTACATGCCTAGTTTGAAAAATGTAAAAAGTCACTTTTCTGCCTCATCTGCAGTGGTTTGAGCCACGAGTTGCATCGCAGAAATGTGGAGCAGGTCTACCTACGTTGCTCGCAGGGCTCTCTAGAGTGGCTCTACCCCATGGGAGCCATTATTGTCAACCTGCGGCTGAACACTGAGGCGTCATCGGGACACATGGCAGGTCTCCATGTGTGCATCAAACCTCACACTTACTCTAAGGTAGGCACAAAGCCAGCATTAAGAAATTAACCTACATTCGTCAGCAATATCTGCACATTATTAGGTTTGACCATCAGAATATTACAACTGGGTTAAACAGATTGTGAATATGTGTTTTCCTGGTCTGTGTTCTTCAGGGTTCTCATGTGTATCTGGAGCGTTCAGGAGATCTGAAGCTGCTGCTGGCGGAGAAGGACCAGGCTCAGGGCACAGTGCATTGTTTCAGCCTGTCAGAAGGGGCTTTGTTTGTCGAGGCTGTCCCTCAGACAGACATCAGCCGGAGGATCACAGCTTTTCAATACGAGCTGGTGCCCAGTCAGGGTCCTGGGGCGGACATGTACCCTTACCTGCACCCGGGTTTAGGTAAGTGAACGCATGTCTCCATTTTATTTCCCAATTAATTTTCCTTTTGTACAAATCTCAGGATCTGCAGAATAATACTTGTGGTTTTGATTATTGTTTACATTACCACTGGGTGTTGTTCTGATTGACCACATGTCTGTATTTATTTGGTATATAATTATGATTTCTTTTTTAAAATGCTGTTACTGATGTCAAATACACTTTAAATCTGTTCTGCACGTTTCTTTTCCATCTTTCTGTTGTTGGAAGATTATGTGCAGAAGTAAAATTATGAGCAGATGTGGCTGTTTTCATACGTTACATCTGTTGCTGTCAGACAGCCGATGTGTTTGTGTACTTGAACGCACCACCAATCTTTGTAATACATTTCTTGCTTGTTCATTATAATTAAATAACATTTAGAAAAAAGGATTGTGAAGCATTAACTGGCTCAAGTTTGAATAAAGTTTGTAAATGATGTGCAATGTATGTAAATGGTCTTAATAAACTCATACAGCACCAACACGGTTCGCTGACATGACATGATGAAAAAAAAGGTTTTGTGTGCGAAAGGCCGCGTTAGTGTTTCAGCCTTGTTTGTTCCTATCACCTACATGCTGTCCAGCTCTGACACTCTCTCCTCCCCCACTTCCTCGTTTCCACTCTTTCTTGTCTCAGTTAGACTTAGAAAAACAAGCAGACCAATCAAAAGGTCTCGTTGGGGTCAAGCACAAGGGTCAGCCAATCGTCTCTCAGCTGTCAATCAAAAACAGAGTCGCGTTGAAGCAGGCAGTTGTGCGTAGCCCACCCATAGGAGTAAAGTGAACTGGTACAGGGACAGACAGTGGGTGGAGAGGAAGGCCAGACTGCTTTCCTAATGAGACAGAAGAAAGCCTGTCCAGACCTTGGTGTGTGTGTGTGTGTGTGTCTGCATCTGGGGGCATTTTATAGTTGTTTTTATTGCTGACAGGGTCAAGGGGTAATTCTGTAATTACGTCTGCTCCCTCACCTGCTCTTCTCATTCACATTCTCTGCATTTCGTTTGATGTCTCAAACACCCACCACAGAGAAAAATAGAGAACAGGAAACAGGCCAAGGGTGAAAAAAGCCACAGGATGAAACCACAAAGAAGAAAGAAAAACTTGACTTTCCTTTCCTTACATTAGAGTATTTAATGTTTTTCTCCTCCGTGCCTGTTTTAGTGACCTGCAAACCCTGTTCAGATGAAGATGTTCTCATGGCCGTGTGCACCAGTGACTTTGGTAAATACATACACACTAAACACAGGCAGGTTAAAGCAGTAGTTTGATATGTTGGGAGTGACGTTTGTTTCTTAGTGTTAAATGAAGAGCATAGGGGAAGCTAGACAGGCTAATGACTTCTTTATCTCCCGTGTTTCTGTATCTGCAGCAGGCATCGGTGTCTTTCGAGGTGTGGCGTCTGGCGCTTACGACCACTCCCTTGTTTTGGTGACTCTGAGTCGGCTGTTCCATCAGAAGGGGAGAGTGTTTTCTTGGGGAGGAGCCAGAGGGGGGAAATGGAGCGGACGTGTCAACGTTCCTTCGCAGTGCGGTGTGCATCCTGGAGAGGATGAGTACCTCTTCACTGGCTCTCTCCATTTTGGTGAAGGCTGGCTTGGTTGCGCACCCCACTACAAGGACTTCCTGAAAATGTATGTTGGAGCACAGAAAGCAGGAACAAACCCCTGTCAACTAGACACTGAGTGAAAGATAGCATCATGGTTCTGGTGTCACAGGGTGGAGAGTTTCTCCGTAAATCAGCGACGAACACGCCAAGAGGAACAAGCCGAAATCTGGAGCAACATTTGCTTTGAGGCTGCCCCTCATTAAAAGCTACTTCTGCAGGCTCTGTTCAGTGCTGTGCAACTTCTTTTACCTTGCAGAGTAAAATACAGCTGGAACACTTTAGGAGCCACTGTGCTGTCTGAACTGAAATGACCCCAGTAGACTGGACTTTTATACTGTGTGAGGTAATGGGTGAATGTTATTACTGTTTTGATGGTTGTGTAATCATTTTCAATTTGCTTTGTAAAAAGCTTTTTTGTAATATTTAGGAGTCTTCTGACAGAAGTGTACAGTATGCAGCTCTGTGAGTCGTTTTGTACTATGTATGATTTGCTAACGAGTTCAAGGATCTCTCTACAGAAAAATTAAAAGCAATCTCCTAACCAGGATATTTTATTGAACAGATCTGTGCGGTGTGGTAGACAAGTGACGGTAGTAGCGTTACTTTAACACTTTTTTCCAGCCTTTCTGGGAGAAACAAACAGATGTTATCCACATAACTATCACAAAAACATTATGAGTGTTCAGTGACCATTAGCTGGCATTAGAGCAGGATCGCCTCTGTTTGTCAAACTCTCCTCACTGTGTGTGTACAGATGCTTTCACTGCTGAGTGAAAGGAGGAGAAAGAATTATATTTTCCACAAAAGTCATCCATGTCTAATTCAGTTTGTGTTTTATTCTTTGCGTCCCCTCTTTCCTCAGGAAGACTAAGAATGGATGGTATGTCACTTCACACACACACACACACAAATACACATTATTTTGAGCATTTCTCTCAGGTTTGCAGTGTTGCTCACACTACAGGCAGCAAACACTTTTTTAAAAGAGACATTTTTAAGAAAATATTTTCAGCCTTCATACCTTAACTGTACCGCAACATGAAGGTTTAAAATAGACCTTTAAGACTTAAGGGATCACATATATATACATATATAAACCTAACATCCCACGGCAACAGACCAGCCTAACTTGGCATCCTCGCTAATTCAGGACACACTTATCCCTCCACACAGGGTTCCTAATGTTAACGTTCTGACACGAGAGTGTGTGAGATATGGAAACAGTTTGTGCTGCAGTATGTGAGAGGCACAGCTGAGCAGTCAGCTGGAGTCGAGGGAATGGCTGAGCTCAGGAAAAATACACATGCATGTTTTCACCCACATACACCACACTGGCATTTTATAATGCACTGACCAGGGTGGGGTCACCAGTTTTACATGCTGATGCAATATTTTAGATTCTAAGTGTGTCTGGTTTCTACAGAGGACCAAGAGCGTGAGTATTACGAGTAAAACTATGATATTTGTAAAGGCTGTCTTCATAGAAAGTGTTGTAGTTTGAATTGGAGTAAAGGCTCATTAATATTAGTGTAATCTACTGGAACCATATGGAAGCTGTGGGTACCACTGTAATAGTTACTGATGTTGATTTCAGAGGTTAAGAAATTAACTCTATTGGCACAAGAATAGGTTTCAGGAATGGTAATCTAAGTGGTAATTATGTCATTATAATAAACATTTTATGAATAGCTTGCTAACGTATGCATAAAGTATATATATGTATACAGAATATACTGAGTGGGTTTTATAATATGGGCACTGTGCAGTTGCACCCATGTATAGTTCAAATAGTAAAGGCATTATGTTGGAGTGCCCCTTAGTGGCAGAAGTGGGAATAGTCATTTAAATAAAAAAAACTGAAAGAGGTTATGGTTTTATGTCCAATCATGCATACACTGAATTTATTAACAACAGTCTTACTTCGTGCCAGCTCAGTCACATGGTATATACACAAATCCTGAGGCTGAATTTAATACTTTTTGATTTTCTGGACACCACGGAACCTCCAAAGTAGTGTCGGTGTGGCACGATGTGGCAAGTTCAGCCCATCAGTACACTGATATTTATTTTCAATAAATGAATCATGAAAAAGATGCAACTGGCTGGAGCCCATCGCAGCTGTCTTCGGGCGAGAGGCGGGGAAACTTAATACAACCAAATATCTGTTAAGGTTCTCAGTCACCCAGGTCATGCTTATTAAAAAAAGGTTTTATCCAAAGCAACTGGACTTGCTTGCTTGTCCAGACACCGCTACACCACTGCTCTCACCTATTTAGGTGATTTACCAGAGAAGCTTATTGCAGAATTTGACTTTTTAGTTACAGATTTCTTTC
Source organism: Microctenopoma steveboyesi (assembly GCA_032359275.1). Classification (NCBI taxonomy): domain Eukaryota; kingdom Metazoa; phylum Chordata; class Actinopteri; order Anabantiformes; family Anabantidae; genus Microctenopoma; species Microctenopoma steveboyesi. Next base: position 15,741,865 of record JAUMHF010000001.1, read on the forward strand.
ACATCATTAAAATAGCATCTGCCCTGATGTTTCTTATATTCATCACAGACATTGTCTAATTAAAATTAACTAACTCTAGTCCCATATTAAACAAAGTTATGAAAAATGTAATTGAGTCATAACTGACATGTTTTTTTTTATCAAATAAAGGAAGTCAGCATTGAATATTTCAAAATAGATGCATAAATAGAAAAACACCAGTGATCAAAAAGCAGAAGTGAAAGGGTTCAGTGTTAACATGGCACGCTGACTTCTTTTGTAGTTTCTGTTTCCTTGCAAAAACATCAAGATGTGGTGCCTTCGATTCCTGCTGTTCATCTGCAGTAAGTTCTTTATATAAAATTGGTAGATTTAGATTTTTTTCAAAAACAAATAGTTTATTTTAAAAAATTAACTGTAAGTAAATATATATGTATTTATACATACATTGTGTTACAGTAGCGTAATTAAATTATGAACTCTAAATAAGTTAAAACTATTAAATACATAAATGAATCATTAAAATGCACACACTATACTGTTAGTAGGTCAAAAGTTAGAAACCATGAAATTTCAAGATGTTGTTTTAACAATACCTATTGTCTTCTTTTTGTAGTTTCTCTCTGTTGTGTGACCAGTGCAGCAGAGTTTATCCGTGTGTTTGGATATGAGGGGAAAGAAGCTAAAGTCTCCTGCTCTTACAATGAGGGATATCAGTCATATGAGAAGTACCTTTGCAGAAACGACTGTGGCGATAATGATGTTCTGATCACCACAGCAGACGCTAATAAGAAAGGATACTCCATCAGTGATGATAAAAACAAACGAGTTTTCACGACGACCATCTTTAATCTTAATCAACACGATGCTGGGAAATCCTGGTGCGGGGTGTCGAGGAGTGGAAATGATTACTACCCTGCTGAAGTTAAACTGGACGTGATAAAAGGTAAATAAAAGTCATTTTCATTACTTCATGATGTCAACATACTAAAACTATTTATACTATCCTTATGTGACAATCATGGCATATGTCACATGTCACATGTGAAGACAACAGAGTAAGAACCCGACGTCATTCAACCAAAGATGCTGGTTTTTTATCTTTTTTTGTTTTCAGACTGAGAACATGTGTTCTTTCCAGTAACAAGCTCCAACATGTTCTTAACTGACAACATGTCTTTTGGTTTACATTTGGTACATTTCTGCATATAGCTATAACACCTTCTTTCCAAAGTAGAGCACGGTGGTTATATTTATATATGTGGCATGGTGGTTTCTCATGCGATGCCACCTGATGGCTCAAACGTCACATACTGTACATTGAACAGTGGTCCCTGCGCTGGTCTTCATACACACAGATTTCCCTGAGAGCCCCTGAATCTTTTCACATTATGTGCTGTAAATGGAGACATAATTTATATATTTGTTTAATCTTGTTCTTTGTCACACAGGGAAATGTTTTTGAATGTGTGCAAAGTGCTGTGCCACAACCCATGTTTCCTTAAAATGACTCAGCCATTGGTGGTTACCACAGCTCAGATAAAAGAATGAGATAAAAATATAAGATGTGCAAGCAGTCATAATTAATTTTCTGCTACATGATGCTACTCCACTACTATGTGCCTTCCAGTAGTGGATATCTATGGGTATGGGCATGAGCATGTACACACACCTGTACAACAACCAAACATCCATCCGTAATATTGATCTGTGAAGGTTCTCAGTCATGGTCATGGTTACCTCAAACATCCTCAACATCCTCCTGCCAAGCACCTCTGCCATCAGTTTCCAGAGGACACCCCAGCACAGAGCTAGACCTCCTGATCATTCCCGTGTGATATGCGTCCGATGTGGCGGAGCGATAGCTCAGTGGGTAGATCAGTCGTCTTCGAACCCAAGAGTGAGCGAGTTCCATTTCCAGTCCCACCAGGTTACATGTCATAGTGTCCTTGGACAAGACACCGATAGCAGCGACACAGGTCTAGCAGCTGTTCAAACAAAGATTCAGTAAAGTGTTTATTATTATTATTAATATTATAATGGCCACATCATCCGAGAACGTTTGTAGATGGCACTAGTTTGAATTATGGTGGAAGTCTGAAGTGTGCAGGCTGAATAAGAAAGGTGAGAGAACTGTGCCCTGCGGCGCCCCCGTGCTGCACATCACCACCTCTGACACACAGTCACGGAGCCTCACATACTGTGGTCTGGTGGTGAGGTAACCCACACCAGCTGTCTCTAGCTTCCCTCTCAGGAGTGTAGGCTGGATGGTGTTAAAAACACTGGAGAAGTCAAAAAAACATGACCCTCACAGTGCCCCATGCCTGCTCCAGGTGAGAGAGGAATCAGTGCAGCAGGTAGATGACAGCATCCTCCACCCCGATTCCAGACCAGTAGGTGAACTGCAGGGGGTCCATCACTGAGCTCGCCAGTGGGGGAAGGTGGTGCAGGATCAGTCTCTCCATGGTCTTCATCATATGCAAAGAGCCGAGATTCCTTCGGAATCCTCCGGGAATACCCTCCTGTTGCACAGTGCTAACAGCTGGGATACAGGTCATTATGCCTGCATATACGGAGCGATTTAATTATAGTTCTGTGTTATATGTGCAATATACATATAGTAAAGTTTAATATTGTAATATTTTAAATAGCTAATATTGTCTCATTAACTGTAGCATAAACGTAAAATATTACTATGTATGCTTGTAACAATCTCACAGACACCTGCTGTGACAGTTCCACCCAACTCCAACAATTTGAAGGAGGTTCAGTGTCCATCATCTTTTCATATGATTCTGAAGACCAGAACAACATGAAGTACATCTGCAGAGGAAACCAGCCGTCCACATGTCTGCAGCAGGCTCTGATCACCTCTGA
>JAUMHF010000001.1:15744820-15767053 GCA_032359275.1 Microctenopoma steveboyesi
TTGATAATGAGGCACACCTGGAAATAATGAGGGAGTGAAAGTGGAGAGAGAGGGGAGTGGTTAAGGTGAGAAAGGAACAAAGGACACATGAGGGCTGGAGGAGACATGACACTGACAGGTTCTCAGTCATCCAGGTCATAATTATCTCAAAAACGTTAATCCAATAGCAACTGGACTTGTTTGGTTTTACCCTTCTATTCCAGAGAGGTTTCTCAGACTTGAGATGATTTGATGATGAAATGATCATTTTAATCAAAGATATAAATAAAATAGCAAAATCACTTGCAGTGATCTCTTAATTTTTTTCTGGAGCCGGTTATAACATTGATAGAGGTAGGTAATTCTGGACAACAAAAAATGCTGACATTGTGGTGCCTTTTGAGGGGTCTCCTCTAAATCAGATTCGTCTATTTTTGTCTATGTTACAGGATTCAAATGGAGAATCTCTTTATAATACTAAGTGTATTCTATATGTGCAAAATGTTTTATCTAGGAATCATTGGTCCTGAGACTCCGTGTCCACCCTCTCGGACTTGGAATCGGAGCACATACCTACAGCAGCAGTATGAGGAGCTCAGCGAGGTTCTAAAAGATGTGGACATGAAAAAGCCGGTAAAACAATCTATACCTGCATTGTCAATATCAATCTAATTATTGCGTCAAAAGTCCAAAGTGTTAGTTTTCTTTGACAGCACACAAACCTAATGCACCTATGCACAACCCAGATCTACTGTACGTTGTATGCCTGTTGTTTCAGCACAAACAACGTCTGTACTGGACCACTCCTTGTTCATCCACACAACCCACTAAAGCTGCTCACACCTGTAGGACACCATGTCTCCTGCTGGCTGGAGCTGCTAGTTTATCACAATCAGACGGTATCATTAAATAGCCAGTGATCATCCAGCCTTGGGCACACTGTTCTGGCTCCTCTGTACAGAGAAACTTTAATACATGGGCAAGGCAGACACGTGCAAAAGCCCACATCAATACGCTCATGTACGGATGCACACTGGCACAAGAAACACATATAATAACACCCATACACAGAAATGTTCACATATTGTGATAGCATACATAAATGTCTGTGAAATGTACACACAGTACAAACTTTCATGAAGAGATTAATGAAGCTCTGCAGCGCTTACATAAACACTTATGTCTGTTCAGTTGCTAACAAAGAGAAGGTACAGTTATGAAATCTGGAGCTTGTCCAGTCATCATGTAGGACTGCTGAGATGCGTGGGGCAATAGAGCCAAGAAAGGGCACTGAACATGGCTTCCCACACTCACGCACTGCATTACAATGAGTTCATCAGGAGGGCCAGGAGTCTCTGGAGTAAACACAAATGCGCACTGCCAGTTCTCATTTAATCCTATTAACGTCGAACAAATATTGTGTACTAAATAGAGGTTTATACAAATTACATATTTCTTCTGATCTCAGTTGATGTCCCTCACACCGCATCCTCCCTCTTTCTCATCCCCTACCATCTGTCAGAAAACAGCAGCAGTGTGCTGGGTTGTGTTGGTGGCTAATACGATGCTGATTTCAGGTCTCAAGTACAGTACGACAAAGACACAGGCAGAGACAGATCGTCCTGTCAGTGGTTGACTAGCCTGTGGCTTTGTGACATAAGTGCAAAGAGAGAGTGACAGACGACTGGGACAAGGAGAGGGGTTGTTATGAAAGAAAGGGGGTGATAATATTGTCAAAAGTATGGTGAAAAAAAGTGACAAACAACATACAGTAGTAAAAACAGTGTAACTTTCGATTCTGTTTTTTATTGTCTGTTAGGTGTGATTTTTTGTGAAGCAGAAAACATTTGTTTTAAAAGGTCCTATATAAATACATCTTTATGTATATTCTTGCTTACGTTGTTATAGGCTGATAATGGTAATGGCCTCAACTAACTCACTCTCACAGTCCTCACAGTTGAAGGACACTGAAGGACAGTAATGAGCTTTAAATTTATCATTGACAGCTGAAGTGAAGTAGACACTGCTGCATAACCACTTGTAATTTTTTAGTGAATGCTTCATTAGATGCCTCATTTGGTCCTTTCTGGCTGTACTTTCTGGACATGAGTGAGCAGAACACGTTTTCCCTGATGTCTTTCAAAAAGGACTCTTGGTAATACCTTTCAATAGCTGAGTGTATAATGGTCACCCAAACCTTACATCCTCCTTCAAAACCACCACTCTGTGTCACTTTGATTACAGGACATCAATGGACTGGAGGTGATTGGCTTTGGTAAGCCAGTTAGTTTTGTCACATTGTGCCGCAGCCCCTTACTGGAGGAGGAGGAGGAGGAGGAGGAGCAGAATGAGATGAGAAAGGAGGTCATGTAAGACATAACCGCCATGTATACTTTCTGATTATAAGATCGTTTCCAGTCATAGTGAATAGTCTGACTTTTCAGAACATGAATCTCTCCAAATTTACCTGAAAGTAAGTTTTAAGGCAAGAGTCGTCAGGCAACCTGGAAAGTTGTTCCAGAGCCAAGAAGCCAGTATTGTACAGGAAATACTCGATGTTCCTTTGTGTTGAACTTTCGGAAGGAAAGCATTAAGAAGCTCGGTCATACGCTTTGGTGCCAAGCACATAACTGACATGCAAAGTCTAGTACTTTTAGGTATACTTTAAAAGTACTTTGTAGCTGGTCTGTAATGCCACTGTTCAGATAGATAAATAAAACACTATAAAGGAGGTGGGAGGATATAAAAGCATTTTTTGAGATGGTCGGTTTGTGGGGCGTGAAGAATCAAAGCCCATAACTGAGATGCATACCCTTAGTCGCTAATCTACTCTAGCCATTGTCTTCCACAGTGATCCCCTGGCACAGTATGAAGATGTCGTGTCAGATTCTCTGCACATTCCTGCGTTGAGGTTCTGTGGTCAGCTTGCTAGCTGGACTGGAAACTCTAACTCAAAGGTATAGAAAGATTTTTGCATTGTAAGCTGGCCATCAAGTATACATTATAAACTCTCACTTTATATTCCCCCTGATTCAAACTCAAAACTTCTTACATTTTTATCTTTTGTCTTTACAATTTTGCATAACTTATTTATTCGGTTAAATTAGTACTGATATAGGCATTTCACTTCCTGTTTTCACAAATGATGTTAAGATGACATTATATTTATAGCCTTTTATTTATAGGTAGACGTTCAATGTGAAAAAACTTGGATGAGTTTTGTTGACGGTAAATTATGTATAACTTATAGAAATATAATGTAAATGATTTAAATATATAATGCGGCAGGTGAGAAACAAGTGAAACGGATCAAAAGCATGAACACTATTTCTGTTAAAAATGAAAACTCTACTATTCTCATTTCTGCTGCTACGCATCTCCTGCTCTGATTCATTTCACCTTCTCATTCTGTAACTCGCACTAATTAGGACAAGGTGGGAATCAGTGCCACAATCATTTTTGAGGCCCCCACTGGAGAAAGAGCCTCGTCCCACCTGAAGCTGCACAATGAGGGCAGCACAACCATCTTCTACAGCTGGCAGAAGTGTTCAGTGCCACGCAGCTTCCCTAATCTACAATCAGAAACAAAGAGTCCACATTTCTATTTCAACTCCTCCACGGGTATACACACTCACAAATATATGCAAACACCTGCTGTTGCCACTCTTACTTACCCCACACATTGTTGTTTCTGTACCAGCACATCATACTTACTCAGTCCACCTCTTTGCCTTTTTGCCATCCAGGTGTGATCCATCCAGGTGAATGGCAATATGTGGAGATCGTATTTAAGTCAGACGAGGCTGGCATAAGAACGGAAACATGGCAGCTCAACACCCACCCTGTGCTTCTGCAAGGAGCTTCCATGCAGGTTACGTTAAAAGGCGTGGCTCTATACCAGGACAAAACGGCAGACCAGAGGCTTTTTATAGAGGTTGTATACAATTTAACCATTTATGCACATGGGCAAAAGGCCTCCACTTACAGAAAATATGTTTCATTTCAGACAAAGCTGGAAAAGATAGTGACTGTAAAAATGTGTCGGTCCATTGTGTATGAGGTGCTGCGGGGGGTCCAAACCCCAGAGAGACCCAGCTCACCCGTAGAACTCTACGTAACTGAGGAGGAAATGTTTATAAGAAAAAACACAAAGGTAATTGGAATTGTGTTAATTTTTTAATAGGCCTAGAACCTCAGCAGTGCCCACATTGAAATAGCTCATGAAATGTGTCTTTGATCCATTTATAGTTTGACACAGTGTTCTCTATGCATCAGGGTTTATCCGCCAACGACGTATAACATATTTTACTTTGTAAAAAATGGTTCGTTCAGTCTGACTCTTAGTCACATATTCAGTGTGAGTTAATGGACCCATTCATCACATTGTTCTGTTTGACATTTCAATAGCTGTAGGTAACAATATGATCAGACTATTATGTCTGACGCTCCCCAACCTCGACTCTGTGTATGTCCCTATTCATTTAACAGTCCATGTTATTGTCACCATAATATGTTGTAGCTCATTAGCTATATGGGGCATAATGGCTAATTTTGTAAACCAGTCACTGTTTTCTCTACACTATACAGAAGAGCTTATGATACCAGTGCAATATGAACTTGGATTTAAATAGATTAATTGAGAGACTCCTTAGAACAAGACTGTCTAAAAAGTCTACAGTCTCAATAAATATGGGAGGGAAAGCAACATTTGAAAGTCTAGCCAAACAATAAATTAGAAATAGCCTCTCTTACTGTGAGTAATCTAACCTGTAATTGAGATAAATGAAGGATTTTTCCTCGCTGACTCACATCTGTCATTGTTAGAGTCATTACAGCTCCCTCAGCTCTACACGTAATCACACTTCATCACAGCATGTATTTCTTCTCTTCCCTTGAGAAGAGAATAAAAATGACATAAAGTACATCCAAGCTGTTAGATGAGGTGATTGTCATCCTGTAGCACGAGTAATTACATGGACTGTTGTTATCACATGTTCATAGTTGCATCCTCCAAAACCTGTTTCAGTTGCAGTATTCTAGTCAGCCTGTGGAGGCGCTGAAGAGACTGTGTCAGGAAGCAAATCCTGGACAAACCTGGGATCTCTCTGTTGACACATTACGACAGGTAAATACATTACTTACTGATGCAGTAACACTTGGTCAAATCCAAATAAAGTGGCCGGGTGATTGTAGGTTATGGACTGAGTGACCTTTCTGATGGCAGAATGCACTTCACTGTGCAATTCCATATCTTGATGATGCATAAAAGCCATATTGCCTGCTCTTTGTGCTCTTTTACTTTAGGCTGTGCTGTCTTTGCCCGTGCAAGAGTCAACTCAGATCACCATCACAAGAGAAAAGAGCCTGAGTCAACTCAACTCCCTGTTTCTACAGCTCTCTGAACCTTCTGAGCTAAAACACCACCATATAACAGCAGCAAGTATAGGGTGAGGCATGAACACACACAACCCATGTACATCAGTTCTGTGATACCCTTCCCTGTCATACACACACCTGGATCTCACACCTGTAACCTCAGTGTGATAAGCCTGGTGGTGTGTGGCGCCCCTGCAGGCAGCAGCTGTGGAAGAAAATGCTGGACACAATGGCCAGTGAGGCCATGTGGCTCCAACACCTGCTGGGTCTCCCTGTGAGAGAAACATGGGTCGATAAAAGAGATGAACCCCTCAGCCCAGATGCTGGTAAGAGCCACACAGGCAGGCACACGGTGGATTGGTGACGTTGTCGATGCTGCTCACAGTCTTTTTTTATCATTATCATCATAGATTTGTCTAATAACAAAGATGAGAAGAGTGAGAAAAAAGTAGAAGACGAGACGAGTGGCGGGGCTAAATCTAGATTAAAGGACGACAACAAAGGAGAATCCAAGCCAACGTCTAATGAAAAATCAGTGGAGGTGAGAAGTGGAGTTTGAATTAGAAGTTGGTTTACCACAGGATGGCAGCAGATTCCAAAGTGTTTAAATAATGAGCATGAATGAAGCATTTATTACATGACACATCACTCCAGTCATGAGTCACCTTCACTTCAAACAAGCTGTCAGTTGATCAGTCAGTCATCTGCCGCTGAAAAGGCTCCTGTTGTTTTGTTACTACTGACACATCCACAGTCTGTGTAAATTATACCTCACATATATACAGTCATTCTTTCCACTGAGTGAAGGACACCAAACAGAGAGTCCATTCTGTCCATTACATAGCAGATAAGCAATAGAACATGGTAGCAGATATTCATAGTTTTGCTATATGACTGGATAATGAGGAAACCAGGGTCTCTCCGTACCTATTCTCAGTATACTCAGCCACTTTGCATCATGTTATTCACAAATCTAACTTCTGGAAATCCCTCGTCGTCAGCACACAGCCTAGGAATTTCAGTGACGATGCCGACTGAAATCTGTCCACTAATGTCTCCATTGTCAAACATCAGAGGCAAAAAAAATCCCAAAAGTTCTTAAATTTAGAAATAGCCCAAACGCTCAGTCTTGCCGACATGTCTGTATATTTTACTGAGTGATTTTCTCCTCTTTGTGATGGTTTAGTCATAAGTAAGGTACAGGCTATTACTCATGGGTACCATGGTAACAGAACACAGTGTGAATATGTGCACCTGCTCTCCAACTGTGCGCTCAGGGTGTAAATTAATAGCACTCGGACTGCTCCAATCCATCTGTGGCATACAAGCAAAGCTATGCATTAACTCAGTATGGGACAGAACCTCCAATATATGACACACAGTGGAATAGGTGGGACAGTTTTTCATGACACACGCCACATTGCCAGCCAACTCACTCATGAGAATTTACCTGTCCTTCATGCTTAGTAAATACTAACATTTGTCTCCCATTTGCTCCATCTAACACTGTCTGTCTTCTATCTGTCCACTGTGTACAAAGGAGAGCAAAAAGAAGGGGAAAAAAAAGGATGAGGTGGGGAAAGGAAAAGCGAAGGAAAAGCACGGGAAGCAGTCTGTCTCGCAGACTGGAACCCCACCGGAGCACATCAATCAACAGCCTCCCGAGGACCAAAATGTAGAGCCAGCGGTGATGAGCATTTACACAACGCTCCTACACAAAAAGGCAAATCACTCTATTGTCTTCCCATCCAAGGATACAATTTACACATTTGGTTCAGTTTGTTCGTAGGAAGTAGAAACGATATGTAGGATTTGGTCGCGTAGGTATAAATGACAGATAGATCTATGTATGAATCTACTGTGAATAAATGTATCCATCTGGCAGGTGTATGCCCTGATGGAAGACCTCGTGGACTCCCTGTGTGACCTGATGGACGAGGCACACGAGCAGGACAGAGAGATGCACAGCAGTTCCACTGAATATAATCAACCAGAATAAATAACTATACTTCTATTGTTAAACTTGTTCCGTTATTAGATCATTTTTCTGGTGTTAACAGGACACGTGAACATTTATCAGATTATTCAGATAAAAAGAAAGAGTTTGATCCTCTGACGCACTGGATTTGGAGTAACGTGTTTCGTGTCTCATTCACTCTTTCACACTCACGTCAGCACATAATTGTGGGTTAATCGCACCGCTGACTCTGCACATGACGCGCCCCCGTCCCCGCCTTCCTTTTACGCTCGCTGTTGTGCTCGCTGTGCGCTGCGCGCTGTGCGTGCCTGGCCTGCCGGTGCCGTATGCGTGAGTAGATGAGGCTGCCTGAGTGAGAGGGAGAGGGAGAGAGGGAGCCGTGTGCTCAGGCTTTAGCCTCGTCCTATGCGGATTTCACCACTGACTGCTCGGAGGCTCGCAGCATCCAGTGTAGGCCGGGGTTTAGATGCTCACGTCCCCATTAAAGGGTCCTATAAACGCTCCCTCTTCACATCATCTGTCACGTTTATCAGATTTATGTGAGGGGCGGATAATTGCGGGTGCCCTGCAGCGGAGGGGATATTATCGACGCTGAGGAGGACAGCGCAGAGGCGAGGATGCTGGGTGCACCAGGGAAGAGATGAGCGATGGGTAACGGTAAGCAGCAAACAGATGAGTAGTTCCTCAGCCTTCTGCCTCAAAATACTCTTACTGGAGATATCTCGTTGCAAACTACAGTGTAGCCTCTGGAGATGTGCTGCCGACCTACACACAGATGACAACTCCAGCAGTAGTTGGCCTACACATGGCAGCACGCACCGAGGATGTGTGTGTGTGTGAGAGAGAGAGTATGCGGGGGAGAGGTAGGGAGGTTTGGGTTAATGCATTATTCAGACCCATCATGAGCGCGCTCTCTTTTGCGCCACCTGAAAAATACGATACACCTGCCTCCACTACGCGCATGCGCAGCCACAAACGTGCACGACTAGGTCACGGAAATTCATTATCGATTTGATGCGTCAGAGCGGAGCATGTCAGCTCAGACTGTTTCAGCCTCAGGGTTTCAGTGTAGTATTTCAGTAAACTGAGTGTTTATTGGGGTATTTAAATTATTTGTGTCTAAAAACAGCCACTGTCACCTTGGAGACCAGATCATCACGACTTCACGTTGTTTGCTTCATGTGACTGAGGTTGGGGTTGTTCCATCTTTAATCGTTAACATCTTTAACAATCAACTAGTAATAAGACAATATTTAAAGCACCATGGTCAGTTGTTCCATCATCACTGAGCAGCTTCTTCTCTTGTCTCTGCATGACTTTATCTTCTTCTCTGTACTGTCTGTACTGTACTGACACTTGATCAAATACACTTTTCTTAACCTAGATTCACACATTGTTCATTGCACAGCATTAGTTATATCAGTACATCAACATATTAGTAGCGAGTAGAATTAGGTAATTCATTCATGGAGGTAGAATTCATTTCAATTTGGGATTTTATATCTACATGTAAATAGACCCTCAGTCTCTCCTAACAGCACACACTTACAGCTGACTCCTTACCTTGGACTCCTGCCCCCTGTTGTCTCACAGTTTTTTTCTCAAAGTCTTACAGTGAGATCGTATTACTCTCACAGTGTGAATTATTTGTTGTGGTGTGAAGTCAGATAAAAGGTTATAAAGGGCAACAGGCCAAACAGCTCATACATTTGGCAGCAGCAGCATTTAATAACCATTATGTGTGTGTGTGTGCGTGTGTTTATGTTTCTGTGAAGATGATTGTGCAGAAAGATGATACTAATTAAAGTTGCTGAGCCTCATTTCCTTCCATATGTCCTTCAGTGTCGCTCTCTCTCTTTCTCTCTTGCACATGCACAAACGCTTTGAGACTGACCCTGCTCTCTGAGTTTTTCGCCTGTGTCCCTGCTGTGTGCACCTCAGGTGCTGATGTTTGCTTTCGGGCGAGACGGGCCAGCCTCTGTGAACTGTGACGTTACGAACAAGCGAACATTTTTTAATGGGAAGTAATTATGTTGTTAATTGTGTGTTGTCACCTAAAGCATTACCATAATTATTGTTACATGCTACAAATGAGTTTTATTACAGGAATAAAGCCAGAGATCTTTTGCTTTGCCCAATTAACCCAAAGCTGGATTTTTAGACGGTACTTACTCATATTTAAGAGTTTCAAATATTTTACTATATTAAATAGATATTATTTATTATATTATATATATTTAATATTTAACAATATTTCTGCCAATTTTACTAATTATATAAACACAAAAAACATTTCAGATAAGACACTTCTACATACTGTATTGTATAAGATTTGCACTGACCTGAAAAATGATATATAAAATATACAGTGACCAGTATATGACTCATATATAATTTTAAACAATTTGTTCATTAGATTATCTATACTGGTTCAATCCTGTGAAAAAAAGGTGTGTTGTATCTCACTAGGTAAAGCAGGTTGGCCACAAACTGCAGCTTCATAAACCCTCGTGTTGAAAGGTTCCTGAATGCAGGACAATAAAGCATAAGCCTCTTCTGTGTGTGTAAGGTTAGGCTCTGTCACTTGTAAGCTTATGATTAGGGAAATGGTCGATTCAGGAGATTCTGAGAGTGTGTTAAAGCTGTCGAAAAAAGATCACCCCAGTTCAACTTCAGATCAGCCTGTTAAATATGCTGCGCGTCTATGAGGGTTTATAGTCGCAGGCAGGGTGACGAGTAACACAGAAACCATTAATGACTGATTCCCTCGCGTCCTCTCAGTAATGTGAAGAGAAAAACGGGCACACAGGCAGCTGCATGTGTGTGTGTGTGTGTGTGTGTGTTGGCCTGAATTAAACAAGCTACCAAGAAGCTTCATCAGACATCTGAGCTTCTCTGTGACCTACTTAACCACATAAACATAAACTAAATTAGATAAATGAGTGAGAGCAGTCGAGCACCTTGAGTGTTTCAGTGGCCGTGAGTTGGTTCATCATCTTCGCTGAGGATTAGCACGACATCTCCTAGAGATACTCTTGACCTTCAGAGGATGAGCCCCTCACACACTGGTGTCTGTTCATTAAGGAGTACGTATAAGAATAAGGAGTAAGAATAACCCTGTGAGTAATCTTTGCTCTGGTACCAGAGGCCTGGGAGACTGTGGGTCCCGTGCATCTTAGCCGTTCCTAGGAGCTCTTTTGAACACAGATATTTATGTACACCACGTATGCTAGCGTCTTGCATCATAGTGTTATGTGCTGGATTGTCTCAGGGCATCATTGCTAGTTAGACCTATTGTTAGACTCCAGCCTCTTCTAAACTTATTGTTAGGGCTTGTTGCTGTGCTGCCATGATTAGTGCGTCTGTGCTTTCAGTCCAGCTTTGTCCAGCCTTTGGTATGTTCCATGTCAGCCAGTTCATCTTCATTCCATCTGCAGATAGTACATGCTGTGCAGGGGTTTGTACTTCAGTGATGTTTCCTGTTCTGGCTCCTCTTCCTCCGTGGGTTTCTGCTGCCTGAACTATTTCTGATACTCACAGATCTGTGCTGTTTCATGCTGGATAGTGAATAGAAGCTTATTCTTTCGCTTAGTGGACAGTCTGATAGTACATACATATACATATTTATGGATTAAAATAATAATATATTGCCTTTATCTTTTTCATATAGGGGTGTCCTATAACTCCAGACAGAGAAGAGAAGAGGAGCCTTCATTGCCATAACTACCTCTGCCCCTTTCCTCTTCAGTCTTCGTTTCCCCCATTCACCTCCGTTCTTCATTTGTTGAGTGTTTGTTTTATACTTTCTATCCCTCCGCATCTTCCATCTGTCACCATGACAACCTCAGCCCTGCGTCGGCAGGTGAAGAATATTGTGCACAACTATTCAGAGGCAGAAATCAAGGTATTCTAAATGAACAGTTTTCTCTCCAGGTCATTGGATAAATCCTCTATAACATTTATACAAATGCCTTTGTGGATATGTTTAAGTCATAAAAGATCAAAACACATCAGAGCAAAACTTCCCTGACTAGGGCTTTCTTCACTTTTCATATTCCACATAGATTGTAATATTTCTCTTTTATCTAATTAATGAACATGAAATGTAAAATGAAACGAAGGTCTTCATGGTTCCTCTGCTGTTGACGTGTAGGTTCGTGAGGCTACCTCAAACGATCCATGGGGTCCGTCCTCGTCCCTCATGTCTGAGATTGCCGATTTGACTTTTAATGTGGTGGCGTTTGCTGAGGTCATGGGTATGGTGTGGAAACGGCTCAACGACAGTGGCAAGAACTGGAGGCATGTCTACAAGGTGACCTCATGAACGACGAAGTGTCAGATTCCTTTGTGGTAACTTCGGCTGCTCTGTGACTGCCGCCCACCATTTCCCTCAGTAATCCCGTTATGGACTGTGTGGAATAGAGATGGAACGTACCAGTGTGTTCACTTTTAAAAACATTTGCCCCGCAGGCCCTGACTCTGTTGGATTACCTGCTGAAGACAGGATCAGAGAGAGTTGCCCAGCAGTGTCGTGAGAACGCATTCACCATTCAGGTACCGGACTGTAACCAGGCGAGAACGTGCTCTTCAGGAATAGATGTGGTTTATTCTTAATGGCTTCTTTGAATCTATTTGTCGTTGCCTTGGCAACTACCAGTCAGTACCTCTGGGCACATATTAGAAAAAGATAATTCAGTGAATGTTAAATTACTGTTAGAAAATTCACCAATGCAACAATCAACTAGTGAAAAACTGACTTTAATTGGTTTTGTTTTTGTAAACACTGAATAGTAAAATAATTTTAGATTGAATAAGAATTAACAGAACACATAAACAAACCAGTGAAACATATTCCTGATATGTTTTCTTTTCTGGCATTTAGGACATTACATTCTTGAACGTAACATTATTTAATCAGAACTAACAGTTTATATTGATCTATAAAAGACTGTTACACTGTGCTTCAGACGCTGCGTGACTTCCAGTATATAGACCGTGATGGCAGAGACCAAGGGGCCAATGTGAGAGAAAAAGCACGGCAATTGGTGTGTCTCCTCCGAGACGAGGAGCGGCTGCGCCAGGAGAGGAGTCAAGCCCTTAAGACCAAGGAGCGAATGGCTGGAGGAGGCAGTGGAGGGGGTGGCGGTGTGTATGGGGGCATACCCCCATCCTACCACCCGGGCAGGCGAACAAGTCAGCCCAGCATGGCTGTGCTGTATGGGGAAGAGTTCAGCCGCTCCAGAGGCTCTCCGTGCTCCTTTAACTGTGAGTGTAAACTCAAGAGTTTTTAAAAGATAATTAGATCCCTAATGAAATGCATTTAGTGCTGCAGCCCAGCACTTTGGCCAGTTCACAAGACACATTATCAATACTGCAGCTTCCTGTAGTTCACGACAACCTGACCATCTCTTCTCACACACTCGCTTACTCGTTCCCTCTGCAGCCTCATCCTCGTCCCCTCACGCCACCTCAGACCTAGAGCAGGCTCGACCTCAGACCAGTGGCGAGGAGGAGCTGCAGCTCCAGCTGGCCTTAGCTATGAGCAGGGAAGAGAGTCAGAAGGTAAAGCAGCACACACTTATTATGATCATGTGTTACCACGCACACACACGCACACATATTCTCTGTAATAAAGCCACACACTTCTCACTGCCTGATGACAATTTTAGTAATGGAAATTTTGTTGAAAACATTCTGAATGTTTGCCCACATTCACCCAGCTAGCCCTTCCTTCCCTTGTTACCATAGAGATGGATGAAGACACACTACTACAGATTGCTTTAAGCCTTAGTCAGAGGGAGCATGAGCAGGTACACACACTGAAAGACACTCTGCTACTCTTTATGTTAAGCCTGTATTTGTGTGTGTTTTTTGTATTTGACCCTTGGCTCTATTAAAAATGCTTCACTAATCACTTTCTTTAAACTATTTTCTCCGCCTCTTTTCTTCTGATTATCTCTATTCCCAGTTTTTACCTGACACTATATAAATGTGTCTCCTTTTCACGTTTCAACTTCAGATTGTCTCTGCGCTCTCTCGCCCTCGGCTCTTTGTCAACACAACTAATTTCTGCCTTTATTTAACGGAACAAAGCCATGTCGTGTTTCTCTAACGCTGTTGTGTTTGTCTGTGCGTGAGTCGCGTGTCCGACTCATTGCTGTGGCAGTAACGTTGATGATGTCACTATACCGCCCCTGCAGGACCAGTGTTGTCGCCAAGGAGACGAGTCTCTGTTACAGAAGGCCCTGGATGAGAGCCGGAGAGAGAGCCAATCAGGGACACGGGAGGTGAGTTTTAAATTTTGTGTGTGTGTGTGTACTGCACAGTATGTGTGTGGGTGCATGCATGGTACACGAGAGTGTATTTGCACCAAGAGGTGGGCGGATGCTTTTGTAGGCGGTCGTTGGCAGGCATTTAGAGAATGAAGGCGAGTTTTTGTGGCACAAACTATAGGACAGGGGGGGAAATAAGACCAAAAGGAATATATCAGCATAATGAGGGAGGTTTGCTGAGGGGGGAGAAAGAGTTACCTGCTGAATAATAATGACGGTGTCTTGACTAACCTTGAGCTCAGCGTGGCATTTACCTGAAAGCAGACTCGTTATCTTGTAGCACACACCAGCTGTCTGCCTTATTGACCTGTCAACAATCAGCATCACCAGCTGTCTTTTATGTAAAGGTCACCACTGGTCAACTTACATCCTTATCACTCGCTCCGTAATAAAAAAACACAGACATTAGGGTCACAGTGAGGTGGGAGTGAGGCAGAGGATTTAGGGACCAACATGAACTATATCAGAGAGTTGAGAAGAAATACTGCATTAAATTAACAATTTATTGTATTGTAATTCATCCAAAACTATTCGAATAGAGCGCCGTAATAAATACATAGTATGATTATTACCAAAATGAAATTTAATCCTGAAATTAAACAGATATATATTAGAATAAGTTTGGACTAATGCCTTAAAAGTGTAGTTTGACAGTGCAGAATAAAAAAAGAAGAGAAGGGCAGAGAGGTTTATATTTTAAAGCTTATAAAAACCCATGTATCTTTCCTTTGCTTGTTATTATCACTCCCACATATTTAACACATTGCATCATATAAAGACATTTTCTATGTGATAGTGAAGTTACTGCTGCTGAAAATGGCTTTGATTACATTACCCACTAATACTTTTGCACTACTTAGATCTGCACTATTGTGTGCTCCATAGATTCCGTGTGCTGCAGGGCATTTTAGTTAGAACAATACACACAGTTTTCTCAGTATGCTGCAGTTCTGTCTGCTCTGTTTTCAGGTGCTGCTCTGCGGGGAAATTTAACAATGGGGTCCAGATGCAGTCTGACAAATTTATGAAGCTATGAGACTGTTTCTGAAAACCTCAGGAACATTTCATGGCACTTTTCACTGCCGTATGTAAAATAACCACCAATAGTATACAACAGACACAGTATACAGTTATATACTATATAATACCACAGTATCTGTACCAGCATTGGTCCTGTGATGGAGGATTTTAGTGTGCTGCTGAAACAATTACATGTACATTCATAAAAAGTCAGCATTGACAGCACTCTTTTATTTCAGGAAATCATTTGGACATTCAACTGGGTTTACTTAGGTTGAAAGAAGAAGTACGGGATGGCAGTGGTAGAGTGGTTGACTCTGTGGTTGGTGGTTTGCGACCACTTCTCTGAAGTGTTCATGGAAACAGTGTCAGCCTTCGATGTATCTGAAAAAGTCACAATTATCAAATTTACATATCAACATCAAGAAAAGTTTGAGTTCTGCTATGGCAAGGTGGAAGTTATATACATTTATTATATCTACAGTTGATTTATGAACAGTCAAAACTGTGAGTGAATTTGTCTGCTGTTGCACTTTGAATAGTCCAAACTCTATTTAAAAGTTAATTTACTTGAACTCATTCAGGATTTCTTGAATTTTAGATCTGGATCACTGTGATTGGTCAAAAGATTTCTTCTATGGAAGTTTGACTAGTGATAATTGTGTGTAAAGTATAATGTAATTTACTTTACTTTGCTTGGCAGACGCTTTTATCCAAAGCGACTAGCTAGCGCTGGGTGTCTGGCTCAGAGACACACCTGCTAGGGGATGGATTAGGAGTCAGACGGGGTTCGAACCCACAACCTTCTGCATCCCAGTCTGACGCCTAACCCATTGAGCTACCAGGCCGCCTAATTGTGGCTATCCGTGACATAATTAATGAGATCAGTTTTAAACAGATATCAGCAGAGTTGGAAACATTTCATCCAGCTCTCGTGTCTCTTGTTGCAGTTACGCAGAGCTGGAAGCATGTGATGCTGGAAGTGTATGTGACTTTAAGATGTTTTGCTCCCTCTCTAGTCGGCCATGTTGGACCTAGTAGACATATTTGGCCCCTCCTCTGAGCCCCCGCCTCCCTCCGCTGACCCCTGGAACTCTGCTCAGCCCGCCTGTGATATCACCTCTGACCCCTGGGACACTGTAGGTGAGTCGGTGACCATACAAGCACTTCTATACTCATAAAGGTCGTTAGGATGTGAGATCTGTTCTTCTCAGATTGTGAATTTCACATTTTTGTCTGTCCTAACAGCAGTCCACTCTAGCACCCCTGTGATTGGGAGCCCATGGACGGCCCCTCACTCCATCTCCAAAGCATCTAATCCTTGGCCTCCATGTGCGAAGTCACACACAGATCCCTGGGAAGAAGTACCTGTCTCCTCTAGTCCTGTCAATCATGTGTGGGACAGCCCTACAGACGGAGGTACCGTGTTCAGTGTCTGTCCACAAATGTAAGCGCTGTACTCTGTCTATGATTGTTCTGCTCTTAGGAGTTCTCGTGTTCCTGTGCAGGTTGTGATGGGACAGATCCATTCACAGCACAGGACGTGGACAAGCCTAAACAAGAAGTTCCTCAGGTGTCTTCCCCTCAACCTGCCAGTCCCACAGGTAACGTGCTACAGTACAAGACATCCGGACATACTGAATCTTACAATAAGACCTTTAAAGTATCAAAGGTAAAGTATTAAAAATGTTTCTGTGCCTAATTTATGTGGTTAAATAAATAAACACACAATAGTAGACCCAATTTGCGGCTTTGGGTCAGTAGGTTAAGAGCACTGTCCGCTAATCACAGGAATAGTGGTTTGATCCCCTCCTCTTCCTGTCCACGTGTCAAAAAGTGATCATAGGCAAGTTACTGCTGGTGTGTGTTGTGTTCCTCACGTGTAAGTTCCCGTGGATAAACACATCTGCCAAACACATCTGCAGGATGGTGGTGGACTAACTAAGACGAGAGGTTCTTCGGTGATTTGGCTCCTGCACATTTCTTATATTAGATTTTTAGATTAATCGATCTGCACGCGTCACCGTGGCTTGAAGGGAATTTTTACCCTTTCTATTTTCTTGTCTTTATGTGCCTGACCTCAGTGATTGGGTAGCGAGTTCTGTTTTCTATTACACCATTGTTTCCTGAGACTCAGCAGACGCACAGAGCAACGGAGGTGTTGCTGCTCACGCTGCACCTTCTATTGCACGCAGACTTTCTGTTAACGTTGCTTTTTTCTTTAACTTGACACCCATGCATCGTATTTAATTATATTGCTTAAACAGATTTTTTTGGTTCGTTCTTTTTCTTGAACAGATGCAGAGCTGTTCGGGGTGAAGTCAGACTTTGATCCATTTGCAGAAACAGACTGTAAGGCAGATCTGTTCGGGACAGAGCCTCCAGTGAAACCCCAGGTAAACGGGAGAGAGTCAGCGAGCCCAGAGATGTTTGACCTGTCCCGGTTAGCACCTCCGCTCAGTGCCCCACCCACCCGTGTGTGTCGAACCCCAGAGGCCTTTCTGGGACCTACAGGAGCCTCGCTGGTGAATTTAGATGCTCTGATCCCCTCCAACCCCCCGAACAAGGCGCACAACAACCCCTTCCTCTCAGGTAAAAAGCTAGCCAAGAGCTCAGATGCTGTATTTAATGAAAAGTTTTCCAACCAACAAACTATGTTTTATCCTCAGGTTTGAGTGCTCCATCTCCTACCAACCCTTTCCACTGCGACCAGCCTCGTCTCACCCTCAACCAAATGCGACCATCCTCTACCTCCCCACTGCCCCCCCATATGCTGTCCTACAGCCCGTCGCTGCCCCTCCCTCTGCATCACCAGCCACCCAGCCTTCCTTCCTCTTTCACACAACCTCCTGCTGGACTCCTAGACCTTCCATCCAATCTACCACAACCCCTCCTTCCTCTTTGTCCAAGACCAGCACCCCGCACTCAGTCGCAGACACACACACACAGCCACAACCCTTTTCTCTGAGACTCCTGCATCCTTCAACCTGTCAACAAGTCTGAACTGGGAGGCAACAGAATGGACTCTTTTGGATAAATCTGTGACTGGATCCTGGTCTGATGTCGTTGTGCACCCAGATACACACACAGACACACAAATAGATAAGAACCTGGACTGGATGTATTTGTGTCTGTCTGCAGACACATTCAGCTGCTATACAACCTCAACTCTCGAAGAAATGCTAACTCACGCACACACACACACACACACACACACAGTCAAACACACACTCAGGCGCACTGCAGGGTGCACAGACACAAACATGCACACACCGCCAGACTAACAGGGTGTATTTCAGCAATCCCTTTGATGCCTTTTCCCAATCAACAGTGACAACTGTGAGCACCCTTGGACCACAGAGACAGAGCTACTTCCTTAGAAGATTGGGATGAAGCCACATACTTTGATTGTCAACCAACATTCACCAGGATCCTTACTGCTGCTGCTTCACCGACAAAAGCATGAATGCATCCCCCCCCCCACCCCCCAATGCTCTAAACTATTTTATTCCGCTGAGCACCTGAGTCCTACAAATAAATTATCTTTTTCTGATGAGTCAAATAGTATTTGGAGCTTTTTTGGCACAACTGAATCACTGAAAAAAGCCTGAAAGTATGTGTATTTTAGGGATAAGTTCTGATAGCAGATTTCATTTTTTTGACCTGTTTGGATCAGTGATGCTGAAACAGCTTAAACATTCCAACCTCAGTGAAGCTAAAGGTAATATGTGTGTAAACGAAGAGTGAACAGCAGATCCTTGGCTTAAACATTTACCTGGCATCCAGCAAGTGTTTGACAATGTGAGGAGGACGAGTGCACAGCCTCGGTCCACCTTGGTTTTACACCGTATTATGTGACCTGTTGAACTTGTAGGAGTGCAGCAACAAGCCTACCTTCAGGTAACCTTAACTGTACAGTGCATACAGAACATTTGCAACTTATGTAATGATATTTATACTAGGGAGCAAATACAGCAAAGGTAAAAATGAATGACAAGTTTCATGTCACAGAGCAGTAACAAATGATGCGGTGAGGGACTACAATCCTCTGACACAGCAGAAGGTCGATGGTTTTGGTTTGTTGGTGAATTACCATAGTTTCCAGTTTCATGCTTAAGGGAACATGTCCTTAAATCACAATTATCATTTGATAATTTGATAATTCTTAAATAGTAAATTGTATTTTCTGTTTCCCAAAAGTTGCTGAATTGAAGGAAGTTAAAACAGTAAAACTTTTAAAATAACAAACTAAGAACAATTTTCAGCACTAGTTTCAATAAAACGCTGTAAAACTCTGTTTCTAGATCTGTTCAAGAAAACATTCATCACTGTTCAAGAGCTAACTGACTCAGGTATTCCTTCCTACATACACATGATGATATGATCGATATATTTTCGGTATTATCTAGTTACTGCATCTGGTCCTTCATACTGTTAGGTTTATTTATCCTCTGAGGCAAGTGGCTTCAACAGGATTCAGTTCCAAATGGATTCCAAACTGAACTAGATCAGCCTGAGAAGATTTTATGTGCATTAATGCATTTATTTAAATTCAATAAATAACAGGGAGACTAATGACTTTCTATCAGAACTGATCATCTGATCACATTGAGGAATAGGGAGAGATTGACAGATTCATAGAAATAAACAGTAACTCATCTCCTCTGCTCCACGTTCACTTCTGTGTAAAGAACAAGAAATTCAGAGTGAGACGCTTGTTTATCACTGCACTAGAATCTGGACTTGAATGTGAAACTGCTGCCTATAGATAAACATAAGCTTGGTACATATGTATTAACAGAATGATATGTATCCAGTATTATACAATATACCAATAAATAAAATGTGTTTGCATTGTAATTTACTACTGAGGAGTCATTTATTAAATTCTCAGATCATACAAGTGTCACATAAAACTTACAATTATTTTTTTTATGCATGTTTAACATCTGGTTCAGCCTGTTGAATAATATTTTAAAAAGTCATTACTCTTCTTTCATCAGTATCAGCTTTACTTTTGGGTGAAAGTCTAATTTAAAAAGTCCATGGTACATATTCTGCATTATTCACGTTTCAGTCATTTCTCACTTATAAAGACCTACAGACACGTCAACCCCGCTGTTGCTACCATGGCTGCAAATGGCTAAGACCTTTTAGAAATGAGAAAATGATAAAAAACTTTTGTCCAGAGTGATGTCCTTATCTGTAAAAGTTGATTTTTAATGTTAACACAAATTACACCTACGTACTGTACAGAACAAAGCTGTAATGTTGCTGCTTCTCATTCACACACACACAGATGGCAGAGCTGTGTTGGGAGTTCAGTATGTTGCCCAAGGACACTTCGACCTATGACAGGAGGTGTCATGACAGGAGGACCGTATCACGAGGACCATATCACGATCCTATAATTGGCAGGCGACTGCTCTACGTCATGAACCACAGTCGCCCCTTGTAGTAAGAGTTTAACACACAGTGTGAGCCGTCTCACCTTAAGACTCTTAATAGAAACATTCATATATTAAACGTTATAGCCCTGAATTGAGAGATATAGTTACTGCTACAGTATATTGGTAATATTTGAAGCGTTTGTTCAGTGTAAAAAATGGCGTATGTCAATACACCACCAAAAAGTTCAAATCATTTTTGGCTGCTTTGAACTTGTCACTTACACTTCTTATTAAGTAATAGGAATACATGCATGTGGTTGCATTATTATTGAATCTCCTGCTGCTGATTTAAATACAAACTACCATGAAGCAGGAGCACAAAACTATGTGTTGATAAATTGCATAATTTAGTGACCACTAGGTGGTAGTATGGATTTTGTTTTGCAAATTAAAGATTTTCTTTGGCCAGTGAGACAATTGTTTGTCTGGCAACATTTACACTGCAGCAGGTTTTTAGTCTCACCTAACACTGCAGCAGTCAATCACAATAATAATGAAGATTCATTAAATGAATAATAAATCATATGTCCTGTCATATTCCAGTCCACACAGATTTTATTGAAATAACTAGAAACTCTTTTTTTGTATATTTTGCACAATTCCCAAAAGGGGAACAAAATGAATCATGGAAATCCAATCATACCCATACTCTAACACATTTCCCTTCTGTTCAGTGTCTAAACAGAGGGCTGCCTGATCACATACCTAAACAGCTGCAGTGTCAAGCTCCATGTACACAACTAGTCACAACTAGTGTATTAACATGAAAAGCACCATTGACATGTGGTTTTTGGTTTGTTTAGGTGGAGAAAGACAATTAAATGAGTGGCAGTGATCGACTATCAGAACTGGAGAGTATAGATAAGGTCTGTAATTTCCATCATAGGTACACTTCAACTGTAACAGACAGAATGCTAAAAAATCCAGGAAATCACATGATTTTTACAGGATTTATTTGTATAATGGTGCAGAAATTAAGTATTTAGCACCTACAAACAAGCAAGGCCCTCACAGACATCATCTTTTTAAGTGACAGTTTGATCGGACTAAGGGATTCATAACCTCAATCTGAACCCCTAGGACTAAAACATTTAAATAAGATAATTGACTTTAATAATTCATGTATGGCTGACTGCTGCTATCCATCTCTGTTAGTCAAAAATTAATATCTGCTTTGCTTCACAGGCTCTCTGTAACACTCCAACCAGGAAGATTGGCTGCTTTCCATCAGAGTGCACAAGCATACAGTCTTTCTCCTAACTGTAATTAGCAGGTATGTGCATTTCTACATCAACACAATCAGGCCAAACTTTTCGCCTGAATCCACTCATTGTGGCACTAAAGTGTGATCTGGATGTTACTCCCATCTGTGTAACCCCCCCCCCCCCCCTCCCGGCCCACAGCCCCCATCTTACTCTCACTCCTGGAGCTGTTGTTGCAGGTTTGAAGAATTTGTTTAATTTAAAGGAGCATTCAGAGTGATAAATTAAGCTATGTCTGATCAGGATACTGCTGCAATGTGGGAATAATTAGTCTGCAGGGGAAACTCACTCTGGTTGGGTATGTGTGTCTGTGTTTGCTCGCACACTCATATGCACAATGTTTATTCATTCAGTGCAATTTCTAAACTACATCCTGTCTAAGTGGTGCCATGATTAAGGAGAAATGTGCGTAAATCTCAGGACTTTAACAAGACAACAGAGGCAATTAAGCGTGATGTAAAGTGAGTAACACATAAGTTATTCAGTTAACATTCCTCGAGGTTTAGGTTTTTTATTGCTTATAAATTGTTTTATAACACTGTGACAAAGTGGGGAAGAACACTCCATTTGTCTCCAGTCGTTTTGTTAATTTAAATGTATTTTTTTTCTTTGGAAATGGCACCCAGCCCATCCCCCATACCAGGTGTGTCCCTGCACAGGAAACTCAGCGCTAGCTCCCTGAGCGCCGCCTGTGACTGCTCACTGGGTCAAATGCAGAGGACAAATATCATTGTTGTGAAAAAAAATGTATTCAATCACAATAAAGTGAAAATTCTTTTTAGTAGACCAAGTGTGTGTGTGTGTGTGTGGGGGGGGGGGGGGGGGGTTGGGTTTTT
>JAUMHF010000001.1:15767153-15799363 GCA_032359275.1 Microctenopoma steveboyesi
TGGGATGATATGCGATCTCACTTCCTGTTCCGGTGTTGTGACGCTTTAGCAACTGCTGAAAATGCATTTGTTCTATGAATCAGTTAATAAAAAGAAAAAGTAAGCAGCAAACTAAGTGTGAATTGTTGGACGAACATGGCCGAAGAAGAAAAAAACTCTTCGAGCTCAACAATATTTGATTCCATAACAGAAGTTGAGCGCGCGCGCAGGTCGAGTTGAACGAACACAGAAGTGAGACACTGAGCGTGAGAGAGAGAGAGAGAGAGAGAGAGAAAGAGAGAACTCAGGGCTCGTTGAGCGTAAAGAAAAGAGATTTGCGAGAGGACAAGTTAATAAAATGCGTGTAACACAGAGAGGTTTATTTAAACCAAACAAGCCATACTTTAACAAATTATGTCACAGATAATATTACAATGCATTTCATGCTCCCACACTGACTCTGCTGCTATATTAACAAATATCTCCTAAAAACACCTCACGCTTAAAAAAGACATGTTTAAATTAAGCTTGACTCAAGCAACATATTGGTCATATAGGTTATTTAGAAACGTTGAAATTCAAAAGACATCTGGAAACATCCCCCTATATTCACACGGTTTTTCTACTGATGTCCTCAGTGTGCAGCAGACACAAATGATTGAATCTCACTGCTCCAATACTTTCAGAGGGGACTACACACACACAACCCATCTGGCTGTAGGTGTTGAATGATTCTGTCAGGTGTTAATAGTGTAGTAAAATATGGACAATAAAATGTTCTCAGAGTAACAAGTGTGACACTTGTTTAATGACTGACTTTGTAATTTAATCTGCATCATTAGTCACCTGATCCAAAACTGCAGTTTGAGCCGTGTCTGCCAACATGTGTAGCCAGGCAACACCAAACAAACAGACAACTTGTTCTGTCACAGTGTGCACCCAAAATCTGTTCCAGCTTTTTGTAACCATAAGAAAATGAGCTCTGAGGTTTTAGTGTCACAGCCCCACTATGACAGCAGAGCCGTGGCTCAGGAGGCCCCGGAGACAGAGGCCCCCTCGGTGCAGGAGGTGCCGCAGCGCTTCTCGGGCTCCACGGCGGGGTACCGCTCTGCTAAATACAGCCCAGCCGAGTGGTTCTCCAACTACCACAGCATCCTGCAAAACTCCGGCAGCGATCACCGCGAAGCGCAGAGCATCCAGCGAGCGTCCAAAGCGCTGCACCAGCAAACCGAGGCGGTCACTCTGGAGACCCAAACTGAGGGAACTCGTCTCCTGGGAGAAAGACTACAGGACATCCACTCCTGGAAGTCTGAGCTCCAGCGGCACATCGACCAGCTGCTGTCCGACAGCGAAGCACTGCAGGTGCTCAAGACGCGGCTGGAGAAAGCGCAGGACGCCACCGAGACCCCGTACGCCATCACCACCGATAATTTAAACTGCAGGACGAGAAGACCGGGACCAGACCTGGTTCAGGACACCGTGGAGCAAGAGCTGATAAAGGTGAACATTTGTTAGATAAGATGTGTGAAGTAAAGTGACACCTATAGCAGAGCGTTAAAAACAATACTTAGTAACTATCTATAATCAGAGTCCAAATAATAATGCAAACAATAGTATTACTTTCTTTAAGATCTACTAAGAATTAAATGTCATAATAAAGGACAAGGAGGATTATGTTTGGTTAGAAACACATGGGAGACACTTCCCTCGTCTTTACTCGCAGCCCTTCTCACAGTCATTCTCTCAGGACCAAGTGTTCAATACTGAATTTGTTAGAACCTGAAGCAGCTCCAGCATCGGGCTCAGTGTGACTGTGTTTTGCAGGAAGTGGACCTGATCAGGAGCATCCAGGATCTTCTGAAGAAAACGACAGCTCAGGTTGTCACTCAGATCAAGTGAGTGTTGCCTGATACTCATTCAGAAAATGTCATATTCTTGGCTAAGACTTGTGAAATTACCCTACTTTGATGTGTGTATGATTGTGTGTGTGTCAGGTTGAACAGAGGGACCAAGCAGATGTTAGAGTCGGACTGGTCCGATAAATACCAGGCCTACAGCTTGGATGATCACTGTGGAAGACACAGTAACATGAGTCCGGACACAAAGCACCACCCAAGCTCAGCCTCCATGCAGGACCAGTGAGTGTGAGCCACTGTGAAGTTACAATACCATTCACATGTGTTATACTGGCTGCTTCCCTGTGTTCTGCAGGGTGTGTAACCGCTCGTCGTGGACAAAGTTCACCCAGGACAACCTGAACAAGGCCTTTCAGGAGGAACAAGCCACCCTCACTCTCAGGTCAGAGTGACGACGATAAACCTCAGTGTGCCGGGAGCTCAAACGTTTGCAGTAAACTTAATTCAACTGTTTGTGTGCCCCAGACGTCTGGTGGAGCAGGTGCTGCAGGACACCACTGATGATCTGAGAGACCAGTGCTCCAGCGTGGACCAAGCCTTCAGTCAGCGCTGCATGGAGCTGATACAGGCCAAGACCCAGCTGGAGACTAAGCTTGCAAAGGTGCACGCAGAGACGGTCACACAGGCAAAGTGATTTATTGACTGGTATAAATAATTATAATTATGTGATGGTGTGTGTGTGTGTGTGTGTGTTTGTGTGCAGACCTTGGAGCAGATTGGGGCCCAGGAGAGGAATATTCTGACTCTGCAGAAGGCCATCAACAACAAAGGGGCTCCTCTGAGAGTAGCTCAGTCCAGACTTTACCTTCGCTCTCTCAGACCCAACATGGAGCTCTGCAGGGACGATCCCCAGCTCAGGTACAAACACACACACACACACACACACACACACACAATCACACAGAACTGAGAACACGTACTGTATTCATGTCCATCTCCTCCCTTCCTTTCTGTGTCTAGTTTGGAGGGGGAGGTAAGACAAATTGATGCCACTCTGACGTCTCTGAACCAGCAGCTGAGCGAGGCCAGAAGTTCCCTGTCCCGCCTGGAGGAGTCACGCATGGCTCTGGAGAAAGAAATCAACTGTAAAACCCACTCACTGTTCATCGATCGAGACAAGTGCATGACTCACCGTAAACGATACCCAACAGTCTTCACTCTGTCAGGATACTAAAAACACCTCAGTTGTGTGTTCGTGTGGGGTCAGTCATTAAAATTGTATGTTCTGCATCTGGCTTTGTGATGTGTTATATGGTCACTGATTTACTGTGTGAACAAGAAAGCTTGTAATAGGTGAGGAGCAGTGACGTGCAGTCAGGGGAGGCAGGGATGAGCTGTGCTGCACCTCTGTGCCACACAGACTGACTGATGCCCGTATTTGGCACATGCCCATTGTTGTTTCTTTTTCTATCACCAATATACAAGTTTATACCTGTTCATTATATTTAATGAATGTGTGTGACATATTTAATCTTTCTGATCCATCATAAATGCGCATTGGTAAGGCAGGAAGTACCGCGCTGCACCGATAGGGGCAGTGCTGAGCACCACACGCTCAATAATTTCACAGGTGCATGTCACTGTGTGTTCCTCTGCAGAGGTTGAGGGTGAATCCCAGACTAACAGTAAACTCTGTTAAATTTGTTCAGACAAAAAACAGGAGGTATTAGAGAGAGAAGATTCACTTCAAGAAGTTCTGCTTCAAACAAGTAAGAGAAAGAGAACCTGCACTTTAAAACTTTTACTTATTCGATTTGCTCGACATTTGATTTGTCACGTTTAACTGTAATGATGATTTAATCCACTAGAGTGAGCTATTGAGTCTTAATATCGAATCTCCTGTTGCATCTCTTTGCAGTCTGCTCTTCAATTGGCAAACATAGGGCATGGAAATAATAATTTGTTAAATTTGTTTAAACACAATCTACGTCTACTAATAATATCTTTGATATGGGTTTTGAGTCTTCTCTACCAAAGTGAAAGATCGAGAGACCAGGGAACCAGGAAAACATACCAGAGAGTGTGGCATGACAGGGTTGATTTGATCTCCGCTATACTGGGCTCTACTTAAAAATAAATAGTCACAAATGATCAAAACTAAAAAGTTAATTATATAATTCAAATGACATAAATCACTTTTAGACGTGATTGATGAATGATTCTATCATCACTTTTATGTTATGCTTAGCTCAATAAGAGTTACAGTATTTTATTGTCCTATTTAGAAACATCTTCCCTCCTTATACCTATGGGACTGTTTGTCTCTGTTCTTACACAGAGCTTCCTTCAAGGGAGATTGTGCCACGACTGAGGATGTTGAAAATAAACTAAACCTCATGCAAAGGGACACAGTTCAGACAGGCAGCTCCTTTCTTACTGCAGAGCACCTGGTATTTAAATTATTTTTATGACACCACTGTGTGTGTGTGTGTGTGTGTGTGTGTGTGTGTGTGTGTGTGTGTGCGCGCGCACAGGCATGAACATGATGTTATAAAGTGGTTTTTTTAAAAAAAGCAATCACAGATTTTCAGGCTTCTACACATTGAGAGAATCTTTAATGGTTACAGTGAGGTTAAAGCTCGGGGAGGGAGGACAGACAATAAAATAAATTCACTCCACAGGTTGTGTGTGTACATACTGTGTGCGTGGAATAAAGAGAAAAGAGAGAAACCACGATCGCGTAGAAGTAGAGCTCACTTGTATTCGCTCATGTGACCAACTTGCACACAACGCTGGTTTGAGTTGAAATAGCTGCTGCAGTGTAAAAACTGACAACACAATAAAAAAGCATTGCATGTAGATTAAGCCTGTCTGTGTTGTGTCAGTAATATAATCTGACAGCTATGGAACTAAAGTTGAAATTAATCCTGTGTGTTATGCATCAGATTTCCTTTGTGTTTCAATTGCTTTCTGTGGTCATTTTGCCTTTTGAAGACTTTCTCTGATGAGCTATAAATGATGGAAAGGACAAATGTGACCAAATAAAAAAATCTGCTTAAATCCAAAAAAAATGTGAGGGATGGATAAAGCAGCAGATCTGAGGGAGTGACAGACAAAGAAAGAGGGAGGGAAAAGAGGAGAATAGAGAGAGTGCAGGAGTCACTCACTGCCTTCTTTTTCTTTGGTGCCTTCTCCCTTCCTTCTCCCAGTGAATCCAAGCTGGGATCAACAGATAGGTGAGAAAACTTCAGCATTTCTTCTCTTTCTTCTCCTTTTCTTTATCTTTCATCTAACTTGTTTCTTGTTTTTCTGTTGTCAGTTCAAGATTTTACATTTTTAGTTTTAGATTCCATCTCTGCAGCTGCCTGACCTGCACCACACTCATCTCTCCTCCAATTAGTTGTATTTCTGCCCTCATTAATCTGAGGTATACCTCATTTCGTTGTATGTTATGCATCTACAGAAGAAATTCACTAACCTGTTGATGAATTCATTTGCTGTGAGATCTCAATCTCTTGCTCCCCAACTCTAGCTTCTTACTCTCTACTTGAAGATAAAAATTTTAGGATGAATTAACATTCATTTTGTTCATTAACCAAACTGCCTCTTACCAAGACAGACCTGCTACTTTAGTTATGTGTGAGAACATTTTTATGATGGTGTTTATTTGCTTTTGTGTCTGTTGGCTAAATATGTGCAGCTAAACTTGAGGGTTTGTGGGAAGCCAAAGTTTCCGCTGGCTGGATGGAGAGGCTACTTTTAGCTTCAGTTATTATTCCCTTTGCGCTGACTGTTCAGACAGAGCACTACGTGTTCACAGGCATCCGACTGTCCTTTCAGGGACTGATTATCTTAAGAGATAAAAACATCTTTCATATTACTGTGGAATGTTCCATTTTGTAATTATATGTCTTGTCTGAGTAGCAAATGTGAGTTTGAGATATTTGGGATTTTTGTGGCAACATGCACATTTATTTAGAAACTGAACAAGCTTTACGTGCATCTGCATGTTTGCCGTACTGTCTTACTCCTCTTTGCGTGAAATCACTTGTTTCCATCTGCTTTCTTCATTTGTCGTTTTGTTTTTTCTTCCCAGGATGCTGTGCCTCAGCTACTTGTCCACACTCCTCCTCCTGCTTTGCCTCAGCCCCCCTCCACTGTCAGCGCAGGACATTAAAGTACGTCTTGCAGGCGTAGGCCGGCGCGGTGCAAACGAGGGGCGTGTGGAGGTGTTCCACAACGGAGCATGGGGCACCGTATGTGATGACAACATAGATATTAATCTGGCCAATGTGGTCTGCAAAGAGCTCGGCTTCAAACGCAGCTTTACGTGGGCACACAGTGCAAAGTTTGGCCAGGGACAAGGTTTGTCAGTGTATCCCACACGCTTCTTGCATATTTAGTCTCTTACCTCAATAAATGAACTCCTTTTCTTGCTGCTAGGTCCGGTTTGGCTGGACAATGTGCGCTGCAAGGGCACAGAACTCTCCATTGCACAATGTGTCTCCAATGGTTGGGGAGTCAATGACTGCACCCATGCTGAGGACCTGGGAGTAATCTGCAGTCCAGAAAGAAGACCTGGCTTCCCTCCTGCCACTATGGAAGAAGTCTCTCCATCTTCCAGGAACCAGCCAAACCAACCGAGACAGAGAAACCCACCACCACCGCCACAGACAGTGTACCCGCCAGCTCCAGCTGCAGCTCCAGGTCCAGTCAGAGGCCATGAGATTGCCCTCAATCGCAACCCAGCTTCATCGCGTCGCAACATCTCGCCACATGAAAATGGCCACGAGATCCAGCTGCTGCGGCGGAATCGAGGTGGTTACAGGGCAAATGAGAATGTAAGCCCAGCTTTGCCACAAGGGCACCAGCTACCTTCACGTCTGGCAAATGGTGCAGCCTACAGGCCGAGACAGGAGGCCAGTCCACAAGCAGTGAGAGGAGAAGCAGAAGGGGAGGTGTACAGACAGCCTCATTCCCAACTTCGGTCTGAGCCGAGGAGCGAGCCCAGTGGGAACCATGTCGAACCAGACCCAATTTATCCAGACTTGGGACTCGAGAACGATGTGCTGTACACACAGGTAAAAACACTTAACCTCCAGTACACACCACCAAAGCTGGCCAGTCTTTATCCAGACTCACGTACAGAGCCACAGGCCAGTGGGCATGTATAATTAGAGACAAACGTAAAACCAGACCTTCTCCAGATCGAGTACTTGTGCACCAGCAGTGCCTGAAGTGTAGTTTAACCACCAGGACCCAACTATTCAATGGTGCAAGACCTTCATACCAGAGGAAATTGCTTGTGTTTGGCTTTTACTTCTTTTCATCTTGCAGAGTTTACACTTTCTTTACACTTCTGTTATCATCACGACATTTAATCCCAATGCATTAAACAAACTGTCTGCACTGTGTTATTTCCTTCCTGCTGCCTACAGTATACAATGTGGATGACTAGTTCTATGATGATTAGAGGCACGGCACAGGATCATGTCAGGTTATCATTCTCTCAATCTGTTTAGTTAAACAACAAATTAAGTCATGTTTTCCTTTACTCGAACCTTGTTTTATTTCATATGCCCGTTCAGATACAGTACAAAACGCATGTTCCCTTTGATCAGGGCTCTGAGCGGGTTCACTTAGAGGAAGCTCGCCTGCGGCCTGTGCTGTCCAGCAACCGCGGCGGGCTGGTGACAGAGGGAGTTCTGGAAGTGAAGCATTCTGGGAAGTGGCGTCATGTGTGTAGCCAGGGATGGGACCACCGCAACAGCCGCGTGGTCTGCGGCATGCTGGGATTCCCTGCAGCTGAAGCGTTTGACAAAAACGCCTACAGGTGAGCATGTGAGGATGGACATGACGATGAGACAGAGAGAGATAAAAAGTGTGTGTGAGTGAGTGCGGTTATGAAAGGTATGGAAACTGTGTTGGTCTGCATATGCCACCAGGGATTAGGCAGCCTTGTGCTCTACTACAGGGGGGACTGCTGTTCCATCCCCCCCGTAGTAGAGGTTAACCACGACCGCACATTGCAGGACATGTCCACTGTGGCGTTAGCCAAGCCCAGCTGACTGCCAGGACTGTCTGCCCCACTGGCCTTCAACACAGACCTTCCAAAGTATGTTATTCATGTCAGACCCAGACTACAAGATTATCATCATCATCATCTTGGTGTGTATCTTTACATGAAACCTCCATTACACGCTTTCTAATCTCATATAATTAAGAAACTCTGGGTGAAAACTGTGTGCAGCAGCACTTTTTGAAGCAGTGGCATGTCTGGATTCACTTCATCGTTCACTGCTGAGGGAATCAAATTAAATCTCAAAATACATTCATAGCAGAGTTTATGTAATCTCAGCTATTAAACTGCGTTATTTCATAATTAAGCAGTGAGATTCTGTCATAATAGATCCAAGCCCTTGCCCTTCTGTTAGGTTCCTGCTGAGGTTTCTGAAAATCTGCACAGGCTTCTTTCTGTCCACTGTTTTTAAAGCTGCAATAATGAACTGTGTTGGGAAATATACCTGAGAACTCTCATTGACACATTACCCACAGAAAAATCAGTGACTGAATTACTCAAAGCTTTGCATTGCTCATTATTATAATGACAGTAAACATCCAAATCTCCCACATCTGCACATATTTTGCACATCACATGTAGAAATAAAAAACTAAACAGTGCAGTTTTACCAGCAAAGAAAGTTGAAGGATTTTGTTCACTATGCCGCAGACACTAGTTTTGATTCAGTGACTCCTCAGAAGCGTGGTTCCACGGCGTTCGAAAACAAAGAGGTGGCTCTTCAATTTACACATAGCTGCAACTAACCACTCACCAAAGCAGCTAAGGACACAAAACCTTTAAATAATACAACTGTGGATTTCTTTCTTCTTTCTATTTTTATTTTCTAACAAACACCAACATTTATATAGAATTGGTTGGTTCTGGTTTTAGAGTCTGCTTCTACATTTTGAACCTCACCACTTTCATTTTCAATACAGCGCGCAGCTGTTTTCTGAAGACCTGAACTATACCTTTGACTATGGTCAAAAGCTCTTTAATTGTTCCCCAAACACACGTTATTCATTCAGCTAATAATTTCAGACCGCTGTGTTGATTTTATCCCACAAATCCAACTCATCAGTCTAACTTTAGCCATAAATACCCACCTACATAAACCCTCAACACATTCCATAAAAACCTGAACACCCCACGAGTCTCACACACATGCTGACACATTCCTCGCTCCACCCTCGGCAGCTCACGAGTACAACATCCACGTGCACACAGAAACAAACAAGCGCGCACTCTTGTTCACACGCAAACACAGCCACCTGTGTGTCCATCTGCCTGCCCACAGAGGTCTTTTTATGGCTCGGCCAACAGGACGACTGTACTCACTGCTGCCTGCCCTCCGCCTGCTCTGTGTCGCCAGTAATTACCCGCTGTATTCTACCAGGACACAGCAGCTGCAGCCATCGCTTCACAAGTAATAACTCTCTCTGTCACATTCTCTTATCTCTCTTTCTTCCTCTGAGCTGTGAGGGTCAGATGCAATGTAATGCTAAACCTCACTTTTACCCGCGTTGTCCTCAGACCCTTTCAAGTCTAAGAGCACGGCCGTAAATTTAGGCTTAGTGTAGAAAACCAAACTGAAAAACACCTCAAGGTTTTCTGGAGAAACACAACCTTTCTGTGCCAAACACCCAACCACCAGTTTGTGTAAGGACCAGACGAGGCCAGAGAATGTTGTTTGTTTTTTGTCAACCTCTGCCTGGCTACCTGGGAGATTAATGGAGCATCCATTTTCTGCTACGGTAAACAGCTGAGGGAGGTTTTACTAAGCAGCATGAGGTGGATTGTTTTCTGCAAATGCGCTTCTAGAAATGAAAAGGTTTGTGCTGATAAACTGTGCTATGTCACATAGAGACAAAAGAAATATTTTAGCCGTTCACTTCAAGCGGCCTGACTCTAAAGACGATGGCAACGTGAGCCCCTCAGCTTGTGCAACATTTGGGTCCAGATAGAAAAACACCTGCTGAACAAGTAGCTACAACCTCCAAGAGCTGCCATGCACCTGTCTGAATACAGGTGTCACATATTATTTATTATGACGATAATAGTCGCATCAGATCACATGCTACCTACTGTACTGGCAGTGGTCCATGCCTGCTCTTCTTTGGGATTTGTGTCCACTTTACCAGCTGTAATTATGGTCTGAGAGATCTTCTAATCTTGTATTCTCTCTCGAACTCTGCTGTGTCAGCACTTCCCTCCATGGCCATGTGGTTGGGTTTTTTTTTTTCCTTTGTTACTGCCTGTTAACTTGCTCAGTGCGTTTTACAGATGTTTAACTACTCCCCCGCTTTGCTCTGCTTACAAAAGTCAAGTGCTAAAGCCATTTTGCAGCGCCCTTGTTTCATCACATCCACGCTCTCTTTGAGGTCGACTTCTTCAGTTCGTCTAATTTCACCCCCTGCTCGTTGTTTCTCCCCGACTCATTTACAGCTTTTAAAATGCCTTTTGTGACAATTATTCTGAAAACCACATTTGATGGGAAGCAAGTACCTCTTTGAGTTTTTGTTCATGGAGGTTGTCTAGTGGCTGTTGTGGAGTCAGTGTGGCAACCTGCTGCCTCTTCTGTGAGTCGATGGTTCCAGTCAGGCAGCTTTGCATTCACGCAGTATAATAATAGGTGATCTCTGCTTTCCCAACAGTCAGCTGCTCTCTTCAGTGTGGCTTACGGTGTGGTATTGTGTGGTCAGCTGAGTAAAAAACCTGGCACATAGATGGAGATCCTGAGAAGTAAGAAGGTTTGTTCCTGGTTCAGTAGCAATGATGCGGTCACAACCTGTTTCTCTGAGACTTTTCTTCATTTAAATCTCCATGTAGGACTAAGAGTTTTTCAACCTGATCTGAATCAATCACATTATTTTAAAAAGAATGTAGGACAAGAGTCAAAACCAAAACCAAAAGAACATGCTTTTCGTGTTCATGTGAATTTAAGCGATGCTTGTAAATGTCACCCATTTCACAGACGTTTCAGACTTACATCACTTGCTTAGTGCTTCCCACCAGGCAGTTATAGCATTGGGTAACAACGCTGAGGTTTTAAGGAGCTCTGTTTTTACAGATGCAAGGCGGGGAAAGTTGATATGTACGTGCATATTTCCATGTCTGCTGTGTGCAACCCAACATGCTACTGCTCGACTGCACAAACTCTGCCGAACAGAGCTGGCAATTATATGCAAAGCACCGCCGCCGCCCCCCTCCTGCACACCACGAGCTGACACCCCTTCCAGTCTATGTCTCTCATTTAGATTTTTTGGTTTACCACCCAATTATGAAAATTTGAAACTGTGTAAACACATGTAGATGGGCTCGCATGCATATTGGTTTTTCTACAGTTGTAAGGACAATCGCTGTAAATATACTGTGTATGCTTGCTCTCACCCTAACCTGGTCTACACCAGCTGTAGCCTTACTCCCAGATCTGCGTTTTAGACCTCCATCAGTTGTACACATTTCATACAACTCATGCACATATGTTCCTGTTTTATTTTAAAATGAAATGCCATGGGAGTCATGAGATCCGTCACCCCGCACTAACATAAGTAAAAGGATAACCTGAAGAAACAAAATGTTTCTCTAACAGCAAACATTTTCTGGTTTTAGGGATTTACCTGCTTTGACTTTAAACAAACACAGCCACCAGACCAGATAAGGACTTACACTTACTGTAGATTTTACACAAGCAGCAGTTCAAGTGAGAGAATAATAATATGCAACTTGAATGGAAAGTTTGTTTTACAGTTAAATAAACTGCATATGCACAGTTTGCCATTCTCTGGGCTATTGTTGGATTGTAAATTACACACCTCTCATCTTATGTTGGGATTGTGGCTAATAACCCATGATATTGGAGTTCTCCTGGAAAGAAAGCGTTCCCATTTTAGTTGACCAAACATTTTCTGAATCTGGCCATGCATTTAACTTTCCTCCTGTTTATTCTTGGTGTTATAAGTCAAATATAATTCAAGTACATTCGTTGAGCCCAGCTGTACCTGTCTGTGGTCATACTGGCTGATGGAAGCGGTCAGCTCTAAGGTGCGTGCTTGTGTCACATAAGGACTTTTCCTGCTGTGACACTGACTGACTGGTTTGTGAATTATTCCGTTTGTTGAATTCTCCCGTTCTTTGCTGTTTTAGGTTTGGAGCCTGGTGAGAGTCTGTGTGCCCACCAGTTGGGGGCTCATTTGTGTATACAGAGTTTCCCTTTAAAATGTGACTCTAGTTTAAAATAATAACCATGAAACTAGTCACAGGATAGAAAACCTTGTTGAATTTGGCAGACCTCAGAAAGACTCCCAGGGATTAATGTATAGTGCCTTATTGGTCTTTTTTTTCATGTGGATGTAGGTATATAGACAAAGCTAAAAAAAGTCATTACAAGAAGGTGGTGGTTTAAAAGGGAAAGATGAAAGAAAAGTGGAGGTTTGTGATCCGTTATTGTAAATATCTGCCTTTTTCTTGCTCTATGTCTCTTACACGAGGGCTGTGTTTATCTAAAAACACACACGCCCTCTCCACCATGTTGTGTGTCCCTGCTATTTACAGCTTTCAGTGTGTTTATTCAAGGCTTGATGGACAGAATGGAGGAGTAGGGATGTCAAGGGAGAGGAGAAAGGATGATTGTGGAGACTGGGCAGGAGAGGAGCAGACTGCGGGAGTGTATAAGTTGGTTGTTTAGTCTACTGGATGTAAATGTGATGCGATGTTCTCTGTCTTACAGGAAACTGTGGGACTCCAAGCTGGCTGATCCATCCTCCAGGTAGAATCAACACATAAACTTTAAATGTGACACAGACTTCTTCTTCCTTTTTTCTGATTTGTGGTTGCTCCTCTATTTCATTCCCACCCAGGTTGAGGACACAGATCACTAAAAAGGCATACTGGGTGGAGAAGGTGCAGTGTCAAGGTGCAGAGGTCTCTCTGTCCCACTGTCAGGCCCAGGTGTTTCTCCACAGGAGTGATGTACCATGCAGGGGCGGCATGCATGCTGTGGTCCGCTGTGTCCCCGGATCCCAGTTCGCACGCAATGGCAGAGCACCTGCACCACCCGCTGTGCAGGTCAGTGAGGAGGCCAAAGTCCAAAAATAGTGATCAAATAATGGCAGAGTGATCAGTATACGTTTTTGTGTGAAGAGATAATAAGTAAATGCAAAAACTGTTCGCAAAATATGAAGCAAGCACCAGTTTGCTTAGGATTCATAATTATAACACAAAAATCTCAGAGGAAATTTATTTTCGCATGTTGCTGCAGCTTTCCGTTTCAAACCGAAAGAAAGAATAAAGACATAACCAGAAACAATATCAACACAGATACTAAATAATTAATATACAAAAATAAAAAATTTAAATAGGCAACAAAATCACAATCAAAAATATGTCCTTCGTGTAATGTTGAAGGTTATCAGAATATAGATACGCTAAGGACAGGAATTATACAGTTTTATATGGCCACACGAAGAAATGATCTCCTGTGTCTCTTCATTGGCTGAACCTGCTCATCTGTTCAGCCAGGAGTTTAGACAGTATCCTCTTCTCAGCCAAAGCATGTAGTGGGTCCAGCTCTAACACCAGAACTGAACCAGCCCTCCTGAATAACTTGTCCAGTGTGTTAGAGTCGGCCACCTTCAAGCTACTGCCCCAGCAAACCACAGCAAAGCAAATGACACTGGAAACCACAGACTAAAACAAGATGTTAAAGGACCTGAGCCTCCTAAGAAAATACAGCCGGATCTGGGCTCTTTGTACAGAGTGCTCATGTGTGTAGTCCAGTGTAGTTTATTGTCTTAGTGCACACCAAAGTATTTATATTCAGACACATACTCCACCTCCTCCTATAGAGAGATGAGGGACAGGACCCCCAGATTTCCTGAAAGCCACCACCAGTTCCTTTGTTTTGCTGATGTTGAGCTGTAGGCGGTTTTGCTCACACCAGTCCACAAAGCTGTCCACCACGCCCATCACTCTGTGATGTCTCCACCCTGAATACATCCTACAACAGAGTCATCAGAGAACTTCTAAAGGAGGCAATACAGGTACTCTGTGTTATATCTGAATTCTGAGGTGTACACGGTGACGAGAAACAGGGACAGATCTGTCCCCTGTGGACCAGACCACAGTGTCAGACACACAGTTCTGCAGGCAGGCGTACTGGGGGCGGACAGTGAGGTAGTCTATAAACCCGGAAATCTTGGGAGGGTCAACCAGCATATCAGTCACTGCGCTACCTCACGTGATCTGCTGTGATGGTGGCTGAGACATGTGGGGGAAGACAGGGAAAGAAAGGAAAATCTAATGTCAGCATGGAACAGTTCAAAGTAGTTTACAGTAGTCTGTCAGACAAACTTAGATGCTAAAATCTAAACAGAATAATAATAAGTTCAATTGACTTGCTTTCACCACCTTAACTCTCCCTTTTTCCTTCCAGCCTGTTGTCCGTCTGAAGGCAGGACCTCGGCTTGGAGAGGGTCGCGTTGAAGTGCTGAGAGAGGGCAAGTGGGGCACGGTGTGTGACCACCTGTGGGACATCACTGCAGCCAGCGTGGTCTGTAGGGAGCTGGGCTTCGGAACAGCCAAGGAGGCCCTCACCAAGGCTCAGCTGGGACAGGGTAGGAGAAAAGGCATAAACACAGCCACACAAAAAGGTGTATGCTTTGAATCAAGCAGTTTAACTCAGCGATGCTCCTCAGTGAGACTAAACAGTTCTCAGTCTAAATGTCTGCTACTAAGAACTGAGCAAACAAACAGAGAAAATGTTTACAGCCTCTTTTACTTCTTCTGTAGAAGCCGATTGTTGAGGAACTCTACCCCAATGACCAATTATACTGTACAACTGTAAACTATGCTTAAGGCAAACAAAAGCGTCGGTGTCGTGTGTTGTTGTCAGAAATTAGCCTGTTGTATGTGAAAAGCTTGTTCAGCTTTGAAAAGCAGGATGTCCGGCAATCGGCACGGAGCACGATCAAACATTTAGGAATGCTGATTATTTTGGCGCTGCCTTTGTGGGTGTGAAAATATAGCCACTAAATTGTAATACAATAATAGAGTGACAGGAAATAGCATAGGCTCCGTAGTTTTTATTTTCTTTCCATACCTCTGCAGTAGCTCTGTAATCATGTTCATTTCCTCCCATTATCTTCCTGCCCAAATGATTACATGGCGTGTGCTATTATGGTGGCTGAATTTCCTTCTCTCTGTTTCACTTAATGAAGTAAGTCATGGAAACCATTTGACTATTACTCTTTTAAACTGGCTACAATAGAGCTGCTGTGTCTAAATGTAGTTTAGTGTCTGGGCATTGTGACCTGTAATGTGTGTCTGGACCGTTTTAATAGTTGTGTGAACATATAACATAAAACCATTGCAGGAGTGATGCAGCAAGTCACAGAACCCCCAGACCTAGTGACATCATTAGCTATTTAAAGACTAATTATAGGGCTTTATAGGTCCTGAGCCTGTGCCTCACACACCTACACAAATGGAGATGTGTTCAAAGATTCTAAATTTTGCCATTCACTGTTTAAGTTAATAAAACATGATCCTGGTGTGCAGTGTGGAGCTCAGACTGTACCGTCATTTAGGCAGGAAGCTCTCTGGCTAAGCTAAATTTAGGAGCCACATTAGAGGTATGGATGACATCTGGGCTTATATGGACACCTGTGGCTGCAGAGCCACTAGGTTTTAAAGACTTTTATGTAGCATGTGTCTTTTTGCACACCATGCTCTCTGTTTTAGGTACGGGTCCCATCCACATGAACAGTGTCCAGTGCTCAGGCAGCGAAAGGTCAATCACAGAGTGTCAGCACCGACCGGTGCCGCTTTACAGCTGCAAACACACCCAGGACGTAGCAGTCCGTTGTAACGTGCCCAACACTGGCCTGCAGGCTACGGTGAGTAATAACCATGAAAATGTGCCTACACATCCACAGACAAGTGCTATGTAGTCACAGGAAAACAGTTTCTTCCTCCATCCACATTCAGGTGCGTCTGGCAGGAGGCAGAGAGCCAGCAGAGGGCCGCGTGGAGGTGCTGATCGAGGTCGGAGGAGTGAAGCGCTGGGGTGTTGTCTGCAGTGAGAACTGGGGCATCAACGAGGCCATGGTGGTCTGTCGACAGCTGGGCTTCGGCTTTGCCGCAAGAGCTCATCAAGTTAGCAACAAAATGAGAGATGATGTTGTTTTGCCAGTTTTCCTTTCACAAGTTTTCCTTTTATTCTCTCCTTTCTGTCTCTGTGTCTCTTTATTTCCTTCTTTCTCTCTCTCTCTCTCTCTCTCTCTCTCTCTCTCTCTCTCCCCCCGGCCTACTGTTTGTGTGCCTCTGCTGTGTTATTACTGAGGCCTGAGGAAATTACAGGCTTTTCAAACGTCCACTTCCAGCACACAGAAAATAAAAGAGGGAAAGTGAGGTGAAGAGAGATCGGGAGAAATTCGCAGTGCAAACATACTGAAAATAGAACTGTGCATGGAAAGGGCCGCGTGAATGAGATTGAGGGGGGCTGGGAACGTTCAACAGGAAAGGGGAAAAAAGTGGAAAATGTGATATTTCCTGTGAAAAAGGGGGTTGGTTGTTTAAAGCAGTGACTGCTATTTGCTATAAGCTATGAAATATGTTTTACGTTCCTTTCTCATGATTCGATAAGTGCTGAAGCAACAACACAAATGACCTCTAATGAGTTTGTGTGTGTGACTTTGTGCTATTCTCTCTGTAGGAGACCTGGTACTGGCCTGGCTCTTCAGACGCTGGGGAGGTGGTGCTCAGTGGGACTCACTGCGTCGGCACTGAGATGTCTGTCCAGCAGTGTCGCAGAAACACACACGTCTACTGTCCAAGAGGAGGAGACGGCCGAGCAGCAGGAGTTACCTGTGTAGAAAGTGAGTCCAGAAACCTGCAAATAAGCCATCTTATGAAATGACTGCACAGTAAACTCTGACCCCCTTCTGACCCCTGCAGCTGCTCCCGACCTTGTGGTCGATGCCCAACTTGTTCAGGAGACAGCCTACCTGGAGGACAGACCCCTCCACCTGCTCACTTGTGCCAATGAGGAGAACTGTTTGTCCTCCTCTGCTGCCAGGATGAACTGGCCCTACGGACACCGCCGCCTGCTGCGTTTCTCCTCTCGCATCATGAACATGGGTCGGGCTGACTTCCGTCCCCGGGCCACCAGAGAAAGCTGGGTTTGGCACCAGTGTCACAGGTAAGGGAGGCTGGTAGGAGGAAAGATCAGCTCACTGTGTCACTTAGAGAAATGTACGATTGGAACAAGCTTCTCATTTGACCTCTGCAACAGTATTTTGAGTTTCTATGCAGTGATTCTGGCTGCTGCACGATCTAGTTGGAAAAGAAATGCTGCATAACCCCCACATGGCACACAAATGGGCATCATTATGAGATGGCACAAGAAAGGGAAAGATTTTACAAGAATACACAGCTGTTATGAGAGGCCAGGAAATTAAAAGCGAAAGATGAATGGGAATTTAAGGTTCTGTGATTGGAATAGGATCAGTTAGTGCACCGCAGCGAAGATCTGGGTTATAAATACACACGTATGAAAGTCTGTTATTTAACACCATAAACACAATCTTTTATTTTCTAAAATGTAGCTTACAATAAACATCCTCCTCAATAGTCAGCCAGTTGTTACAATCAGAGCCATAACTGCACCCAGCACAGTACAAAAACAAGAAACTGAGCTCAGTGTCTCTCTCTCAGCCACAAGCCAGTCACTACCTATCCAAACAGCAAACATGCGGTTTCACATTCAGTTCTGGTAGTGTCTGCTCTGGAAATGGTTTGGCAATAGTCGAAAGAGCAACACCAAACCGATGTCTGTCTGCAAAACGAGTGGACTTTTCATCTTCTCCTCATCCTCAGGCACTACCACAGCATCGAGGTGTTCACCCACTATGATCTGCTGACCCTCAATGGGACCAAGGTGGCTGAAGGTCACAAAGCCAGCTTTTGTCTGGAGGACACCTACTGCCCCGATGGTGAGACGGTCACAAATTACTGTCTGGTTTTTGGGATGGATGTCTGGATAGGAGAGCACAACCGTGACAAACATAAAGGGAATCACGAATACATAAAAGTGCAAAGCTAAAATCCCATAATGAGCATTCAAAGTCAGCTGTAAGATCAGAGGCCAAGCCTAAAATGATCTTGGCTTTGCAAAGCCCAGACAGCTTACTGTAGATCCTTTCTATTGACTGAATGTCCCAAAAAAAGATGTGGTTTTTAAATCATAATTTCAGCCTCTTGGTAGAAATGTAAATCCCTGACTGTCTGCAAAGACAATTTATGTATCATACTATCCCCAAAAGGGTTATTCAGCGGTAACTGGACTTGTTTGAGTTCCTTCTCATGGATCATGAGATAATATGCACCATA
This sequence comes from Microctenopoma steveboyesi, assembly GCA_032359275.1. NCBI lineage: Eukaryota > Metazoa > Chordata > Actinopteri > Anabantiformes > Anabantidae > Microctenopoma > Microctenopoma steveboyesi. Next base: position 15,785,439 of record JAUMHF010000001.1, read on the forward strand.
CTAATTTATTTCCTACCTTTTTGCTCTTGCAGGTATTCATAAGCGCTACGCCTGCTATAACATGGGTGATCAGGGTATCTCGGTTAACTGCTGGGACACCTACCGCCACGACATTGACTGCCAGTGGGTCGACATCACAGACATACGACCCGGTGAATACATCTTTCAGGTTGGTTTAATATTACAGAACTTTCTTACAACAACATGAAATGTCCCAAGCTATTGCAGTGGGCTGTGAAACTGTTCTACCTATAAAAATCCAGACAAAAAAGAATACAATTGTACAAAAACTCTTGGCTCATGCAAAAAAGCAGAAGAAAAAAACAGCAGAGTAACTGTTTCAACATCTAAAAGCGCACGTAAGATAAAAGCTTGCGATTAAAGACTATAATTTGAGCAAAATGGCTCTTGGCTGTGTTTCCAGCCACTCAGGTACACAGGGTGTGTGCGTATTTAAGGAAAGTGAATGTACAGTAGTCTGGATTTATATAGAAAGTAGGCCTGCTATTAGTTCACCCATTCAGAAAGCACAGCCTTACTGGCAGAGGAAAAGCTCCATCAGCACTTTTACATTTGTACAGAGGGGGTTTGAACTTTGAAACCCGAGCTCATTCACGTCTCATCTGGACATCTAGACATCTTTTTTTTTTCTCTGGCAGCGTAGTGGCACCGAGCATAATCAAAATGTTTGACCCGTATGTGTGGACTGTATGTAAACTACGTGAGGGAGTGGTCCGACACTGTGCTATATCAGTCTGTGCTGCTCATGTGACGAGCCACGTCTCGAGAGATAATACCACATACATGTCATTAAGCAAAGATCCTCGGATGTCATGACAACGTGAGCAAGCAGTACTTTGTGGTGATGACTGTGGTGCAACAGTAGTTGAGCTGCTTATAAATTTGTGTAAGAAGTGAGAGACGCAGGGCAGATGCCTGCTCGTCTTTCATGTCGCTGGGTGTTTCTTTAAATATTTCCCAAGAAATGCAGGGTGGCGGCCATTTTTAGGACCATACATTTAAAGTATGAGTCACATTCACCTCAGCCTGATTGCCGAGGTGAATGTGACTCCTGAATGCTCCGTCATTTAAGAACAAGCTTCGCAACCTCACAGCAGTCTTTTACATCACAGTGACAACCTTTCATTGTCCTGTAAAACAGGCTGTGGGCCCTTTGTTTCGCATTATTACAAGAGCTTTTAAAAAGGCATCAGCTGCCACCAGCTCAATGTGCTGTTTTACACCAGGGCTATAAAATATTTGCTTAAATCATCTGGTTGCTTCAGCAGGCACTATTTAAAAATACACAAAGTTCTCGACAGCAGATTTGGCTTCAAATGTAATTGAAAGAATTGTCATGATGAATTTTTTTACATGTAAAATCTTTCTTTGTGAATATAATTGGAACCACGAAATGTATACTATTTATACTGTAAAAAATGAAACTGGGTCGCTTTATTGAATATGTGGTCAGGTTATCTGTTTGATGTGTGTGTCAGGAAAATTCATTTGTGTGCCTTTCTTATATATGGCAGGCAGACAGACAGGGTGGAAAACAACAAACCATGACAAGCAGCCATGGCTACAGCCTAATGATAGGCTGCAACTTAAATCCAAACCCAAAACTGTCATCTGCAACCTTAGGCCTTTTTCCCTGTATGGTGATAACAGTGGAAAGTGATGTCATGCATCACTTAGACCCCCAATTTATACATTATGAGCCATATAGAAAAGAGAACAATAATCCTGTGGCTTCTCAGTCAAGTCGTGTGAAAAAAACATTTTTTTCCTGACTGTCTAAAGAAAAGTGTTACTTTCTCACTCATTCCCGTGTTAGAGGTGCTGGAGGGACTATTTTTAACTCGTTAACTGGGTTTTAAAATGTCCGACAATTTCTTTGGTTGACACATATAGTTAGAATTCCAGTAAATACAAATAACCAAGTTCAAAGCATCTGCATCATGTCAGATAAGCTCAGAACATAACTTTGTAGTTGTAGCTGATGAATTTTAACTCCTCAGTGTGTAAAGTAGTTAACTGCCAATGAAGGTGGATTTGGATTTCATCTCAAGTTCAGTTTAATTCTGCTTTTGTCAAATACAGCGAAACATCACCTGCATACAGGGAAAAACATTTAAGCATAATTATTTCTTGACTGAGTGTTTGTGTGAGTGGTTCAGCTGCAGGAGGGAAATGCAGTGGAGACCAGCGTAGTTTTATATGTGCCATGACTTCTAACGTCAATGTATCTGTTAACACTCTCTTTTACAGGTGAAGGTCAACCCTTCCTTAGACATGGCTGAGTCTGACTTCCAGAACAACGTGATGCGCTGCCGGTGCAAGTATGATGGATCCAGAGTTTACATGTTTGGATGCCATGCAGGTAAATTAGATTCTCATTAACGCCTCAAAGCTTCGCCGTTGGTCCGTTTGCTGATTTTGTTTCTTTGTCGTTTCCATCAGGGGATGCATACAGTGCCGAGGCGGAGGATTTGTTTGACCACCAACGTCAGATCTCCAACAACTTCTTGTGAATTAAGGAACACCCAGATGTAGTTACAGAACAACTGTACAACTCCTCGCCGTGCCTCAACTTGGCAGGGGGGAAGGAGGTTGAATGACAATGACATGCCAGTAAATAGAAAGGTGAGGGTTGGAGGGGGAAGGGTGGGATAACGGAGATGGTTTGGACTTAAAGTGACTAATTAGGATCCTGTGACTGATCATCATCATCAGCAGGGACCCTTCCTGTTAGAAAGTCAAAGAGACAAAAGGAGAAATTAGCGAGAACACGCATCACATTGATAAAACATAGAATAGTTTACATCATTACAAAAAACCTGTCTTGAATTTGAATAAAACAGAACCAGAGTTTTTAAAGTAATGCACCGAAGGCACATGAGAACAACACAATCTTGACCCTTACGGTTCATCGCTGGGCTGCTGGTCATCACCTGAAAACAAAACTATGTACCGTCCGTGCTTTCACTGTCCACATTACAAAATGCTGTTTTTACCAACACAACTGTGTGGTCTTTGGTCTGGAATGAGACGATTTTATTTCACGGTGCTATTTTCCTTATTTGAATAAATATTGTAATGTATTGCAAATGTATTGTCATGTACAGTTTTATAATACCTCTCTGGAATAATGTTCTTTAGGACTCTTAATTTATGCAGAATTTTAATGTACTTTTGAGTTGAAACGTGTCCCTGTGTGGCTGTGTTTTGTATTGTTAATTATATTATTATGGTCAATATTTTCACTTGTTTGTTCTCTACCTGTTTAGGATCGGTAACATCAGATGAGATTTGGTTGTACCACGGTATTGAGCTCATACGAGTACTTGGTAACAGTAGTGAAAGAATAAACGTCAGATTGACAAACTGTATGTTTACGTGAGGCATGGTTATTTAAGAGCAGAGCTTTCGAATACAGAACAGAGATAACGGTTAATACATTTCAGGAAATCTGTAACTATTTATAAACTATTTGGAAGTCTTGTGACAAGATTTGCACAATAACAGCAGCTCATGCAGCTCAAACATTGCTTCATACGCGTTTGATAGTCAGATTACAAATGAATTTCCACTGCTTCCCTGCAGATTTAGAATAAAAGTTCTGAAAAGACTTAGGTTTAAGTAGTGACTGGGTCTCCCATCTTTTTCCGGGGAGCCTAAGCTAACCCTGTGTTTTATGGTTGTTTCCAACCTCACACAAACACTTAAGAAATCTCACAGCTGCCCAATGTCACATTATATAGGCTATACTTTAAATACCGCCTTACTTTGGTTTTTATTTTTTCCCCTTTATGAGTAGAATATAATTTTAAAACAAGCAAAATGACAAATTAAAATTGAATGGGTGACACAAAGTACACAGGCAGTAAAATAAGAAACCTTAGAAAATCTAATTGTACGTGACATCACTGACTGAGTCAGCATGTGACAAACGGGTCCCTGAACACATCATTTTCATGTTCATCAGCTGGTTTTGGTGTCTCAGTGGTGATCAGAAGTGAGGAGGGTGATGAGAGTTTGGTGCTTGGCATTGCACCACCCTACACCACCCAAGTCTTTTATTGTGGCGTGGCATAAGATTATTTATTCATGTCAACGATGCACATTTGTTCTGAGACATTAGCAGCATACACATACACATACACATACACTGTATTGTGGGGCAGAGCTGGAACTTAGACCCACCACTTGCTCAGTAGTGGTTTGTATTTGTGTAGTTAACCTAATGATTGTGTGAGAAGCTTCCAGAACGCTGTTCTGTGGTACATCACCTCCTCGTGAAGCCACTGTAAAACATGAGATTATGGGCAAGGCTCAGATCTCACACGATGATGGTAAAGAGCAGGCTACAGGCTGCATATGTAGAACAACAGCGCTCAGAAAGGTCCACTTCTGTTCTGGCAGGCTCACTATGAGCCAGAGGTCGGCTGCAACCAGAAGCCTGGTTGCAAGGGGTAATTAATCACAAAATACATTAGTACGTGAGCATTAGACAGAGATGAATCAGTGTATTTGGTGTCAAAACATTTTTATTATCCTCTATATTGTATGTGTACATGACAAATGAATACATATTGCACAGCAGTCAAATTACTGTCAATAACTAACAGCACGTCTTATTTTTAAACTGATACAAGGTTTGTTAGAAAGAAATAATAAATCTTCAGCTCTTCCTCCAGAAATGATTTAATTATCGGCTGGGAAGGTGAATGAGATGCTGAATGAGATGCAGAATGGTTTGCGGTCAGATCAGTGAAGCTCCGACGGCAGCTGCCTCCAGCTGGCAAAAATGTCTCTTGAAAGTGTGTGTCAGATGAAGCTGGCAGTGAATTATGAAAGCTGACTCCCTACTGTGAGGATAGAAATTAAATTAAACATTGTATCCGTCTACTTAAACCTCAACTTTCTAGGAATAAAGAAAAACAGCCCACAGACACTGCCCCCACATTTGTTTTATCTGAAGCAGTTTGAAGAAGTGGTAACCCCAGAGCTGCAGGACCTTCTCAACCAATAGACTGTGAAACACTGAAGTGTAAAACCACAACTGAAGTTGAAGCTGAAAATAGAAAATTGAGGCTTAATTCTTTGTTGAAACCTAATTTATTCAACAACGATTAATCAATAGAACGCTACGCTACAAATGAAAATGTATCTGCTCGACAGTTTCTGTCACAACACATTGTAAATTTCGGATGAGATCATTATTGCAGTTGTTTAATAGAAAATAAGTGTTTGAGAGAAAAACCAGCAGCTATTTTAATTAACATGCGTGAACATGAGTGGACATTTCACACTGAATGTCAGTAGAAACTCACCTGTTTACTTGGAAAGTTAAAAAAAAAATTTACAGGCTAGATTTATTTAAGTGACTGATTATAAACAATGTTCCATTTTTTAAAATAACAACTTTTCTTTAGCAACTTCAACAAAATCAAAAGACAGTGTCTACGTGTATAGGGAAGTTAATTTAAATAAAATAGGACTTCCACAAGGTTTTTCTGCTCTCACATACACATCATCTCCTACAGCACTAAAAATATCCATTTAAAGACAAGGATGAGGCTTTAGACCCATAAAATAATTATTTTTTCAATTAGTCATTTACCCTTTATAAATTAACACACTAGTTTTGAGTGTGGTTACAAAGTTACAGACATAAAAGTAAGTCCAGGTGAAAGACCAGTCCCTGCACAAACAAAATATGACGATAAAGTTGAGGGAACAATCGTGGGATGCCCTCGACTGATGTAAAACTGCAGACATACAGCAAGTGACGAAATGTTCAGTAGCAGCTTGTTAACTGTGGCAGGAGGAAGAAAAAATGGATGGGGATACATTTCTGAGAAGTAGAGTGGTAAGCAGGAATGGCCATTTCAGAAAAAAACAGAGCACGAGAAGAAAACAGAGAAGTCTTTAGCCTCTACTGACTCAAAAAAATTTAAATGTTTAAATACAATGGGGGCTGTTGTCTGTCCAGTCACTTTCCCTCCCAGGCATCATCTCTCTGTTTGGCTGCCAGATGCTTTTGTTCTGAAAGATAAATCACACACATACAGCTGAACATATCAATCAGCAAAAAGCCTTAGATAAACAACACTTTGGAGATTTGATGCTCTAAATTTAGACCGCTGTCTTTACCACATGCAGGGAGGTGAAGAGCTAAAGCAGATCCAGCTGCAAATTAATCTCTGGAAGCAACTATACGTGGCACTTTCCAAGGACACAATGTTCTACACACGATGCACGACTGCTTTTTCTGTAAGTGCCATGATCTTAAATAAAGAGCACAATTGTGTCTATGCAAAGAACAAAGATGATTTTTTTAAGTTTGCTATACTGAAGTCCCTGACTTCCTGACTGGCTGCTCAGTGGACAGCCATTTGTGGTTTGTGTGTGCCTATACACTTATGTTCCATCCATCTGTGAAGGGAAATGGCTGCTGTACTGATTATAGGCCTGGTATGATGTGTGCAGCAATGGATGGAGGGCAACTTCTCTTTGCAAGAAGTTTCCAACTATGCTTTCTCTTTTCTACTGTTAAGTATAAAAACAGCTCCCACATGTGGTGGAATACTTGCAATTCAGAACCTAGGACCTTCAGAGCTGTTGTTAACTGTGTTTTTTTTATCTATTTATTTAGAAAAGCTTGACTGCTTCACATTTAATATGTCATTTATTTGGTGTAGCAAATAGACGATGCAAGGTGAAGATCTGGAGCATTTTATGCATAAGTTAAGTTGAGACAAATAGAGAAAGCACACGAACACTGGACCAGGCCTGGTCGCAAATGTACAATCACAGTTAATCACTACTAATCACTGCTCAATGAAAAAGCTGATGAGCATAGGTTAAATATCTTTTTGTATAATGTACCTTTTGCATCCTGGAGTTTCTTCCTCTCTGCTTCACGCTGCTCCTTTGTCACATTGCTCTTTACACCAAGGGCACCAATCACAAGCCTGCGAGCCAGTGCTGCACTTGTCTGAGGTCTCTCTTTGGCAGGCAGGAGGTAATCTGCGAATAATGAGACAAGCAAATAATGGCAGATACACATAGATGTAGAAGTTAGTATAAACAAATAGGCCTAGATGAACAAAGATGGTACCTGAGCAGCTACGGGCTTTGGCCTTTGTATCAGAGGAGGATTTAGAGAGTGGCCGCAGCTTCATCAGTGGATGTTTGGATCTTAAAGCTTCACGAGCTTAAAATGGAAAATAAACAAAATACACACGTCAACATGTTAGTTAGTTAGTATGCAGAGGTCCAACCACTGAGAGTGAACACTGATCTGCTTTATTACTACTTAGACCAATTAAGCAGAGAAAGTGTCACAACAATATTTGCTGAGGTTGGTTTAAGACATTTATCATCAGAGCTCCACTAACCTGCTATGGGACTCGAGAAAAGACCCAGGGCACAAGTGTGATTAATCCACTTAATGTCAAAGCCTCTCTGTCTGAAAATGACATATGAAGGAACAGAAAATTATGAATGTATTATATACACACATTTTCACTACATATAATGGTTTATATATTTTGGGGATCCAGTTTTGTTAAGCCATAACCCCAATAGATAAACCATATACATATAATGTAAATTTCTAATATTAATTTATGCATACTGGTAGCATTGAAATGACTTGAGAAGGTCCTCTGTCTTAAACTCAGCAGGGAAGTCATAGATCTCCACAATGTGAGAAAGTTCATCTTCTGTGAGGTCGACATCAATGTCGTCATCACGGTCCATGTTGTAGTAATCAAACCTAGGTTCCTGGATTGACTCCTTTTTTCTACCGTCACTGACAGCCATCTGGAGGGAGAAGAAGTGACAAATGTAAGTGATGATGACACACATGACAAGAAGGAGCAGATTAAATGTCACTGAGCTTGGATTAGACATAAAGTGGAAAGTGAAAATGTATGAATAGAGAAGTTATCTTGATTTTTGTGATTTTATTTACATTACACAGAACTAGACCAAGCACCAACCTCTTCAAGCAAGTGTGGATCCAGACAATCTCCATCATCATTAAACAAAGTGTCCCAACTCTCGTCTTCATCTTGTTCTTCTTGAAGGGATGTTGAGGTAACGCCTGCATGTTCATCAGTCAACTCAGGATTCCCATTTAACACCAGCTCTGCATCTTGTAGCCGCTCTTCCTTCACAGCACACTTGCCGTCACAGTTCTGTGTCTCTCTTACATCTCCTCCTTCAACAGCTGCGGTCTTCTCCATTGCTCCAGCCTTGTCCTTCTTATTCTTGGCATTCTTCCGTGCCTTGTCTGTGTAGCGGGGTCTGGGTCGTGGTTTAACTTCTGTCTGAGTGTCAGCTTTGTCTTTGCCACCAAGAAGTCGTTGTTTGGGAACATACAGCATCTGACTTGGCCTCTTTGACTGAGAAGAAGGTGTGGGGGTTGGTTGGGGTATTGTACAGTTTTCCTGTGGCTCCATTATAAGATGGGTTAAAACATCTAGGTCACAGAGGAATAGAAACAGAAGTGAAAATACAATTTGAAAATTATGCATTACATCTTTGTAAAGCTTTAATAGATTTCTAAAAGAGTCCGGTATTGCTTGTATTTTATTCAAGTGAGTTAAATAGACAGCCTTTACACACTTAACTGCAGTACGTTGCAGACGTTAGCTACATCTAGCTAACCGATTCAGCTTCTGATAGCTAACTAAATGTCATCTCGTTAAGGTTATAATAACTGTTAATTGAGAACACAAATATAAAATGAAAACATATTTTGTATTTTCACGCTTTATATTCACCATATTTGAACTGAAATATACAGGTTAATATTAGCTCTTTCCGCTTACCCGTTTGTTTGGAAATAGATTTTCGTCGCACTACTGACGCAAGCAAATTGCAGCGCAATGCATTCTGGGAGTCGTGTTCTTTTTTTTCTGCTTTTTTTTACAACTTTTATTGAAAGAACAGGACAATTATAAAAATCAAATAACAAGCAATACTGTACCAGTGGGCCAAATAATCATACATACAGTGCACACACATATATAGTTGTACATAAACATGAAAAGCTAAAGTAAACCAAAAAATACAAACTAAAAAGAGTTCACTTAAAAAGTTTAAAAGTTTCTTAGCCTTTGTGTTTCAGAAAAAATATCTGAGAAATAGTACTGTTCGACCTCTTTAAAATAAATTATGAATTGAGGCTTCTTGTTACTAAATCTGAATTTGTGAATATGAAATTTAGCCAGAAGGATTAATAGAGGTTAGAAATATATATTTGAGGTGAGAAAGTGAGAGGAGACCAAACAGTACATCCGTCCAAAATAAAACTTTTTAGCGATATTGGAGACAATATAGTAACAGAAGTCAGTCCAAAATAATTGCACAGATGGACAGTGCCAGAATAAATAGACAGAAGTCTCAAGGGTGTTACAGTAAAATTTGCAATCTGCATCAATATCTTTTTTAAACCTTTAACAGTAAGTTTTGACTGGATAATTTCTATGAATGAGTTTAAAAAATTACCTCTTTCACGTTGTTAGTTAACATGTAGCGATTGGGTAAATGCCGAACATCCGCGTCGCTTGTAAGACGTGCACTGCTATTGGTCAACATCCCAATGATTCAGGAGGTCCTTCGCTGATTGGTCAATCCTTTACAAGTTACACAAGCTGTGTCGTAACAACAAAGTCGTGTTAGGTGACGTTCTTTGCTATATTCCATAGCAAATATCGGGAGCGCAACACTACAGGAGCACTGTCTTTATTTATGGACAGTGAATCATGCAGGTAGGAAATTAGATTGAGGTTAGACACTGGCTCCTGACAGACCAGAACCAGACTTCGTGCATGTTTATCATCTCATCATCTAACGTACATCATCTCTTTAGATTGTGTTTTAACGGAGGAAAATACTTTTTAACATTAATTTAACAATTATTGGTTTTAAGTTGTGCTGAGACTGTAGTTATAATTCTAGAAATTCAGATTGAAACTTTTTTTCACACATTTTCACTACAACAAGTTGGCTCATTGGACATTATTTTTGTCCAAGAATAATTAAAAGATTTATATATGAGCTGCAACTTCAAGTAAAATGCATCACACCCTGATCTATATCTCACCAGGTTGCCGCCATGCGGGGTCTAGGTCAGCTGCTCCTCCTGGTCACACTCTGGCATCAGTCTTATGCCCAGAGCTCTGGACCCATGCTCCAGGTTGTAACACAGACAATGCTTCCTCCCGACAGTCTGCACAATCCAACACAGCTCAACTATGGCATGGCTGTAACAGACGTGGATGGCGACGGCGACTTGGAAGTGGTGGTGGCAGGGTGAGTTGCTGGATGCAGCTGTTACTTCATTGCACATTGTTGCTGAAAGTGTGTGATCGAACCACCTCTGTGGTGTTCTCCCTCAGATACAATGGACCCAACCTTGTTCTGAAATACAACCACACTCAAAACAGGCTGTTAAACATTGCTGTTGATGATAGTAAGTCTCCATTCTACGCCCTGAGGGACCCAGAAGGAAATGCTATTGGAGTTACAGCCTGTGACGTGGACGGAGATGGACGAGAGGAGATCTACTTCCTCAACACAAACAATGCCTACTCTGGTAAATAGTGCATTGAGTCTACAAATCCTTCGCACCAGGAGGGTGAATGACCTTTTCTTGTGATGACTTGCTTTTCCTGCAGGACGGGCAACATATTCAGACAAGCTCTTCAAGTTTCGTAACAACCGTTTTGAAGATCTTCTGAGCGATGACATCAATGTGCGTCGTGGTGTTGCTCATCACATGGCAGGACGTTCTGTGGCATGTGTTGACAGAAAGGTCAGTTTGCCCACCTTATAAAGCCAATAGTGAAGTCACATTTTTCACAATTCACTGTTTCCAGTGATTTCCTACTTGCTCTAAAGGGAACAGGCCGTTACTCAATATATGTGGCCAACTACGCCAGTGGCAACATCGGTCGCCATGCTCTTTTAGAAATGGACGAAGCTGCCAGTGACATGACCAAGGGCGTCATCACTCTGTCTGATGTAGCCGTTGAGGCCGGAGTCAACAAACTCACAGGTGAGGAGTCATGTTGAATGAGCAAAGCATGCAATGTTTTGAAGTTGGTGGAAAGAGTGGAAGCCCTCAAAGTGTGCGTGTCGTGCAGGTGGTCGTGGCGTGGTGGTTGGACCGATCCTGAGCCAGTCGAGGTCTGATGTTTTCTGTGACAATGAGAATGGAGACAACTTCCTCTTCAAGAATAATGGAGATGGGACATTTGCTGATGTGGCCAGACAAGCAGGTGTCCTAGTGAAAGGAAGAAAATGAAATCCTAGAGAGTGTTAGTTTTCCCCACTGCCAACATGATAAACCTGAAACTGTCCATGTCTAAAGGTGTTGAGGACCGGTACCAGCATGGCAGAGGAGTAGCGTTGGCTGACTTCAATGGCGATGGAAAGACGGATATCGTTTATGGCAACTGGAACGGCCCACACAGACTTTTCGTGCAGGGCAGCGACTCTAAGTTTCGGGTGAGGACAGAGAACAGGACAGGGAGGAACATACATTTGTGTAAAACAGAAAAACATTATAGCTACGTGTTCATTTGCAGAATATTGCAGTGGGAGGATTTGCCACCCCCTCCCCTATTCGCACAGTCATTGCAGCAGACTTTGACAATGATAAGGAGCTGGAGGTGTTTTTTAACAATATTGCCTACAGAGGAAATGCTCCTAACAGGCTGTTCAGGTAACACTTCATCTGTGGACATAAGTTCCAATCAGAATTGTCAAATGGATCAGTTATTTTTGTTTGTTTGCAGGGTGTCAAGGAGAGCTGATGGCGACCCTGTGATCCAGGAGCTTAATGTTGGAGATGCTGCGGAGCCTCAGGGGCGAGGAACAGGTCTGTAATGTCCTAACCACAGCACGGGACACTGTACAACATCTTCTCATCAGTTTTGCTCTGAAAGTGTGATAACCTGTTTGGGATATGTGACTGCATCATGTCAGAATCTACTAGATTTACAGAGACACAGCTGTCAGATAAGCTCCTCACTGATATAATGTATGTCAGCACAGTGAAAGCTCTCTGTGTGTTTTGGACAGGTGGCACTGTGACAGACTTCGATGGGGATGGACAGCTGGACCTGCTGCTGGCACACGGGGAGAGCGCCCAGCAGCCGATCTCTGTCTTCAAGGTCACACAGGTGTGTGTGTGTGTGTGTGTGTGTGTGTGTGTTTAACTTGTCTCTCACTCTCCACCAGCTGACCTTTCATCTTCGTTGTCAGGGCTCATCTAATAACTGGCTGCGAGTCATCCCTCGCACTCAGTTTGGCTCCTTTGCCCGAGGTGCCAAGGTAACAGCCTTCACCAGTCAGAGTGGAGCTCACACACGTATTATTGATGGGGGCTCGGGGTACCTGTGTGAGATGGAACCTGTCGCACACTTTGGTTTAGGTACCTTCCTTTTTACTTCATCAACACTGAGTGGAGATGATCATGTCAAGTAATTGTTGCCCAACATAAACATTTCTACTACTACACATCTACTCATCTAGTTCAGCACGAAAGCAAACTAGTCCCTAAAATACTGTTGCTGTCCCAACACATGTAAACTGATACGCTTCACTCATATGATGCTCAGTGACGTTTCTGCCTATGACTCCCAGGAAATGATGAGGTGATGGTCCTGGAAGTATCCTGGCCAGATGGCAGCTCCATCACCCGCATTCTTCAGCCTGGTGAGATGAACTCAGTGCTGGAAGTGGCCTTTCCCAAGCAAGGGGAGACATCTGCGTTGGCCAGGGACACACAGGTAATGTTCCACTCTATGAACTGATCTAACACACCGTCTGTCTCTGTCTCTCTGTTGGATCTAGTTTCATTAATTCCGTTTTCTCTTTCTGTGAGAGTGCTGCTGCTGACAGATAATTATTTTTTAGCTTTTTATTGTCTGACTGTAAAACGTTAATAAACGAGTATATTTGCTTCAAATCTTCTTCCAGTGTGGTAAAGGCTTTACTGTTAAAAATGGCCGCTGTGCAGGTAGGTTGTTTACTTTTTAAATGAAAAATAAATCATGTCGAGCATTAATTTTACTGTTTAATTTGCTTTCATTTTCGTTTCTACAGATCTCCGAGGATAGCTACATCAAATGCAGCGCAACTGCTGCTGAAAATACAATAATATTACAGTAATCATGGATTTAACATACATTTTACTCAGCTTCTAGTTAGAGGCCTTGTTTTCTTTACTCTGTGAGTAGTTTTAATATATATTTTATCCTTTAACATTTTATTTTGACCTTTTTCTGCTGTTGAATACTCCTGATTCTGGTTCTTGATTCTTACATACCATTGCAAACTCAAAATAAATGTCTTTAAATTGTTATGCTGCGTGAGTTACAGTTCAGTCTGTGTTCAGCTCTTTGAGACGTTCTGTGTAGTCCCACAAATAACCTTGTCTCCGTGTTCACCTTTCCTGACAACAGCAGCTTGTGCAAACATCTGCGTGTTCTAAGACATGCTGAGTTTGCACTAAAACCTGCAGCCAGCTCAAACAGGGCATGGACTCTTGAAACTACAAACACATGTTGTCTTCACCTGATGTCTGCCTCCCCTAGATTTTATTTTATTTTTCAGTCCAGTCATGCAGCGTTGGCTCCATTTTGGCTCCATCGCTGTCCCCACATTCGGAGCCTCCTGTTGCAACACGGTTTTTATTACAAGGTGTCTTAATTTTCTAAGTATTGACAGATTTCAGGAGTTAGTATTCTTCAGGATAACAGTGACACAGTAAGACTACCTTTATTCAGCACTGCATGTTTGGACATGTACATCACAAATGATGCGACTTCCTGTGACACACGCGTCCTAGCATCTGGATATCCAGTGAAAATGTCTCCTAAAAGATGCTGGTAAAGTCC
>JAUMHF010000001.1:15799463-15812456 GCA_032359275.1 Microctenopoma steveboyesi
GCCTGCCACAGGAAACCTCTTGTCAGCAGTAAAGAAAGATGAGCTCTGTGCAGCGGTGATGAAACTGTATTTATTTAACACCAGTCATATATATACTTGACCTCTTGCCATGTGTATCAAACAGGAAGCAGTATGAAACCTTTTTTCACTAAAATAAAAGACACATTCACATTTGTGAGCCAGTGTTTGGCAGTTAATGTTCTTTGGAAGTTAGTTCAGATATTAAGGAAGGGTTGGTGTTTTTAAAAACACTACAAGAACGATTTAGGAAGACTTTTTGACCCATCCTTTGTGAAGTTACTGTTGCACCTAATGCACAGTTTTTGCATAATCAGATTTTAGGAAGAGTTGGTCTCACTCTTTGAAACCAAGACGTTAGTACTTCGATAGGTGCACTTGTCCGTGCGTATGCTAAATAAAACAGGCTTGATGTGAGAGACTGAGGAGCTGCTACATTATAAACACAGACAGGTTGAATCACACTCATCTTCTACCAGAGAGCACAATATACAGCTAAGATGAGGGAGTAGGGTTTGTGTACAGTTCATCTGGGCTCTGGGTGAAGTCTTTATAATGCCCTAATAACATACTTTCTTAAATTTGCTAGAGTCTTTAAACACAGACTGCGCTACACATAACTTTTTAAAGCCAGGGTTAATGAGTTCAGCCCAGTTTCCTGGTTGACAGGGTGTGGCTGTGGTTGGTCTGGTCCACGTGATGTCGCTCTGGTGGCTAAGGTATGAGGTTTGGTGAGGTTTTGTGTTCTTCACTCCTGTCTCAACACTTACCTTTCCCCTCACATCCTTTCATCCTTTACTCTCCCACCACAGAAGAAAATGGCACAATCACACAACATTTCTGTTCTTTGAGACAATTACATCTTAACATGGCTGCATTCACATGTGAATAATGCTTGAAGGAGCTAAGCGTGTGGAAGCAGGTAATGACAAATAAAAAGCTAGAGAATCATTTGTGTGAGCGTAGCTTTCGGATGTAGGTGCAGGGGCGGGAGTGGTATCATTGTTCTAGATTGTCCTCCAGAATTGAGGGTAATCAGGTTGTTTAGGAAACACCCCCGTCATCGAGCAGTGCTGCCAGACACAGAGCTGCTTCCTGAGCTGGAGCCACTGGAGCCCCGGTCTTCATAAATGGAAATCTCTATCTGGTCAAAGCAGTTAAGGAACTATGACTGCGCATAAGACATACACGCTAATGCGTTTGTGTTCATGCTCTCAAGCCTGAGTAAGGATACGACGCGCATTCCCCTTTCAATGGGATCCGTGAGGAGCAGACCTCTGGGAGCATAGATCTTCTCGTTCTGCTCCTGAATGTACTTGGCTATCTTCTTCAACACCTGCCTCACACAAACACACACACACAGAACAAGTCAAGTTAGAACTGGAAAGTCCTGCGTGACATTCGACATCGTCAGTCTCACCTTCTCATAACGTGTCTCCATGCAGAGGAAGATGAGATAAGCTGTAGCGCAGGCCAGGCACCCCTCCAAGTACGACTGTCCTCCGATCTTTTCAGCCTCTGCGTAGTAGTTATTCAGTGACTTCACAGTGTCTTCAAATAGTGTCCGCTCAATCTGGGGAAGTATGCAGGACAGAGTGACGAGTAAAGAGACAAGCACATGTATGATAATTCACCAAACAATCTTATCATTGTCTATAAATAAATAAAAATGTTTTGGGGGGATTAGTTTAATAAAGCAATAGTCGGAAAGTTTTTAGTCACAGTTTGCTTTACTGCCTCCCACTGGTCTAGTTATGCAATTGCTTCCCAATTTTCTGAAAATCTGCAGAAATTTCTGCCTAGTAAAGTAAAGTAAGAAACTAGAAAGAAGTACATATTGTTTTTGACTAACAAGTAAGTGGTTGTAAGTCTTGGCAGATATTAGAACTTACAGTGCGTTCACATAAATGTCAGCAGCACACATACACACAGATGAGATCTTGTTAAACCATAGTTGCCACAAATAGTCACTGAATTCAACTTATTCATTTTTGGCTAGAATAAAAATAAACACTAAATATTTAATTGGTGCATTATCATCTGAAAACACTCCTCACCCTGCTCTCCAGCTCAGATGGAAACTTGGTCTGAAACCTGCAGGTGGTTCCTTCACTGTAGTCTCTCTGGATGAAGACTTTGTTGGCTAGAGATGCACTGTGCCTCAACTCCTGCAGGTTGTGGAACTAGGGAGTAAAAAAAAAAGCACACAGACAGAGGGGTAAATCTAACAAGGATTGATACAATATGCCTGTAATGAGCCCCCAGAGAGCGCTGTGTCCCTCTGCACCTGTTACACTGTAATGTGTACAAACAGCACGTATAGGATGACAGAGGAGATGTAGACAAGATGTGATCAATCACTCTGTGGCTCTGCTCATTTCTGCTTTGTCAGCTGCTGGACCAGAGCCTAGCACTGGACACACACACACTTTGATCCCCCCCCCTTTCCTTCTCTCTTGTCTTGCTCGCAGGAAATGGGGCAACATTTCACTACAGCTCACAACAGATCGATGAGCGGGAACAATATTAGGCAGACTG
Organism: Microctenopoma steveboyesi; assembly: GCA_032359275.1. Classification (NCBI taxonomy): domain Eukaryota; kingdom Metazoa; phylum Chordata; class Actinopteri; order Anabantiformes; family Anabantidae; genus Microctenopoma; species Microctenopoma steveboyesi. The sequence goes on from JAUMHF010000001.1 coordinate 15,802,020, forward strand.
ATACCAGACTCTCTAATGTCGTGCCTTCACGCTGGTTCTAGAGTATGTTCTGTCAACATCAGTCCTGCTCTTAAGCAGGATTTTTCTAGCATGTAGAGAAGCACAGATGGAGGCTGGAGAAGCAGTGGAAGGTCAGGGCTGAGTGTTTCTGTCCATGGTGCTGAATGCTGGTTCCCTGCGTGTGTGTGTAATAAAAACACTGTGGCCTGTCACCGGATTAACGGGGCGTCTCAACGCACAAAAACAGATCTGCTTTCTCCAAAACAGCTTACGGTCGGGGGGGGGGGGTCCGCTGTTTCTGCCCTATTTCTGTTTCCATCACACGCAGCTCACTTTCGCAGTGTTATTCTGTCTCTTATCTGTCTGCGGAAATGTCAGAACACGGCTACGGGAGTAGAAAAAAAACGACCAACCCTCGGACTAAACTGTAGTGATAATGTAGGACACGGTCAGTCCTGATTTAAGTGAGCCGCAGCTGAGCGCGCGCGCCACAGAGTGACCGCGCGCAGCCTCCATCCCCGCGCGCACCGCGCTCCGTCCGCTCAGACCACCCCGCAGGTGTTCCGGCCGCTCGCCCACGTCTAACGCGAGGACTGGCCCCGGATAGTGTGTCGCTCTTACCTCTGTCGCCATGTTGCCATCCGTGACCGTCGGGACGAATCCCTGCTTGCGCTGAAATCGCTTTAGTGGGACACAGGGAGGGTGAGGGCGGAGGGGGGAGGAGAGAGAGGACAGGAGAGAGAGAGGAGGGGCTAACACGAAGTACAGTGTTCAGATCATGTTCAGCTTTCCTCCTGCCTCACGTGAGTTTGGATGCTGCTGCAGGACAGACTCACTCCCGATGGCTGCATATGAAGGCATGAAGGCCAACGGGCTGCTCTGAGCATGCGCACTGACTGACTGACTCTCCATCACGCAGGTCACCGCTCGTTATGTCTATCTGACAACGCGTGACTGTAAAAAACTTGCAGTGCGGCCTGCGGATCTTTTGTCTCACTTCGGCAGGGGCGGGTCCAGGGGCGTGGCCACCCCCCCCACGGATTTATCATTGACTAGAAGTCAATGAAGGGAGATCTGAACATAATACTAATCAAGTCTCATTATAAATCATTTTAAAGTGTATTCATACACTAACATGTCATTTTATAGCAGTTGCGAGATGAAATATCCCTTCATCTGTTTTTGAGTATTTAGAATACAAATGTTAGTTTGATTTGTCATTTCATAACGTAATGCACAAAGTTGTACATTTCGAATCAATATTATAGTTTAATAAACTGTACATTATAATTTATTTTCTCACTTTTTACATGTGGCACTGTGTGTATTCCTGCTGTGGCATTTTTGCAAAATAAGTAAATTAAAGCCTAAACTTTAACCGATTTATTTATTTCCTTTCCCCAACCAATGATAACACAGTTGTTGTACTATTAAAACCGCAACATTAGCGTTCATTCATTTAAACTTGTTTTCCTGGTCACCTGGGAAAATATATGTCTTTATTTGTAAGTAAATGTATATTTGAAATAAAGAACAAAGAGAGAAAAAGACAAAAATTGGCAGAATAGAAATACCAAAACCTCAAAGACTTAAATTATAAGAAACAGCAGGCATAAGTGGTGGTAAAGTGTTAAACATTACAATTAGGCATGTAGCTTTTAAAGCGTTATTATTGTAATTGTAATTTTAAAAAGTCAAGACTCAAAAAGAACACACTTACATCGTTAATCAAATCATCACAGAGTTTATTTCATGATGGAAGTTTAATCATAAAATAAGGGGCAATATATACAGAATTCATCATTAGGTTTAATAATAACTTGGACTTTCTGGAGTTTAAAATTAAATATATTAGATATAGTAAAACAATTTACAGTAACAGTTCATATAGGACTACAATAAAAGCAAAGCAAATCATTACAATCACCTGTGTTTGAATCATGATTAAAACAACATTACCAGCAGGATCATCCACCTTTTGCATTATAATGCCTCCACAGTCTCTTAAGACCTGCTTTCAAGACTGTGAGACTGATGACATTTCCATTTAAAACAACGTTAATCCAGTTGAATCGACTCTGATCCAGTTAGAGGAAACACTTGGGCTGAAGGGATCTCTCTATAGGTCCCACTATGCTCCAAATAAAAAATGATTTGTCCACAAAGGGAAAAGGAACATGACCATCAAAACCATCAACCAGATTGAAGCTCCAATCTCATACCGACAAGCAGAGCAAGTTTGTTTGACAAACATGTCCTCACCCACGGCCCAAGATATACACAGTTATTATAGTTTACTTCCAGATGTGCGAACTGTTCACTAATGTGCTTGTAGCACGTGAAATTCTGCAAAGAAGATGCAACTATTTAAACTCAATACACTCAGAAAAACAATGGGAGACTAAACACTGATTTTCTCAACAAATAAAAAATAAAAATATGCTAGATTTATACTGTGCCAGCCTCCACCCGATGTCCCAGCCTCATTCTTAATCACACAGAAAGGTCCTCTCAGCGTTACAGTACAGTCACTGCTACACAGAGCTGCATTTTAAGACGTAGACATTCAAGTGGAATCAAATCTGTGGCGTGGCAAAACATGTAAAAGCAAAACCAATGACAGCCAGTAAGCTTATTTATACCACCTGGCACCATCTGCCCAATCGCGGCCCCCCACCTTGGACACTTTGTTCTATCCTCTGCTCAGCAAAGGGAAACACGAGAGCCTTTAATTAGCTCTGGAGTAAGTCTCTTAAAGTCATCAGACCCACCTTCACCGAGAGCTGAAACGGAAAATATGCAACACATCACAGTAACTGTCCCATAATCATTACGAGAAGGTAAAGAGGGATGTAACTGGTTCAACGTGGGGGTCTTGAAGTTCTACACAGGAAGTATCTTGACAGATACAAGTGCCTTAACTTGAGAACCAAGGCATGTGTTAGGGTTCCACTAACTTGGTGCAGAGCCCCGGGGTGAACGGCGACTGTGACCTCCCGTTGGTCAGTGGGAGAAGAAACCGACGTGCCGTCTCACTGTGATTTGACGAGAGAGGAATTACAGGGAGCACAAACAAATACAGTCTCTCTCTGGGCCTCTGGAGCTGAGAACGAAACAAGAGAACAGAAGAGGACAAGATCAGGGAACGCCTAAGAAAAGCTCATCGACAAGTCTAAAAGTATCGTGATGAAATGGTCCAGTGGTTCGTCGCTTGTTGTACCTGTTGCACCCATGCAAGATCTCAGCACCTTGAAGGAACAGCATCGCGAACAGAAGCTGTTGCCACAGTTACTGCAGTTCCTCTGCAATAGCGAGAGACATCAAAAAAGGAGAGTGAGCCAATAGAAAAGATGAGCTGAAGACTAAATTTATCACCGATTATGTTACAAGTCTTACCCTTTTCTTCAGCACCGAGAAGACAGCGTTGCAGCTCGAACAGTTGCCTATGGAGACACGAGAAACAGCCATAAACAGAAAGATGAAAATAAAAAGAATCAGACAGATTTAATGCTAAAAGAGAGATTCTTCTTTCATCTCTAAAGTGCAATAAAAAAAACAGAGAAGTGAGTGAATGAGTCAGAGCAGACCCACCTGTGCTGGTGGTGGGGTACCGTTTCCGCAGTCTCTCCGTCAGTTTGGACACTTTGCTGCGTATTGGTTCGTTGCGGCTCAGGAGACCGTTTTCGGAGATGGTGTCATACTCCGGGGCTGTAAGAGGTCCGTCATCGTCCTCCTGAGGGACAGTGTACAGGAACAGCGTCATGAACGAACTCATGGAAAGGAGACAGTTATTACAGTGGTTGGAGTGAACCTGGACAGGAGACAGACCCAATCTCTGCACTAGAGCTAAACTGGATGAAATTCCCTGTGATCGTTTCAGCCAGTTTAACTAAAAGACGTTTGGCAAATAAACACACGAATTTCTAGGCAAACCCTTATTCAGTGGTATTCAATGTGCCAAACATAAGAACTGCACACCGTTCACACACACCTGATAAAAAGTCCAACATCATCCACAAAAAGATCACAAATGACCACAGAGTGCTGTATAACAACCAAGCGGAGGAGAAAAAGATCAAAGAAATCAAAGAAATCCATCTACTCTCAGCAAACAGGGCTTTTAGAGAACAGACCCAGAGCCAGCTGTTTCTATGTGCTGAACGGCACGTAACAAATATGCTAAGAGTAAAGCCACTGGAGCCTCTCACTGAGGTTTCAAAACGGACCACATCAAGTCCAAGCACATTAAAACAAGAAATATCCCACGATGCAAAACGTTTGTTCATAATATGCTTTCGGTCAAACACGCACTACAACAAGTCCTACTAATGATGGGGAAGGAAAAGCTAATGTAGTCTGGAATGGAAGGGAAGTCATGCGGGCTACTACACATGACTATCACAAACATGCCAAGAGAACAAACACAACAACGACTGGATGGGTGGAGGGCACGAGGAAATCCACTTACCACTAAGCCCAAGGAGGTTTCCTTATCGGGAAGCAGAACAACATACGAAAATGAGCATTGATATTCAGGAACAAACCCACAACCGTGCTTCATAAAGCAAAGCAACAACTACACCACGGGGTCGCCTCACACGAAGGCACCGTTCGTGTGTCAGGTCGGTCTGTTGTGTTCATTTCATTGTAATAGCTGCTTCTACACAAAGCGAGGCAACACTCACCTGCAGGGAAACCGAGTTTTCCTGCAGAAAAAAACAGGAAGTAACAGCAGAAAGCATGTGAGGTTGTTGCTCAGATGGACTGATGAACATTCACTAGCCATGTTGTTCAACCAAATATGCCTGCAAATCCCCAGATGACTCAGATGATGATGAGTTCCCATGTCTGTACACGGATTATGAAGTTACACCAGAAAGAAAAACTTACAAATAAACCGAAAAGGTGTTGTCAGAACTGGCATGAGCACAAGTTATTAAAATGTAGACTGATCTGTTTAGAACAGTATTCACCTCTATGGCATCCTTAAATTCATCATCAGGCTCCGCCTCTTCTGCTTCCTCCACACTGCCAGGAGACAGGTCCTGTCATCCAGAACATGCAGTACAAATCACACATTAATATAAATATCCTGAGCTATAAATTACACATCCTACAGCTTCAACGTGCCAGGTGCTCCCAAGATGGATCAAAACCAAGATTCAAGGAAGCAGGAAGGATCCTACAGTCTTATGTTCCATCAGTGAAGTTTTTGTTTCTCTGTTGACTCTTTGTGATTCTGATGTCTCCACTCAAATGACAGAACGTGACTCGGTGGGTGAAGAAGAAAGTAAAAACACTGACAGCATGTGATGACCTGGATCAGAGGTTTATAGGCACGAGTGTTCTTAAAGTCAATTAGAAACACAGAATCCCTCAGTATTTAAAGCTACACGCACTTTTCTCCACCATCCTCTCACCTCCACACTAGTCGGTGTCGGGGTCTGGTCCCTTAAGTTCCCTTGCGCCTCTTCTTCAAACAACCCGTCGGACGTTTTGATCCGGCCCATGTGGAAGAACTTCCTAAGATCCAACAGAACTGAAACCACAGGGGGGGGATCGAGCTTTACTTCAGCTTTTCCTTCTCATATAAAAGTTGGCGGTCACACTTGCTTATTCCAGACAATATCAACAGACCTCTGCAGAAGTCCCTGTTCCACAGGAAGATGGTGCTGTTGAGTCCAGCAAGCACCCAACCGACAGGAGCAACATAGAACAGGCACACCACTATCAGCACCCCTCCATAGAACCTGGTTGGAGATATTACAAAGGTCACATTCAAACCATGTGAGTCGATTGATCGGTCAGCTCATTAAGAAAATTGAATTAAGGCCTTTACAGGAGTAAAGGGCACCGTGAAGTAAAGCATGGTGAAGGTCAAAGGTCAAGAAAGGTCAAAGTGTGTGTGTGTGTGTGTGTGCGTGCGCACAGACAGACCTTGATGACTTGGTGTGATTATCCCAGTACAGGACTTTGTAAACAGCTTCTGCTGACTGACAGGCAGAGGACAGCATGTCATCCAGGAACTTCAACCTGGTGAAGAAAACACAGACAACACAAAGATTCTCACTGACTGGAATAGTAAGTCTGTTCCCAAAAAGCCGACTGATCTATATTTACAAGGTCAATTTAGCTTATAACTATTTTAAAATAAACAATGAACGGTGTCCTTAATTTGTAAATCATATTATACTCGTGTAAAACAAATATTTCTAATCATTATATCCCCACTATTGCAAATGTACAAGAATGATTTGATGATAAGGACCTTACACGAAGAGAAAGGAGGAACAACAACAAGATAGAAAGTGAAAATAATCAATGCAGCTCTAAAACATTCTTTTTAAAAGCTTTGCACATACACTATAGTGCCAAAAGTATTGGGGCACCCATCCGAATCAATCAGTTCAGTGGTCCATGAAGACATAGGTGAGCGCGTTTGGTGTGGAGGAGCTTGACTGGCCTATACAGAACCCCAACCTCAACCTAACCGTGCTGCGGACCGGTACCGTTCCGTGGGTCATCTGGTACCAGGCCGCATAGGAAGAAAGAAGAATTCTGTTTGGCTGACAAACACGTTCTCACAGTAGCACACCCCAGGTGAAATGATATACTTATCAGTTGATCAGTCGACCTAAAGACCAAAATATTAGAAACGCCTCTTGATATAATGGTACAACTCCAACTCCAGATCAGCGGAGGCTAATCGTGGTCCTCCTGAACTGAACACAGCTGATCTAAATATTCAGGAGTTGTCTGTCATCAGGACATTAGAATTGGTACTTTCTACTATTTTCTGCCACCTAGCAGACTAATCAATGATGGAAACAGCTACTTGTCACTACTCAGTGCGTCTCTTACAGGTCTTTGACTTCCAGCATGGCCTCCTGTTTGGTGAGGTGCACCGTCTGCAGGTCTCTGCGGTGCACGGCGTGGAAACACCTCCTCTGGAGCTCAGCTTCTGATGTTCTGCCCCGACACCTGTCCTGCAGGTAACCCAGGGCAGCAGGTGCCGACACTGCCACCACACCCAGCGAGAACCAACCCACTGACACAAGAGATGCAGACACAACCGTAAGTTCATAAATTATGTAGGAGTCTCTAAAGCACCAAACAAAAGCTAGATCAATATTAATGGCTGATGGTATCTTACCTTCACCAACCATGCAGAAGATGATGTTGATGAATATACAGACCAGCAGAGAGCACAGCGGCATCTTCCATCTGCGGCACGACAGAGAATACTACTATAAAAATACAGCTTCCTGCCATTATTAGCCAAGACCAAGAGCGTTTATGTCACATGATGCTCAAATACACACCCTAGGAGGAAGCAGCTCAGCTCCACTGCATCTGTAACAGGCTTGAGAAACAACGCCATTCTCTTATAGGCCACCACCATGTTGAAGAGGTTAAAGTTCTGTGTGCACCGTGGGCTCCCCAACTCAGAGGCATCAGGAGACCCGGGGGTCTCTTTAGATAAAGTGTGTAGCAGCTCCCCGCGTTCCCCTGCACCCTGCGAGAGCTCCTGTGACATGATTCCTGTAGATGTGATGAGAACAACAAGGACGGGATTCAAATGTGGATCTGACAGTGAAAAAGCAAAAATATTCATGACGGGCTTAACAGTCCAGGACCTTTTTTAACTGATTACTTGACATATGAAGTAAAAATTCATACTCACAGACCTGGATAGCCTGGATACAGACCACTCAGTGTTTTAATTCCTAGTAACATTAGCTGAGTTTTGCTGTTCAACTCCTGAGTATATGCTCTAAAATTAGATTAGTAGAAGTCCTATTACACGGAGCACAGTCTACAGGTCTGTGTGTAGCGAAATGCTCTCGAGATCATTTTTAAATTTCAATGTAAAGTTGTTTTAAAATACACCGACTCCCCTGAACGCATCACTGATATAGCTTGTGGTTCCTAGTCACTTTATTTTGAAACATCACGACCACAGTGTGACCTTACACCTAACGTCGTGTCCTGTGAAAGTAACACATATCCAAGCATGTGTCTCTGGGCTTCAGCAGACTCCTCCACAACATCTAACTCAACTATGAACTGCGATGCACCGACGATCAGAAACGTCTCCATAAATCAGCGCCGTGAACTGATCTGGCCTGCGAGACACAGACCAACTGGAAACTTCACTTCCTGCACACTCTACTTTGCTATATTGCGGTGACTGCTAATATTAGCCGGCGATGATAACTTACACCGAGCTGAGTGTCCTCAAACACGCAACTTATGAAGCAGCAGCGGCGACGACGGGCTCAGAGGAACTAACGAGTCCCGCCGACATCACCCGCCTGGAGGAAGGAAGAGCCTCCAAAATCCGCTGGCCTGGTCAACATGTCAGCACCCTGCCGTCATGTATGCGCATTAGCCTGTCAAGACGAACCACTTGCCTGTGTGGAAAACCGCCGGGTAAAGCGGCTATTTGTCGGTGGACGGCTGCTAAACGCAGCTAGCTTTGTTGGCTGCGTCCGGCTCCGCTTCACATCCGCTTCCTCGTTACACCCAGGCCGAATAATTGATAGCAGAAAAAAGAGGCATGTGATGTCCGATACCATCGATCAGAAGATGTTTATCTGCACGTGAAACATCCTACAAATGAAGTAAGTCATCCATAAGTGGAAGATGAAAATATAGATGCGGGAAAATAAATCACTTTAGATATCAAAATGTATAAAACATTTTGTTTTTTTAAAAGAAAAAATTAAATAGATTTCATCTTAAAATGTTCACTAGAACTGCTACACGTTGGTCTCCAACTTTAATCTGCAGCTGGCTTTGAAGTACAGTATTTGCAATGTATTTGTAACCTGTGTAAGAGCCTAAACTCTCCTAAACAAACACAGGGTGTTAACATTTCATAGAAAAATGAGCACAAAATAAGCTTTGAGCAGATGAGGGCTTTAATGATAAAGATGTCAGCTCTCCTGATGAAGCAGCAGGTCGCAGGGAGGCCAACGCCATGATTGAAGAAGAAGCACACATTCCCACACAGCGGTAATTCATTCGCCCCTGCTTTGTTGCTCACATTCTAGTTTTAATAAAAAAGTGAGAAATGAGAGTCCTCGTTTGAGCTAGTAAAGGCGAAATGGAGAAGTGCATCTAGCCGATGTGACTCTCAGCTTTTAAGCACCACAGGTCAGATAGTTAGAAAAAAAAAGTTAGATATGAAGGTCAAAGCTGTGTCCTGCATTTGCTGATGTGAAGAAAAGTAATAATGTACACACACAGCCTCCATTTACCTATTGACACATTCAACCAAACTACTAAACTGGCAGACAGGCAAGGTGTGATGGGACATTACAATCTCTCGGGAAACTTAATAAAATCATTAAGCAGCTGCAGCAAGTTTATGCGTATCTCGTGTTTTATAACACCATACGACAGGAACAGGCCTTTAAGGCAAATGAGCACGTGATGTTTCTTATACTACGCTATAGCTTCAGTGAAGGAGACGCGAGTGGAGAAAGTTACAGATGAGCCAAACAAGTGTTGTAGTAAATCAATATTTTGTCACTGTCCATTTGAGTTATTTCGTCTTTGCAGTTTATCTAAAAGTCAATCAGAGGCTTTAATTAAACACGTTTCCCATTGGAAAAAAAAGGCCAAGAACACAAACAGTGCCGACAACGTCAATCTGAGGAACCACAGAAACGTGCACACACAATTAATTCAAGTTTGTATTGCTGAGCTGAGTGTTGTATACAGTAAGCAGCAATATGGTTGACTTAATGATCTACGGGATCTATTCTAAGATATTCTACTACTTCAGCGACACTGTTTTAACACCTACACCAACACAAGGTTAATCTAATTCGTTTCAGTAACACTGTAATTTAGGGTTTGACCGAGGCCAGATGCAGAGCCGCTGCATCCTAACACCCCAGGAAATGTGATAATTCACACAATACCTGTTGATTTATATACAGTCTGCTCCAAAGTATTGGAACAGCAAGGGCACTTCACTTCACAACATGAGGCACAGCACCTGTTTTTATCGAATCACCCAAATTGTAAGAGAAGAGAAGTACGGGCACACATGACTGACGGTTGTTTCTCCTTACCGAGGTAACATTAACCTAGCTCTAATAAAAAAAGAAATAGCTCTAAATGGCTACTCCTGGTTATGCCTCTAGGAAAAGAAAACATCAGCAGCTGTAGAGAAATTTACATCACTAACAACGTCCACAGAGAAGAACTGCCGTCAGCAGTGTTGGAAAAATCAGAACTTTCATATGATATTATACTAATATTAAACCCATGTGTCTTCAGTTTGCAGTAAACACATATTAAGTTGCTTTGTTGTTCCAATACTGTTGGAACAACTGTGATTTTAGGTTAGACCATTTGATGGGGATGGTGTAGCTCTAAAATGTTGATAATTCATTCTGTCAGAGTTTTTTACTTTAGATAATT
>JAUMHF010000001.1:15812556-15838809 GCA_032359275.1 Microctenopoma steveboyesi
TAGACCATTTGATGGGGATGGTGTAGCTCTAAAATGTTGATAATTCATTCTGTCAGAGTTTTTTACTTTAGATAATTAATATAAGGCTGTAACTATGGTCCGAGACTGTGAAATTCTAAAAACAAAAAAAACAAGGTGAGCATGACATAAAACCATCTGTTTACATTGTGCATAAAAACAAAGGTGAAGGTGACAACCCCAACACAGAGCTTCCCTCTACTCTAGTTGCTTGTTGTGTGAACGCTCGTGAAATTTAAGCCCCCCGCAGTTTCTAAACGACTTCCCACACAGTTCACAGATGTAAGGCTTCTCTCCAGTGTGGATCCGGAAGTGCCTGGTTAACGCCCCCGAGTGACGGAAGCACTTGGAGCACACAGAGCAGGTGTATGGTCTCTCTCCCGTGTGGATGCGAAGGTGTGTTTTGAGGTTCTCCATGCGGTTGAACTCTCGGTTGCACACCGTACAGCGGAAAGGGCTGCAGCCTGGTGGGTAAAGCTGCAGCCTGGGCCTCTTGCTTCCTGCGACAGTCTGCAGACAGCGCTGCTGGAGCTTCTGCTGGCACTGGCCGTAGTGCCGCCGCAACAAACTGGGCAGTGGGAAGCTCTGACTGCAGGACTTGCAAGTGTGGCAGGGGGTGAGGTTGTGGCTGTTGGCGCGCCTGATCCGAACATGGACTCCATACACCTGAGGAGGGGCTTCGGCTATGGGATTATCAGGTCTTACATTAACTTCCTGACACAAAATGTGTTTTACAAGACAATGCCTCTGACCTGCCGTACTGGAGCCTCAGCTAAGGCGAATGCTCCTGGGAATAGGAGATTTCAGGTTAACAAATACTTCAACTGATTATTGTGTCTCAAATCATTGTTGTGAAATAAACTCCAGCTCCTAAAAGCAACATGCAGCTGTTTGAATCTCTCACCGTGTTGCTTCTCACTCCGTGCCAGCCGGGTGCCGGACACTCCAGTGCTTGGGTCTTCCCTCTTAACGTCCAGCTCTTCTGTTTTCCACTGCTCCAACATTTTGGACTGGACTGCAGATATGCCCTCCAGGTTTAAATCATCCACTTTGATCGAGTCCAAACAGCTCTCCTCGTCTGGATTCTCCTGCTTTACTGTAAAATGGTCTGATGTGGGCTCAGTAGCACCGAGAAGTGGTGGTGAGCAGTGGTCGTCAGCTGCCGGCTCCTGACACGACCGGTTCATGTTTTCAACCTTCATAACAAGAATTTCTTGAGAGACTTCTGTAAATGGAAACAGAAAAAGAAAATACAAACACTGAGCATATGAAAAATAATTTCACGTTTTGATACCAACAGTAGAACGTAAAATATATTTGAAAAAAGCACATTTTTGTTAATGTTTTGTTAAAAAAACGGACCTGTCTTAAATTACTTCAGTAAATAAATAAGCAGGATTTAATACATACAAGTCGCCTATGCTCTTCAGTTTATTCCTATATTATGTTTTAACCAGACAACATATTCAACCTGAGTGACCAGAAGAGTGTTTATAAACAAAACACATTATATGAATTAATTGACGTTTTGTAATGTGTAGATAGTTTTATGACAAATTATATTCTTGATTCTGTATTCTGTATATGTGCTGTATGAAAGTCACTCTAAGTATCTCATCTCTCACAAAATGTGTGGACTGAGCAATTAAACGCTTTTCCTGGGCATCTCTGAACCAGGTGTCTCCTCCCGCTTTACGCGGACCAAACTGCTACATACCCCCACCACAGCCACTGTCTCGCTCCTTATGCGTTTCTGGAGCCGGATCGTGAACACACTGCGTCTTTCCAGCGTGGCCTGCTCTCTCCTCCTCGTCCCCGCTCACGCGTTTGGCTGCGGCCTCTGGATGCGGTGCGCTGCTCTGATTCGCAGAAGGCGCGTCGCCTCTGCCCCCCCGTGCAGCTGTGTCCGCTCTGGATTGGGGGCTGGCTCGATGAGAATGAGTGTGAAGCTGTTGCTCTTTGGCTTTTGCGCCGCTGGTCAGCTGCTTTGAAGGTGGAGAGCTCCAACCTCCTCTCTCCGCGCGCGCAGACTTCAACATAGCTTCAGCTGTGAGCAGTCTTTGTTTGAGCGACTCGTTCTCCCGTCGCATCTCCTCGTACTTGTCTCCTGGCGCCTGACCAACCAGCCTTTTCACCTCCCGCACTGCGATCTCCACGGCCACGTCAAACGCCCCGTGTATCGCCGCGACGAGCTCCTCCTGCAGAGACGGCGCAGCCTCCGCCGCGGCTGGGTTCGTCCCCGTCAGCTGCGACTTCATGATACAACCAAAGACATGAGCTCTCTGCGGTAATGTCGAGATTAAAGCCCCACCAGGGATGACAAAATGTCTCTGCTATGACAAGCGTGAAGCAGCGAAGCCTGTTTACAAGCAGAGCCTAAGGTTTCACTTCCGCCGACAGCCTCTGACATCTAGTGGTGAATAAGAGGAACTGCAACGAGTTTACTTCAATAATAATAATAATTTTTTAAAAAGTGAACTTGAACTCCACTTTATTGTGAAAACAGAGCGTCAAGAAGGTGGACTTTGTCCCTTATTACAGATATAAAATCTGGCCTCCAGTGTGGAGGTCCAGGACAACCAGAGTCAGTCAGACAGAAGCAGGGGTCAATTATTACAGTCACATTTACCTTACTCACATTTGGCTTAACTTACTTCTTTCCTGCTTTCGCCGTCTAACCTGCTGCAGGTCTGTTAGGTGCAGGGTGATCAGCTGGGGACCACCGATCATACACGGTATGCCTCTTAGCCCAGAACATCTGGTGGCGGGGCAGTGAACAGAGATGTCTGCCTGACACCCCCAATAGCTCACCCTCTAACCCTGTCTCGCCTTTTCAGCCAAAGCCAGAGGTTCTCTCTCTCCACCTACTGTGACAGCTCCTTTGTTGCCTTGTGCAGTCCGGCTCCCTCCTCCAGGTTTTTCAGCAGGCAGGTTGTTGAGTCTGGAACTTGCCTCTAGCCCCCACTTTTACTGGGTCCTTGTGCCTTATCCACTGTCCCTGCACTCTGCCATCGGGTCAGAGTGTTGTGCCCTCTTCCTTCCCTCTCCCCACAGCACCTTCCACTCGACCAGCAGTACTTCTTTTTTCATCTGCGGACCACAACACCAGATGCCTGTCCAGATCCACCACTAACCTCCACCCACATCTTGGGTCAGCCTCCAGCCTTCTATCTTCCACCATCTCTGCCAGTTGTTCTCAGAATGCGCATGTCCGTAATATATTCAGTTTATCACATGTATCTTTGTAGGGAAATGCATGAACCTGTCAACATAAGACATGACGTTGTACAGGTCAACAGGTAACTAACCAAACAGCAGCAGCACAGCAAACCTCCAGCAGCACTCTTCTGTTTGTACAGGCAGATAACTCAGTTTGTGGGTACTTCATTGTACAATGTCTTTGTTCTTTATACTAATGGCTTCCTTCTTTCTTTATTCAGCCTGTGGTTCTCTGTTCATTTACAGGCTGGCTCTTGTGTTGGGGTAAACACCTTGGCTCTGACGTCATGAATTGGATTTGGATGGATTACTCTTTGATTATTCCTTTACGTTCCCCTGAGGCTCCACCGACGCTCCAGTTTAAAGTGGGTCAGCTCAGCATTAGGAGCTGTGACGGTTGTAGTCTGGACGCTGGTTCATTACTCAGGCTGCTCGTCTGCCTTCAGTGCACAGTTACTCATTAAAACAGCACAAGGTAAGGTGAGCTTTGTTAATCTAACATTTTAACATCATTAATACAAATGAAAGTATATTCAAATGTTTCTTGATATAAACTTATTTTGTCTTGTAACTGTAGACGGGACTGAGCAGCATCAGGATACTCTGTATGGAATTCATTTTATGACCCAAAGTTTGTGGTACTGGTGATTTAACATATGAAGCATGAGGTTGGCTTACGTACAAGTTTAACAGTAATTTGTTCGACGATTGACACCCGAATGATATGTTTGGTAGAGCTGTGTTGATACAAGAGGCAGGGAACCGTGAGGTGAGCATCATCAGGTTTAGATGTGCCACATTTTCAGCATGTCCAGTAATCGATCACAACAAAAGCAATCGACTCATTTGCTGATCATCCGATGATTCAAGTAAAAAAGCCAAAAAGTCTTACGTTTACTCACAGTACCTACTTCTCCCAACACATCTAATGAATAAGGTCGCAGGTTCGTAACCCTGACTCTGACTCCTCGTCCATCCCCCACCAGCTGTGTCCCTGAGCCAGACACTTTAAGTCGCTTTGGATAAAAGCGTCTGCCAAGCAAAGCAAAGTAAAGAAAAGAATAATGAGACAGACTTTGTCACACAGGGAAGGGTGGATGAGGTAAATAGGTTTTCTGGCTGAAGTCATGGCAGCGTGTCTGTTGGCTGAAGACTTTAAGCTCTTTTTGTGGCTGTGATCTCTTTAGTATGATCAATCTGGTGATTTTCTATTTTCTTCCCTTCCAGCTTGTCTTCCTGTCGGCGTTGTCCACTTGTCCTGACACTTGGAAGCTCTCCGCCTGCGCAACATGGCAGAGGCACCAGCATCTACACCCACTGAGGACGGTCTGTCCGTTGAGTGGAAACTTTCAAATCAACGAAGCAGGAAGTCCGGATGCTCCAACATCTTCTCAGGGATCAACCTACACCAGCTGCATAGGCTGTTCAGAACAGCAGGAGACAGAGACGCTGAACACCGGGCGAAGCTGGTGTGGCGACGCATGGGTGCCGAGGTGGAAAAGGAGGAAGAAGTGGACACGGAGGACGAGGCAGGGCTGGCGAAGGCACTAGTGGGGCTCAGAGTCCGAGCAAGAAATAAGGCGGGTATCAGGGTGGAGGACTACAGGGATCACAAGTGGCTCCGGAAATCGGGATATCTCAGGTAAGAGTTGAAAGGCAAGAGGGCAGAAAGGGGGTGAAAACATCTTTGTTACTGGTACCGAGAAAGAAAACACTGTTTGGCAACTAATTCATTATTTTTTTTAAATTCTAGTAGCATATAAAACAAGTCATGAATACATTAGTACCGACAATAAGTGTCATTATACTTATTACTATACTTATTTCATCTCTCATCTTATCTCTCACTTAATTTCTGATCTCACCTAATGTATTAATGGTGAAAAATATCAGTTAAACCTCATCGTTCATTGTCCTGCCCAACTTGGGACACCCTCTGTAAATGGAACTGCAGCGTGTAAAGTGTCATGTGCCTAACAAATTCATCATGAGCTCACAAGACTGTGTCCTCCTCTCTCTGCATACCAGAACACACACACACACACAGGGGTTTCAACATTGCTCACTGAGACTAAATTAGATTAACTGGAGAAGTAATGAAGTACCATGCAGTGGTAAAAATTATCTCACGAGTCTCCAGAGCAGAGTAGTGATAACAAAAGAGTGTATAGCCAAAAGTTTAACTCATGTTTTTGGGGGGGTCTGTTTTCAGACTTTAATTTCCTTACAGCTAAAATTGATGCCCATGACATTTTCCATTCCTCAGACTTCAGCTTAGGCTTGTTTTGCTAAATGTCTCTTCCTCCCAGGTTTGAGGAGCCTTTGTCTGACTCCAGGTTGGAGGATGAAGAGGCTGACATGACACTAAATCAGAAAAAATTCCTGCTGCCAGCTGAGGAACACATCACAGAGGACCAAAATACCTTCAAACCTTCGTCGTGGAGGCTAGGTGTGGCAAGGCAGGAGGGTGCCAGAGACTCTGAACGCTACCTTCACCGCATCCTCCACTAAAACTTGACTGGTGTCGGGTTAAATAACACGGCAGTGGAGGGTGACAAAAACTACAATGCTGATTCTGCATCAATGGACACAATTCATCACCATCATACCGTCTGCTACCATTTACTCTACATATTAGACCCGAGCACACAGACCTCTACCTGTTTGGGTACGACTGTGATGAAGAGGCTGTAGATTATCACAGATTGATCTTGTGGCACCATATAACTTACACTGGTGGAGAGACATAGACATGTTGTGTAATACTGACGTGAAGCAGGTACAATTCCTTTTTCAGCAGCTGGTAATGGTCATTGTAAATATAGAAATTTTCAGATAATGTAATGCACTAAATTGTGAGAGCACTTTAAGAGGATTTCAGGTGTCACTGTATATTCAATATTAAATGTCCAATATGAGGATGCAAACGGTAGTTTGAACATCTTGGAGGCAGAAGCGACAGAAAAAATCGATTCTTCTCCCCAATGTGTTTGAGTTTATGCGTTACCGGTCTGCCATACGGACCAGGTAGCACCATAAAGTTGCTGACCATAAATTTTTGAGCAGAAAAGACAAACTCTCAGCAGTGGAGCTGGGCACTGAAGGTGGGTGACACTTCCCTGTTGTTTCATCTCTATAAGCAAATCATTTCATGCTACATACACCCATTTGATCCATTGTGAGTGTAAATATATCGATGATTAGCTGCTTCGAAGTAATGATTTAACGGATTAGTGCCATTATTGTTGGATTGCACCTTTTCCTACCTGCATATTTTCTATTGGAAAGAAACGTAACCTCTGATCCCATCATGTGTATTAATGTTATACGTTTTAATTATAATCTATCATTAAATATTACATACAAATTATACAGTGCATTGTCACATTACATTTCATGTCAGTTCAGTACAGCAGGAAGTTACTTTGTTGTTTACTTAGGTCCACCAAGCCAGAGGATTAACAGACACCAGCATGGCTGAGACAAAGAGGAGCTTGGGCTTGAGAATCGCCAACCCTCACCCCCTTGACCTCTTTTGTCTTCTTCACTAATGATTTGGACTCATCGGTTGGAGATGAAAAAACAGACGAGCCTGCCTTCTTTAATCAAAATTGCTTTAGCTTTCCTGCATCACCGCAGCAGATTTGCAGATCCTAAATGAAAGTGCCCAGTTACCAGATCTGTAAGACTTAACCACAATAATTGCTTCTCTTATTTGTTTTCTTTCACCGGCCCAGGGCTTTTAACTGCATGGGAAAAAATATGCAGGTGACTATTAAAAGGCAGAGAGGTATCAAGAAAAACAACAACTTGGAATGAAACAACTCCCATCCACAAACACAAAACGGGAGGCTTTTGCCTGGCGTGCGTGTGTGTGAAAGCAAACATTATATGAACCTAGGAATCCAACTGCAACATCTGACATCTTCATCATTTAACCATCAAATCTTCACTGTCATTCTCACAAGGCACAGAGGCAAACAGAAACGTATATTGTGAAATTCTTCCTCTTTTGGCCTCAACTGTCTCCACCCAGTCACTCACTCACCCTGCGTAATCAAAATATCCATAAGAAGAGGAGGGGAGGGTGTTGATCGTTTCCAGGACAGAAACCTGCACCCACAGATTCTGTCACGTCTTCTTGCTCCATCTTCCTGCTGTTCTTCCTCTTTCTCTATGCGGTGCCGCTCCTACCACCAGGTGAAGAAGGGTCTTCTGCTCTGGAAACTCTGCGTGTACGATTCACTGTTTGCTCTTTGAGGTGCTCTGGCTGTTTCCACAATTACTGGAGGCATCTGGACCAACTGGAGGGGTGATTTACCGTCCTTCAGGGCTTGGCACAGGTTCAGGATCTGAGCAGGGGGAAAAAGATGTATAACAAAACACTTTATGCTTCATGTTTCAGTGCATGTGAAAGTAAATGAGCTACATGAAACTGCTGACACAGAAGGGGCGAAACACCATCAGAAGTATGACTTCCTTTATTAGATGTTTCTTTGTTTCTTTCTTTCTTTCTTCTGATGTAGAGATTAATTAACAGTTTAGATTACATGCAACAACCAAATATGGACTCAATGGCCAGTGGTTCATTCTACAGCAAAAACTTACCTGGCCCCTCATTACAGCTACTTGTTTGTGAAACTGTCCTCTGTCAAAACCAGGGTCTTTCTGTGAGACACGACGGACAACAGATGTTATGCATACCACACACAGCCCCAGAGCTGAGTCATCTCACATTTTTCCTCATTTCAGTTAAGCCAGTATGTTCTGCATGTCACCCTGACACTCTTCTTCTTTTCAAACAGTATAGAATAAAAAAAGACACAACCCTGTGAAGTAGGTTGAAGTAGACTATTTGATCTTATGTATAACTAATAACAGGTTACATGGACTATAATACATATAATGTTCCTTCGTACCTTGAATAATTCATAAAGGTCCTCCTCCAGGTCTTTGATGAAATTTGGGTCAGAGAGTTTGGGCAAAACCAGCTCTTTGATTTCCTGGGAGAAAGGAACTTTGGCCTGGGAAAGCCATGCCCAGTAGAATGGGTCTATTTAAAAGATGAACCAGGGTCTATGTGATTATTGTAAGGACTTGAGAGAATTATTAATACAGTGTCACAAGAGCAGAAAAACAGTAGAATGAAAAGCAGAATGAAAATGTAACAAAAAGATTCAATAAAAGAAATAAAAAAGCAGGAAGGGGGGGGCAGATTCTTTTCCACAGCACAGAATAGATGAAAGATGAAATACGAAGCAGGTGAAACACTGGACACACTGTCGGAAACAGATTCTTTAAGGAGGAAGAGCAGTGAGCAGCACTTACAGGCTCTCCAGGAGTCGGGGTGTTTGAGGGGAAAGGCGAGGCCATTGTCTATGGCTGCCAGCTTGATGATGGGTTCCTTTACTACCACCCAGTCTGTGTCCTGGAGAGACGGTGCCAAGAATGCGATTTTACATATTCATGGAGAAAGGGAGAACATGAACATTTTGACTGTGTGCATGTGTGTATCCTCACCCTGTTGCCAACTGAATCCATGGGACAGTCATACTTGAGCAGCCAGTTGTCATTTCCTCTGTCTGCGATACCAAGCAATGAATTCAGTTTCAACCATAACAAACTTTATCACATACCAATGTCTTCCAGCAGAATGTATTTAGGATCTTGTCATTTTACAATAAGTTACAACTTGAACAGATTTGAGCAAATGAACCACGTCTTAATTGACATTCTCTTGGTTTTCCGTTGATGAGCAGAATGACTACATGCCTGTGTTCCTGATGATGTAGTCAAGCACAACCAGCCGCTCAAACTGCAGCTGGAGCTGACGGTTGGTGTTTTCGGGCAAAGGCTCTGCTTCGAACTTCCGCAGCCAGAAATCGGCATCCTTGTATCCATCAACAAAGAGCTGGAAGGAACCAACCTGATGGTTGTGAAGCAGATCAGGATGTTTCGTTTAGTCACTGTCATTAATGTCGGGAACTGTGTTAAGGGAAAAAAATCCACCAGAACAAAACCTTTATTACAATGCAATAAAAACTAAACCTGTGATTTGCTTATATGATTTAAACCTTTATTTATCTGATCAAATATTTTAATAATATGTCTAATATAAAATGATAATATATATATATATATTCATATATTTTTTACCCGAAAATATATTTTGTAATTATTTTAATTCTCTGTCTAAGTTTTTATTTAATATTACATTGCTGAGAACCTGCTCTCATCACAATTTAAAAATATTATTATTATAATAATAATCAGCACTGTGTTACGGTGACTTATCTTGATGACAGCACATGTCATTATGTGATCCTAATATGCACCTTCACATTGATGGTACCTTCACACATATGCAGCTCCCCCTCTGTGGGACTGACGCACCCCAATAACATCAGATACTGGGTTTTCACCTATTGCTGATAAAACTTTTCCATCTTTTGCATTAAAAGCCTCTTTTTTTCTTAAAACAAGCTGAAACACGGCTCACTGAACACATTTTTAATCTCTGTCATGTGACCTGAGTTCAGGAGCAGAAAACTCTTCTGCTTCTGCATAAACGTCATGTGTGGCTTCCTCCTCTTAATAGTTTTAAAATCACCCAGAATATTTTACTAGTCTTATGTTGACTGATTCTTCAGTATGTTTCAGGAATCCAACACTAACATTTGTCCAATACATTTCAGTTATGAAAGCAATGAGAATCTTTTCTTTGTACTTTTAAGAAATGTCCCACCTCTTCTGCAAATTGAGTAAATATCACATATAGTAAATTGACTGGCTTCACATTTATTGTCGTTATTAAGAGTTTAGAGAAAAATAAAGAAACAACTAAAACAAGTTAGCACACAATTCTTAGGTCTGTGTGAAGACAATTTATCAGATTACCTTTGGAGGCAGTCCAATCCTGTGGAATCGCTGGCCCACTTTAGGCACCTTCTCTAGAGCTAGCCTTTTCCCTCTAGACTTGACCCGGTCTATGGCACTGTAGTTGAATGTTTCACTAGCCAAGTACACCACCTAAATGGGAAAAGGTTCATTAGAATGGGAAATATGTGAATTAAATATCAGGACATATTGTATCATTCTTTACCTTTGTTCTGGGAACAATGTTAAGCTCCAGCTTCTGATCAACCAGGCTGGCCCCGGCCTCTGAGAGGTAACCCTGGTTCAGGACCAAACAGTCGCGGCCAAAACAACAGGGACAACAGAGTTTCTGAAGCCACTTGGTCCACTTGGGGTTCAGCTGACCATAGGGCTCTTCATTTTTGGGCTTAAAGACACCAATTATTTTCTGTGGAGGAAAGTGGGAACAAATTCATGAATAAATGATGGACACCCCCCCCCCCTGTTTTTTGTCTTATATATATTTGTTGTTTTTGTATTTATATTCGTTGGTGCTATTTATGGTTGTGGGTCTTCTAATCTTTCTGGGATTAATAAAGTGTTTTGAATCTTGAATCTTGAAAGAAGAGGAAAGGGGTTAACTGGATATGATACTTAACATGTGATGTATAGTTAAACTCAAGGACACAACGTTTTAATAGAAAGGAAACTTTTATAAAATAGACATTATTTCACTAGTGAAATTCACTCCGACATAAATGAAAGCCGTCCAAACTATTTTAAAACCAGCAGGAGAAGAACATTTGACAATCAAATGTTCTGCTTTAAAGTTGTATCCGCGAACCACGTGATGTCATACAGTAGTATGACAAACATGCCTCGAGACATACAGTCAGGCCCATAATTAATCATACCCCTCAGCTTTTTATTACATTTTAGCAAAAAGTGTCATGTCCAAAATTATTCATAACCTGTGTGTGTGTGGGAGGGAGGGGTCTCTGCATAAAAAAACTCCCACGTTCATAAATAGAATAGATGGAATACATGGAAAAAGTGGCACATAAAATACTTGGATTATCTTATCCTGAATTTTCTGGATCCAGCCACAAAGTCCAGTTACACACTTCCTCTTTTTTTAACAAGGGGCCTTAAACCACTCAAGACACACTCTAGATAAGAGTAACAGGAGGAAAGTATCTCTCAGTTGCTCAAGCTTTTTACTGCTTGGCTCCATTAGTGCTGGATTAGAAATGGCGAGGAGATGTTGTAAAGGGTGACAAATTAGAGGAAACGCTCTTAATGAGCTTGTGTTGACTCATTCCTAGATTTATATTCACTGTGTAGCAGATGCAATGAAAATGTACAAGACTTGTGAGAATAAAGTGAGTACAATTGCTGCAATAAATAAGACAGCTGAGCAACCTTTGTTTGATTGCACAGGCCAGGCCGTGTTCTTGGTGCTGAAACTCCTAACAGCATTAAATATAAGAAGCAGCTGACAGGTGTTAACAGGAGAGTAAACAGAAATCCACATGGCGTATTCTCTGTGTTGACACGTCTTAAAGTCCGTTTGCTAAGTCATCACAGCCTCGTTAGCGGAGGCCTTTGTGGCGACTACAGCACTTTCACTATCGTGTTTTCTGTGAATCTCACAGTCAACACTTCTCCAACACTTCAGGATAAATCACAGCATCACGGGTGTCGGTAGATATAAGCCAGCAGCTGCTCCTCTTACCCCCTGTGAGTCTTTGACAAAATAGCTTCCACTGGATCCCTGGTAGATCCTCTCCGGGTAGATTCCCTCCTCTATGGCTCGCTCGGCCTTTCGGATGATCTCTCTGAACTCGGGATCTTCCGGAAAGTCGTTTCTGTGCGGCTCCCGCGGCGAGTTCCCGCGATCCCGGTCCAACAGCGGTTGTCTCTCTCGGCTGCGACTCGGACTGCCAGCCGGGATGCGCACCACGGAGCCCGGCGTGCCTCCAAACGCGCCCCGCGGGCTGGTGGGCTCTGTGGGACAGTAGCTGAAATCACCGGAGTCCCGGAGCGGAGAGACAAGCGGACTCGTCTCGTCCATGACTCGGGGGGTAAACGAGGAGTTAACTTAACTCCTGAAAAAGAGAAAAAAGGATGATATGGAAAGTGACGGTGGAACAGTTGTTTTGTTGGTTAGCAGTGACGCTGGCTAACAAGGAAACACAGAGAAAAAAAACAGAGAAATCAGATGACTGTCAGCTTCCGGGAAAGGGCGGGACCTGTTGAGTGTTTTGATATTGAACCAGTCAGCGCTCAGTTGCTTCTGTCAACAACCTAATCTCTAGCGCTGATTGGACATCATTGTTCCACCCACGGAAGACACGTGACACCATCGTTAACCCAATCAATTAACTATGTGGATAAAGAAGCCTTTGAAAAAATGTTTCAGTGTTGTCATGATGAGTGATCGTTTACCACGTGGATGTCAGGTTGTTAAATCACATTCTGTGAGTTTAATGAGTTTTGAACAGCTGAATGTTCAGTATGTGCAGTACTGAACATTCATGTCATCGTGTCTGCACTGTCCTAGAAGAGCCACAAATGATCAGAAGCAAATTCCTCGTATGTGCAGCATACTTGCCAAATAAAGCTGATTCTGACGTCCACATTCTACTTTAAATATCCACTTTAACTAATTTAATACACTTTAATAAATGACCGATGAGAGAAAACAGCTGAAAAACACCATGGATATTTTAAGTCTATGATCAGTCTAAGGTCATATTTAAAAAATGAACGAAAAAAATAAAACGGGAAGCTTTTGCACATCATCTCTAGGTTCAGCTTGCTAATTTCCCTTAATTAAACCAAAACAAAATGTGTTACTGAGATCAGCCTGCCAGTGAGCAACTTACATGACACTAAATGTATCTGATAAAAAGTTTGTTATGTCTTGTTTTTGTGTTTAGTAAAGTAAATTATGACATATATAAAAAGGGTAGGGACATGTAAGTTTAAAACTTGAGCCTACTCCGTTTCGAACAGAAACATGAGGATGACAGTGAATAATGTTTGGTATGTTTGATATCCATTTGAAATAAACCAACTAACCAACCAATCAATATTTTTTTTAGTGCATAACATTAATTTAACTAATCGTCTCCCTGACGATCAATGGTCATGGCAGCAGCTAACATAAAAGTACATGTGTATGGCATTGTAGTTGTGGATAAGACCTCTGTTACTTTACC
Organism: Microctenopoma steveboyesi; assembly: GCA_032359275.1. Lineage (NCBI taxonomy): Eukaryota > Metazoa > Chordata > Actinopteri > Anabantiformes > Anabantidae > Microctenopoma > Microctenopoma steveboyesi. The sequence goes on from JAUMHF010000001.1 coordinate 15,825,873, forward strand.
CCACACACTTTCTTTCCCATCTTATACGCACATTACCAAATTATGATACCGTACATGTGAACAACCAGGGCTCTAATTTGGCACTTTTTGCTTCTAAAAGGTTGAATACAAACTGTCACTACTACTCCCTTCGTGATAGGATGTAGCTCCCTGAGTCTGATCTCATACTTAAACAATGCTTCATCTGGACATATTTTTATTTTAATGAGGAACATCACGCCTGCCAGACCTCAACACCACCGCTGGAAATCCACTGACTAATACAGCCACTATCTGTCATATCCGGGGAAGTCCGGGTCACACCACGTGTCCTCCGAGGTTCTCAAAAGAAAACGGCAAATTAAAAGCAATTTTTTTTAAACTTTTGTTATAATTTAAATGCACAATAATCCTTCATTTTATCTTTTATTATAGCTGAAGCGTACGCATTGCTGTCCGTGAACATATCTTGTGTCTGATTTGAAATTGGAATATATGTGCAGCGCACAGCTCGTACTACGTCATCCATTCACGATTTCTTCGTGTGAATGATTTGTTCTAGTTCTTCACATGAAGCACATCTGTGGACGTGCCGCTGTGCGCATCACCCCCCCCCCCCCACCCTCCCTCCTCCCCCGGCGCACACAGCTCGCTTTGTGATTGGTGGAAGCAGCAGGAAGAGAGGAAGAGGGCTCGGGCTCGTGTCGTTATATCTGCCAAGTTCAACCGGACCAGCGCTCTCTGCTGTACCAGACCCACCATCCCTGCTGACTGTCCTTGCTTCCTTCAGGTTGCAGCGACGTCCAAACAAATCTGCAAAAGCTTTTAGCGAATTTTACTCACTTACCCCAAAGTTTCCGGAAATATAGCGCAGAGGACATCGGCGTGAGGATGGCTGCGTACAAGCTGGTGCTGATCCGCCACGGAGAGAGCTGCTGGAACCAGGAGAACCGGTTCTGTGGCTGGTTCGACGCGGACCTGAGTGAGACCGGGGAGCAGGAGGCAAAGAGAGGAGGACAGGCCCTGAAAGGTACCAGATAATGTCCCGCGGCCTAATCAGGCTTTCTCTCGTCCACTGGATTAAGGCGCTGTTTATGCAACCGGAGCGGATGGAGAAACAGGTAGTCGGCCCGTTGCGACAGCAGCAGGAGAGAGGAGGGAAGAAGAAGCGATTCATCGCTGGGTTTATCATGCCAGAGGGCTGAAATAACTGGCTGCACAGCATTTCTGTTTGATGTGTGATCACGTTAGATTGATGGTCTGTGAGTATGGCACAGTTTACAGTGTCCTTGCTGGACATAATGTCCCCTGAGCCCGTGATGATGTCGCACATCAGTCCTGAGGCCCTAATTTTAGGTTTTGCTATCCTCTGTGTTTTCCCAGTGAAGTAAATAATAATGTTTCTCTGCATAAATGAGGGAAATGTGTTTTGTAGTGAGTTCTTGAAATAAGCTTAACAGCACAAATATTTTAAAGAAGTCGTGGTGCCCTCTACTTACAGACTTACAGACAAGGTTTTAAACGTTATTTTAATTGAGCTGAACTTTATCTACCAGCCTTTATTGATATTTCTATTTAATGTTGCATACCCCCAAACTGTACATCCACAGGCTTAGTAACTGTATGTGATTTTACTCATTTCTTTTCCAACTTTTTTTACAACCTCCCCTTGAACTAAATAGAATAAATAAATATTGGTTACATTTACGTAACACAAAAGATGTCAAACTCTCTCTGTCTCCACTGAAGATTCACCTTTACTACTTCCCCTCATCCACCATCACAGATGCTGGCTATGAATTTGATGTTTGCCACACCTCTGTGCTGAAGAGGGCCATCCGCACCCTGTGGTTTGTGTTGGACAGCATTGACCAGATGTGGCTGCCCGTCCACCGGAGTTGGCGCCTCAATGAACGTCATTACGGTGGCCTGACTGGGCTGAACAAGGCTGAAACGGCAGCCAAACACGGAGAGGCTCAGGTCAAGATCTGGAGGCGTTCTTTTGACATTCCTCCACCACCCATGGATGAGGGGCATGACTACTATCAGACCATAAGCAAGGTGAAACCTTAGGAAGGCAATGACCATTGTCTTTGAGTGTGAAGTCATGTGACAGAGTTAACTGTCTTCTGTTCTAGGACCGACGTTATGCTGACCTGACGGAGGACCAGCTTCCCTCCTGTGAGAGTCTCAAGGACACCATCGCCAGAGCTTTGCCGTACTGGAACGAAGAGATTGTCCCACAAATCAAAGAGGGAAAGAGGGTGCTGATTGCTGCCCATGGCAACAGTCTCAGAGGCATCGTCAAGCATCTTGAGGGTAAGATGAATGAAGCGGTGCTGAGTTGAATAAAGGAATCTTATTACAGTGCACCGTAACCTCGGCACACCTTTTATTGTTTCCCAGGTATGTCAGAGGAGGCCATCATGGAGCTGAACCTGCCCACAGGTATCCCAATCGTCTACGAGCTGGACAAGAACCTGAAGCCTTTAGGACCTATGCAGTTCCTGGGAGATGAGGAGACCGTCAAGAAGGCCATGGAAGCCGTCGCTGCTCAGGGCAAAGCCAAGAAATAGACTCATTATCCTGTTTGGAGCTACAGTACAGATCATTCATGTGCTGTTCAGTTATCAAGTTAAATTAAGGTCATTTAGAGTTTGTGTTATTACAAACTTGAGCATGCACGCACACACACACACACCATGTGCACTTTATTTAAATAACACCCAGCTTTCACACAAATGTAGAATCCGATGTATGTTTTGTTTATTTTTACTTTGTGACATACCAAAACATACATTTCATTACAGACAACCAATATCAGCTGTACAACGGTTTAAGCACTGACCAAAAATTCTAACTAGGGACCAGCAAATATGATTAAACAGACTTACCCTGCAGGTTCATCCCCAGTATTTACAGTCTGTGTACGTGAAGCTCAGTGGGAACTGTATAACGTAAAAAGTAGCCCTGGTTGTTAAATGGGCAAGTTGAAATGCTCTGCACTGCTATCTTTGTTTGCTGTGGAATTGTGAAAAAAACAATAAATGTTGTCATTGTGTGATTAAATCATGAATTGGTGCCTAAATAACCGTTAACATATTGATAAATGATGCTGTTTGGTTATAAACAGGCATTCACCAGGTGCTACCTCATGAAAAGATAAAGCTACTAACTCAATGCGTGTAAGGTACATTATAAACAGGCATTCACCAGGTGCTACCTCATGAAAAGATAAAGCTACTAACTCAATGTGTGACTTTTATCCCATATGTACCCAGATTTTTTACTAAAGTAAAAGCAATAAAAATGGGTCAAAAATACTGTTACAGGCAAACGTTCATAATATTAAGTAAAAGTTTAACTAGCACTAGCTAATTTGATGTCAATGAATGTGAATTTTGCACAAGTAATGATTAAATGTTTGTTATATCATTAATCACATTCAGAAAAATAACTAGTTATCAAATACATAAATGTAGTCGAGTAAATCTCTGTGGAACCATTGTAACAATCAACTAAAATAGAAATCACCCCACTTAAATAAATGTACATATCTGTGAAGGTTCTCAGTCATCCAGGTCATGGTTATCTTAAAAAAGGTTTATCCAAAAGAAACTGGACTTAGTAAGTCTGACTTGAGAAAGCCCTCTGGATAGAAGGGCGAAACGTCGTCAAGAAACCTACTAAGTCCAGTTGCTATTGGATAAACCTTTTTTGAGTTAAATAAATGTAGTTAAGCAAAAATATCTGGGTGTTATATTACACCATTAGTTTTTGTGTAATCTGTAAATTAACCTGTGTTGTTGTCTGCAAAAATAATAACTATTATAATGCTACTTGTGCTATGCTAACGTGAGGTAGCATCACATGGTAAATGTCCCTGAGCGCCACAATTAACATGGCGGACCGAGGCGTCCGTTCTCGTTTCCTTTGTCCCTGGCCAATCAGAATGGGCCTAGACTCTACGTCACAGCCAATCGGCAAACGAGCTGCTCTTCTCGAAAACATGTCGCCCATGAAGCTGTGTGTTCCAGGTGAGTCGAGCAAGTTTACAATTAGTAGTACTTAAGATGTAGTTACAGTAAATGTTAGACCATTTTGTTATTTTCCGCTCACGTCGGCTTGTGTAAATGTCGCTGTGTTAGTGGAAAACATAGTTCAGCGGGCGTGTGACTGAGTGTAAAGTCTGCCATGTGTGTGCTGGGCTTTTGGCTTGTAGCGCTGTTCACCTTTTTTCCAAGTTTGTGTTTGGTTGTATTAGGTGATTGTAGGACGGGTTAGCTGTAAAGGGCTGTTATGTCCCAACAGGAGGCCCATTGCCGTACTTGTTAGGGACTGTTAGTCGTGAGTAACTTTTACTTTCTACTGTAAGATGGCTTAGCAGCCGTGCCCATCGCCTCAGGCAGCACAGCAGCATTCCTTCTCTCGCTTGTTTGACTCACCCAATCCTCCCTTTTATTCTGTGTGGAGGTAGACACACAGTGATTTTGTGGTCTGGACATTATTTATCAAAGATGCTTATCCACTCATGTATCTTAGTATGACTTAGTACATAGATAAAAGACACGCACTCATTGAGGACGTGCCTATTAGAAACCCTAAATTAGAAATTGTGCCCTTTCTCTTCCTGCTGCTAAGCTAAAAGTTGCTTCTAACTGCAGTATGTTGTTTTATTCTCATGTTAGCACTGATGAACCACGTGATTTGTATCACTAACTCTGTGTTTATCTTCTTTTCTTATCTCCAGGCGACAAACTCTGCAGCGTAGAAGACTGTATTCCTGGCACAGGGGTGTATCTGCGGCACGGCTACATATACTCCTCACTAGCAGGTTACGTGCTCAAGAAAAACGAGGGAGAGGAGGTGAGCGGTGTGGTGGGTGTGGGTAGGAGATGACAGCTGCAGGAATCGAACATGTAGGAATGCCTCAATGAAGCGGTTGCGCAATGTTTGTTAATGTAACAGAAGCGAAGCACGTGTTCAGTACGCGTGATGCAATATGCACCACAGGTCTACAGTGTGTTTGTGAAAAGAATCATAAAATCTAAACAAGCTTTGTCTGTCGTTTCTAGTTACCAGTTATTTCAGTGGTGAGAGAAACAGAAACACAACTACTGCCAGATGTAGGAGCAATAGTTACTTGTAAGGTACGAATAATTCAGATTTCTTTCAAACAGTTTAAACACTTTGGATTTAGATCTATTTGTCACAGAAGTGTTTTGTCCTTAATGTTTTCTGACAGGTGACTAGCATCAACCCCAGGTTTGCTAAGGTTCACATCCTCTATGTGGGCTCCACGCCACTCAAAGACCGCTTCAGAGGAACCATCAGGTAACGGAAACAGACATCCATACGTAGGTGGTGTTTTATGGTTGCATTGCTCAAATTGAGAACACTCTAACTCCACAGAAAAGAAGATGTGCGTGCAACAGAGAAAGACAAGGTGATGGTCCATTTCTCTGCATCTCCTGTCTATTTAACAATACAACATGCTTAATGTAAATGTAATGTTTTTCTTTACTGTTTCAGGTGGAAACGTACAAAAGCTTCCGACCAGGTGACATTGTGCTGGCAAAAGTTGTATCCTGCACCCGCCCTGGAGTGAAAGAGTGAAGAAACTATTTATGAGCTATGAAAACTATTTAGCACATGCATCTGTGTGATCCTCATACATGTGTTACTGTGGCCAGTCTGGGAGTGTGTTGGTGTTTCTCAGAGGAGGTGTGAGGTTTACAGAGTGTGACGAATGCCCATGTTCACTTCAGACACAAAGAAAAATCAAGGAGCAGTTTCCCCTTCAATAATACAAGTAGTGTGAATTTACTGTATGTGTATCTTTGGATAACTGACCCTTAACCCGCGATGTCAGATCTCTCTCGGCGATGTTCAGTCCAACTACCTCTTGACGACGGCAGAGAACGAGTTGGGAGTGGTGGTGGCTCACAGTGAAGCAGGTACAATTTATTATCCAAGCATTGGAACAGCAGTATACTGTTCAATCACAAGGTGGCACAAGAGTCTACATACCCAGGATAAAAGAGTTACCACGATTTGCCTGTAGAGGTGACTAAATCACTTTCCTGGTGAGGTGCATTTATCAAGCACCTTCTGTAGTATTATTACAGAATGTGTGATGGTCCAGCTTAGTAACATCTGATCTAATCTGCTGTTCCATGAATCTTTTCCGTATAATGCGAGAGACTTGAGTGAGACGTGAGCTTTGAGCCCTGGACAGAGATGTGAGTCATGATTTGCAAAATTCATATTCAATATGACTGAGTCATAATTCTGAACACAAGCATCCAACACGCACACAGAACACTGAAACTCAGTAAGAAAGAAGATGCGGTTCATAACTCCAGGACTGAGAACGGTCATGTTTTACATGTGCTTTATATCAACAGAGTGCGGTGTGTGCATTCATGGTCTGTGATAGTTTCCAGTTACCCTAAGTTTTTAAAATGTATTTATGCTGTTAAAACATATGTTGACTTTTTAATCACATCTTTATCACTCGTTATCCAGGTGCCCAGATGGTTCCAGTCAGCTGGTGTGAGATGCAGTGCCCACGGACGCACGCCAAAGAGTTTCGCAAAGTAGCACGAGTGCAGCCCGAGTATCTACAAGCATGAGAGCCCGGAACAGTATTTCTCTCACAAGGAACACACAGCTTCCTCTCTCCTTCACACACAATCATCAAGTAGCCCCACTCTGTTTCCGATGTTTTTCAAGAGACTGGACGTGTGATGCGTCAGCTACTTATGGCTTCATGTCTTTGGGTGTTAGGATAAATGGCTCTCTTTATTGCACACTGAGACATCGTTTTTGACTGTGCCAGCTTGAAAACACTGAAGCAGCATCTGGACCAGCTCCGCAGCTGGTCCATGTTCTGGCTGCATCATCACAAGACCAGGTTCAGACTGCATCTCACGTTAGGACAAGAATGAACTTTCTGCATAAAACCAGAGATCACTGCAAAGTGGCAGCATTTGGTCTGAAAAGAGAAGTATCATACCAAAAAAATGTTGCAGTGATACTGCACTTTATAGTTTTGTTTTTGCATTTTTCTGCAGCTGATTTGTTTTTTACACATTTTTCTGACAATTTTCAGTCCCAAACCAAGTTTTTCTCTAGATTCATGTAAACTGATGGATAAACACAGCAGTTTTAAAAGAAGAGGAAGTGATGAAGAGAGCCTGACATTGAATCACAGTACAACACAACTACTGTGCACATGATATTGAAGTACAATATGATAGTCAAATATTTCAAAAACATGCTTCCATTTTTACCTTCGATGTAAAGTGTCCTTTTTCTTCCACTTTACAACAGGTGTCACATGCAAGATTGAAATAAAATGACTATCAAACCCTTTGTGAGTTTCAGATTTTGTATAAGATTAAAAGTAATTTATGAACTAAGTTTCTTGGTATAACTGACTTGGACAGAGAATCTTAAGACTTTATAGGTGTCTATTCTCAGTTTTCTATAAACAGCTGCCCACATCTGATCAACTTACAGAGGTTCTCACAATTGATTCAAACATACATTCATCCTTCTCTCCATAGAACGTGCCTGTTGTCGGTCCCGTCGTGAAAATTACCGATCTGTTAAATGTGTTTTTGTTTATTAAAATTAAGATTTTGTTAATTCCTAGTCTTGGATAAAACTATAAATAGTACATTTCACCCTAATAAAAAGTATTTGACGATAAACTAATGCACAATCCATGTAAAAATAGTTTCACAAAAAAAAATATGTTTAATATACATTGCAATATGTACAAATATGACGTGTTGTTCATTTCAATATTTTCATATTTAAGCATCTGCAGTAAACAACAGTTAAATGTGCGGATCTACAGTTAAAACATAAACTCACAACTGTCATACAACCATCAACACAAACGCACACATCCACACACACTAATCAATCATCAAAGCGAATTGATCGACTTGCATTTATGTCGATTGAGAATTTCTTATTGGATGGAGCTGCAAACCCAAGTCCCGCCCCCTTGCTATTAAAGTCTGTTCGACGCGAATGAGCGCGCTCAAACTGTCCCAGAAGCCCTTGCTGCAACTGCTGCTGTGCCTCCTTTCCCAAAGCCATATTTGTTTTTCCAGTGCTCATTGCAGCTGGCTGGAAACCCTTTTTAAAACCGCCCATCAACCGCAGAAACTTCTGCTGCTGTTCAGAGCTGCTGAACTGGGCAGTGCTCCACTGGCCAAAACCCTGAGGAACACAGGCAAGACAAAAAAACTTTAAAAACATACTCGGGTAAAACCCCACAAATGTATAAGCCTGCAATACAATCTGAGGAAATGAAGTTTAAAACACGAGACGTTGCATAACATGCATCGTTTGACCTTTTTGTAAAACAGTAAAAAAAAAACTAACGAACCCCTTCAAAGTCAATTTAAAATGCCATTGTTTTATTCTCTTCAGGACAGATGTTAATACTTACTGACTGTTTAGTCGTTTTTTCAGGCTGAGAGGCCTCGTCAATCTCCATCTGTAAAGCTTGTCTTCTCTCCTGTGACCATAACACACATCATTAAGCCTTACACACACACGACACACAATTCACACTGGCAAGTAAAATAAAGTGTATAAAATAAACAGAGTTATGAGTTCTGTTTTCAGAACTCGTAACTTTACAACCCAAAATGACAAATATAATTCATGCACAATGCAAAATATAAATTAATAAATACCACAACAATGTAAACACACGTGGGCGTAGTTCACCTGGTTGATGGTGATCTCATCGGTGTTTCCGCTCTTCTCTGACAGGAACACCACGTCCACATGTGGAGACTCCTGAAACCCAAACAACGTTTACTAACCGTGCAGAAACATTTAAAACACCACCCACACTGACGGCGTCACTCACCTGTGGCTCTTCCACTTGCTCCTCTTTGATCTTCTTCTTCTTCTTTTTTGCACCACCTCTAACACCGTTATCCACCGCCATCTGCTCCATCTGAGTGGAGCTCTTCTTCCTTCTGTTTTTCTTGTTTGTTGCGACGAGAGTTTCTTTACCACGTTCATCCTTCTCAGCTTCTTCTTTTACTTTCTTTGATAACGTTTCTTCCTCCTCTCCCTTTGTCTTTTTCTTCTTCGGCTCGGTCACCTCCACTTCACTGACCTCCAAAGAAGTTTTTCTGTCCTTATCTTTTTTTACTTTTCTCTTTAACGCTCTCTTCTCGTCCTCTACTGTAACAATCTCAGTCTTTGCCGATTTATTTTTCTTCTTCTTGAGCATTTTCTCACTCTTTGCCTTTTGCCCAGATTGTGTTTTGCTGATTTTGTGGCTGCTCTTGATCTCTGTTGTCTCCACGTCACGTTCATCTTTAATTTTGACATTTTGCTTTTTTTTTACTTTTACCTCGTCACCTTCATCAGTCTTGTCTTCTGCCGTCTCCCCTCCAATCTCAGCCACTTTAGCTTTCTTTTTAGTTACACGTATTCCAGTTACGGTGGTCTCCTTCTTCTTGTATCCAACTTTTTCCTCAGCCTCCTCTTTGTTTACAACTAAAATATTTGTTTTTCCTTGCTTGGCTTTGGGCTGAACTGTATTTTTTCCATCTTGTCCTATGTTCTCCTCTTTCTCTACCTTCACATTTTCTGGTTTAATTTTTACGGACTTATTTTTGACTTTATACTTCTTCCTCTCTTCTTCTTCATCTAAACTCTTATCAGCTTCCACTTGAATCTCATGATCAGCCAGCAGTTTTTTCTTGTTTTTCTTCTTCTTGTTGCTGACCCCGTCATTTCCATCAGTGACACCATCTATAGATTCATTAACAATTCTCATTTTCTTCTTTTTCTTTTTCTCTGCCTTTACACTACATTCGTCCAAAGACTGATCCTCTATGACCACAGTCTCCTCTTTTTTATATTTCTTCTTTTTCTTTTCACAGTTTATGTTCTTAGGCGGAGAAGTAAGTTCTTTTTTGCGTTTCTTCTCCTTTTTCGTAGGATTCTCTTCACTTTTCTCTTTCTCGGTCTTCATTTTCAGTTCTTCCACAGCAACAGACACCTGGCTTTTCTGGAAACAAAAATACAACTAAAAAAGGATAGTGTTGTTCTCTGGGTTTAAACTGCAAAACCAGAGCTAAATATATGCACGTGTAAGTGTGACCAACAGAGTAGTACACTAACCAAGGTATTGGCTAGTTGCTTGGGCAGGGACTCCAGATCAATGTCTCTCTGCAAAGCCAGTAGCTTCTCCTACAGGGAACAGAGCCTAATTTACATAACTAAAAAAATACATCTACAAAGCCATGTGACATTGTGTTGAAGATTAGCATGCTGTCACACACAATCTGTACACTGAAGTGCAAGTCTGTACATTTGGTAGGTTTTCAAACTACATTACTCTTATGCCATTTAGTATCAACGGATAGTAAATCAGTACCTGGTCAACAGTAATCTCAGTAGACTTAAGTGCTGACTTTTCACAAACAAAGATCACGTCCTCATCAGAATCCGTCTGAAACATAAAGACAACGGAAAAACTCAAAAAAAGATTTTCCGATGACAACTGGACTTTAGTTGTCTGACGGCGTTTCGCCCTCCATTCCAGAGGGCTTTCTCAAGTCTGACTGACTGGTGCGTGTAGCAGGTTTATAAACCCTGTGGAACCCTTAGGTTAGTGATTGGTGCTCACTTGTGGGTTGTCCTTCCCTCTGGCTTTTATGTATGTTAATGTGACCACCTGAGCCAGAGTGTGAACGACAGTGAAACCGCCTGAGCACAGTTGAAAGAACAGCATTGTAAGTGGGTGATAGATTGTGTCTAAAGCCACCTCATTTGTTTTGGGAGGGTCGTTCAATCTTTCAGTAAACTGCTTCTTTCACACCACCAAAATTGAACGACCCTTTGAGATAACCATGACCTGGATGACTGATGATATTCACAGATACAACAGAAAATCCTTTCAGTAAGGTTGCCACTGATCATTTTTGGCAAAAGCTAACACTTCAAACAACAACCTTACTTGAAGAAAAATATGTCTAGATTATTACTAAAACATCAGATGATATAGCAAGATAAATGTACAGTTAATACGCAACACTAACACTATGTGAAAACAAAAAGAAAAACATATTGAGAACATGGTGTGTTTTCACAGCACCCCTGGTGCACCATGCTAGCTAGCTAACAGCAACGAAACAGCAGTGGACGGTAAACCGATAAAGAAAGAAAGTCATTGCTAAGCTACGCGATTAAACTATTTTATCATTGCTGCACAAAGCATCGTTAAATATAACCTTGACAAATAGTTTACTTACTTTGTCCACTGCATTAATTCACGTGGATACCCGTTTACATTGTTGACCTGGAAGTAGTTGTTCCTGGTTCCTGTTAGCAACGACCCACGCGTCCGTAGCAACCAGCGACTCGTGTCACGTGTTGCGCGCTTTGTTCCGGTGTCCGGAGGCGGAAAGTCAAGAACTTAAGTCTTGTTCAGACGTATTTCTACCTTACTCACTCACTTCATTTACTTGTAATCCAGCACCGTTCAGTAGGAAATATCTCACGAAGTCCTTCCAGTACAGTTACCTTCACAGTAGACACATTTAGTTAGTTTGCATATGCAGATTCTTGTTACAAAATATTGGCAAGTAGGATGCATTATTATGAATTAACCACCTAGCGGCAGACAATGTTAAAATGAGCTCAGTCTTTACCAGCTGTGCTATTTTTTCCACGTCACTAACTTTTTTTCTATAAATGAATTACTACTTTTGTAAATCACCCAACATTTCTGAATGGAACTTAATTGATTGTGTACATAAATTAATTTTAACAACGACTAAAACACATTCTTTGATGTGTACAGTATAATAAAGTATATTGAGAATTTTGTGAAATCAATCATTTTTTATAAGCATAAGTATATAAGCAAATATGTTGTATATGTTTTTTAAAGCTTAACATTGACAGAAGTTATAAATATTTGCTTTTCTTACTTGCTGTCATTTGTTTTGAAGCAATGTAAATACATTGTCTACATATAGTACATATTAAATGCATTCTTTTCACAATAATAAGAATATTAACATAAAGATTTGTATTGAATTCAGTCCTTCCTGCTTGACACTTAGGATTTAAGTTAGTGGGAGCAGACTCAGATATTGTGTTTGTACTGTGTTGGTACAAAATGGCTGTAAGTTCTTCAAGTTGAACGGAGAACTGATTCTTCAAGTGAGAAACATGAAAAGAAAGATCTGCTGATTTTGAGTAAAGGCTACTAATGTAAACTTCATTTATCTACTGAATTCAATTTCTTTAGTTTCATCGTGTGTGAGTTAGGGGGCTAAGTTTCCAAGACTGTAGATACATACAGAATAATAAGTACGAACTATTCTGTTTAGCTGACTTGGTGGGTGTATCTAAGTTACTGCCCACATCCACTACAGTATATTGCAGAGCCACCTGGCTCGACCTGTTTTAGTGGCCTAGGTGAGATTATGGTTTGACCCCCTGGCTCCTGGCTGCTAAAGGACTAACTATCCAGATTCACTTTTTGTGGAGTGAATCCACATCATCATCATGAATCATCATCATCAATTTGAGGGGAACAAAGCCCAAGTCAGTAACTACACTTTAGAAAACGAGCTCAAAACCCATGACTGACCCCGCCCTAGCAGACCATCTAGTTCGCCAATGCCAAGAGTCGGCCCCGGTACAGTGGATCCATTAATTTACTATAAAGTGCAGAAGTGAAATCAGTTCAAGACCAGACAAAATGTGACAGATGATGTGCACTGATGTATTAACCACTTTGTGCAAATCACACCACAGACATTAATGTTACGCTGTCAAAAACAGTGACAGTGCTATAATCATATGAGCATCTCAAAAAGAAACTAGAAAAGGCATTTCCTGAAGAAAATGCACTGTGAATGCTAAACTGCAGAATGACGTTGGCTGAAATTGGCTT